>CM019698.1:43123495-43510995 GCA_009760885.1 Achatina immaculata
AGAAGAAAGAAAGCTAGCAGTAAATATAAAAATAAATGGAGAATTATTTCAACAAGTGAAAAGCTTCAGGTATCTGGGGCACATGATAACAAAGAATGGAAAATGTGAAACAGAAATTAACAAAAGAATAGGTTTGGCAAAAAACACCTTCAGCAGAGTGAGGAAGATACTTACATCAAAAACAAATATCACAGCAACTGAGATTATATATTGTAAAATGCTACATACTTGTATATTCAATATTCCCTTATGGTGTAGAAGCTTGGACCTTGAATAAGACAAAAGAAAACTGATGCCCTTGAAATGTGGATATACAGAAGAATAGGGATTATTTCATGGACAGAAAGAAAACAAACAAAGTGCTAAACCAAATAGAAGTGAAAAGAGGAAAATTGAAAATCATAAAAACAAGACAACTAAGAATGTCAAGAGACACAACACTATATTGAAGTCCCTTCTTGAGGGCAAGATCAAAGGAAAATGAACAAGAGGATAACAGCGATATAGATGGGTGAACAACATCAAGAGATGAACAGGGACAAGCTTGGCCAAGTGTTCTATGAAGACAAGAAACAGAGCAACACACAATAATTAGCATATAGGTATACAACTATACACAAAGCACTGCAGTAAAGCTGTGATACCAAAATGTATAAACTAGTAAAAAAGTATGAACAGCCTTATTATTATATAATGTTATATATAATGTTAAATAATGTGTTATCGTTAAATAATAAAGCTGTTCCTACTTTTTTCCTAGTTTATAGATTAAGAAACAGAGCAGAGTGGAGATGCATTGCAGTCAATCTTCCATGGGAGATGGCAAAAAATGATGATGATGATAGTTGCCAAACGTAACTGCATTACTTTCCTATATATCTGCCTCACAAATTCATGCATTTACTCTATCATGGCACCAGCTTTTGCAATCCCTCATCAGAGAACAGAGTCACCAAGGTATCTAGCCAATTGTTTACTTCATCCATGAGCTCTTTGATGGTTTCACAGTGCTGGGTATCCAGCCAAATCTTCATCTGGCTGAAGAGATGATAACTGCTTGATGGCAAGTTTGGGTTGAAAGAGGGATGGTGAAAAATCTCCAAGTTCAGTTATCTGAATAAAGCTTTTGTGCAAGCTACAGTGTGGGACTGCATGTTGTTGTGAAGGAGAATGATGCCATTGGTGAGCATTTTGCACTTTTTTTTCTTTTTTGGACTGACTTTCAAATATTATTCAGCATTTGACAATAATGCTCTGATGGTACTGTTGTCCCTGATGCCATAAATTTCATTAACAAAGTTCCTCTGTGGTCCCAGAACAGTGTAGCCACCATTTTCTGTTTTTAGAGTGTTTGTTTGAATTTCCTGGGCTTGTCTGGAGAATGAGTGTGCATCCACTATTTGGACTGTTCTTTCATCTCTGAATTCACAAGGGAACCCATGCCTCACCCCTATTCATGATTTTGTCAAGAAATTCATCCCTCTCCACCCAGTAGTGCAAAAGGAATGTCAAAACTGAGCCCATTCTTTAAGCTTTGTGAACATCAGTCAGTTGTTTTGGTACCACTGTGCACAGAACTTGTGGTAACCCAGTCTCTCTGTGACAATCTGAAACAAACTAGTCCTTGAAATTTGAGGAAATTCATCAGAAAGATCTGAAATTGTGAAGGGATATTTTTAACATACAACTTGGTCAGCTTTTAAACGGGTTCATCAGTCAAAACTGAGTATCAACTTATCATGCACAACTGTGTGCCTAACCCAGTTTTTCCAGCACAAATTCCTCATACTGCTATCACCATACACAAGACACAGAAAATAATTCACACAATAGACCTCACAGCAGGCAAGAAGGGCAATTACTGGGTCCATGTTCACTCAGTCACTGCTTGTGCACAACTGAACAAAATGAACTGGTTGCTACAGGGAATCCACTGTGTCACTATAGCAACTGATTTATTTTTACCAGCCAATTAGAAGTTGATTTTGGAATGTACTTTTTTGCCCATTCCCTGTACTTTTTATGTTTATGCTGTTCAGTATTTTAATATTTTTATCCTTGTGAAAATTTTTAACTGAATAATTGAAATGAGTTATGGTTGTTAATTTTTCTTTTACTGTAAAAAAGCATCATTTTTAATTTACTCTACATTTCTTTAACTAACTTAAAGGCAATAAAATCTACAATATACATGTTCTTATGTGTCACTAGGGTATGAAACAATGGGTCATTTTGGCATATCCCGTGTGAGCTGAAAATTTGTACCTCATGAAAACCAACCTTTTCCGAGCCTGGGATAAATTTACACATGTGAATGCACTACATTTGACTTCCAGTGTAAAGGCTTTTAATTGGAAATATAAGACACAATATATTTTCCGTTTTACAAAACTGCTAATCAGTGTCAGTGTTGAAAGTGAAATGCTGTTTGTAAAAAAACAAGAAACAACAAGTGAATATCAACAAATTTTAAAATGTTTTGTTCAGAATATACAGAAAGAAGACAGAGTGCTGGCCTGAATGTTCTCTTTATCACTGACCTTGATTACAAGTGTTGGATTAAATTTGAGAGCTCTCTGGCCACAGCATGGATAAATTCCCACACTATTACTTGTGGAATCCAGATCTGTGTCATAGCGAGACTGCTCTGAATGATAACTGGTAAACCATAAAAAAAAAAAAAAATTTGTAGGAGCAAAAGTTCAAAGTTAAAAATTCGGACTCCGGCTTCACTTCATTGGGGACAACCCCATATATGCTCCACTGTATGCCACAGCATCCATCCAAGAGTATGTTTGCTAATAGTTCCTATCAAATATTGGTTGTTTATGATGTGTTTTCTGCCACACAGTTCAGATTTCCTGCCAGCACCTTTAATTTGTCCTAGCTCCAGCAATCTCTTCAGATCTACATTGTTCTTCCATTACCACTCTTCATTTTTCTGCAGTCTGTCCAGTACAGCTTTAGCAATGTCCACTGTCAGTCTGCCATTTATTTTAGCCTGCCCAGCAAGTCTATCTGCTACATCATTGAAAAGTACTCCTGCATGCCCTGGACAGTAAAGCCACATTAGGCATGTCACAGTTGACTGGGTTAACAGATGAATCCATTCTTTTCAAAGCAATTTTATGAAGCATACTTTGAATCTATCATTATGAAAATGGAGATAACTCTGAGGACAGAGATGGTTCCGTCTGGAAAACATTCTGCTGATGTTACACTAAAGATGACTCAACAATGAAAGCTAAGTTTATAAAATGTGAAGATGTCCAGAAAAAATAAAACCCACATTGTCTGAAGTGGTAGATATTCTTAGGAAAAAGTAAAAAAAAACAATATTAGAAATATATATACAGGTTTTTAAACAAAACTTGCCAATAACTAAGTCTAACAAATGCACATATGTTTTCTTCTCAAAAGCAACAACTAGGTTCATAAAAATAACACATACCATGTGAGCCAATAAAATGTCAACTTCAGTTGGTAGTATAGATTTCTTATCTTACATCTTACATCTTTCCTGTGCATTTAAACATCACATAGGGCTTGCATAGTTGTTTGCCAAGTTTTCCTGTTCTTTGTGAGTCTTTCAACTTCATCAAAGGATGTTATGCCCATTAAACTGGCTTCTCTTAACAATGTCCTCTTTAGAGTTTCATGCGGTCAACCTCTTTTTCTTTGGCCTGTTATGCTCCACCTGATAGCTTGTTTTGGTATTCATCACATGGCCTACATATGTCCATCTTCTTTTACTGATCACCCATGAGACAGGTTATTGTTTGCTCATCTGTCTTATCTCTGCGTTGTTCTTGAATTCGTTTCACTTTATACCAACTATATTCCTTAGGCATTTGTTTTCTAAAGAGTTTAATTTCTCTGTCTATTTTAGTTGATTTCCAGCTTTCATAGGCATAAATAGATTTAGCAACTGCTAATTTAATAAATGTCAGTATTATTTAAAAGTAAATTATCTGCACATTTTAAAATACATCAGAAGGTGCCTAAATCCCATAGCAATGCCAAAGAAAGCTGGAATAATAGAACTTAATCAACATTGCACTGCAAGTCTAAGGCAGCATATGTCATGAAAATACACTTATGGATATTTACATTAGGAATAAAAAATAACATGAAAGACAACAACAATATGTGAACAGTTTGATTTTGTTTAAGAAGAAAGGTACACAGACAAATTAAGAAATCAACTAAAGAGGGTGCACAGAAAAACAGTAAACTTTCATGCCATCAGAAGTTCTACATAGAAAACAACCAGTTTTCAAGATTAAAAGTCTAAAACTATTATGGCTTACTTGCAGTGACTAAATTCTGTCAGGGGGAAAGTGTCTCCACATCTACTGCAGGTGAGATGATTGATAGAACCCCACAGCTGCCAATACACATCCCTCCAGGTTCTCAAATGGCTCTTGAGTTGCATAACATAATCATTTACATCAAAAGAAGGATCAGACACATGAGAGTAGGTCATTGAACCATGGTGACCAAAAGTCATTCTAATAAGACAATGGAAGTAAGAAGCAATCAATTAAAACACAGTAATAAACAAATAAACACAAAACTGTTGAACTAAACACTGGAAATAATCTATTTTATGAGACTGATCTAGGCAACATTAAATAGCAATTTCATATAACAGATTTAATAAAAATACTGGTTTTGCTCCTAACAGTAATGAAATTTTGATATAAGGTTAGAAAGTTATGTATATTATTACTTCATTCTTACATCTTACATCCCTCCCGTGCTGTTAAACATCACATGGGGCTTGCATGGTTGTATGCTATGATTTCCTATTCTCGGCAATTCTTTCAACTTCATCAAGGGATGTTATGCCCACTAAACTGGCTTCTCTTAACAATGTCCTCTTTAGAGTTTAATGTGGTTGACTTCTTTTTCTTCAGCCTGTTGTGCTTGTTTTGGTATTCTCTGATTGTTTCTTCTCATCACATGGCCTACATATGACCATCTTCTTTTTCTGATCACCCATGAGACAGGTTTGCTCATCTGTTTTATCTCTGCGTTGTTCTTGAATTCGTTCCAATTTATACCAAATATTTTCCTAAGGCATCTGTTTTCAAAAGAGTCTAATTTCTTGTCTAATTCTTTAGTTGATTTCCAGCTTTCGCATGCATAAATGAGGGTGGATATTACATTTGAATTGAATAGTCTTAACTTGGTTTTTGTGCTTATAACTTTTGAATGCCATATATTCTCATGATTCTTGAAGGTCAATGCTGCTTTTGCAATTCTAACTTCCTTTCTGGTGTCACCATCCTGGTCTATGTACCTGCCAAAGTATGCAAATTAGTTTACTTCATCAACAACTGTTCCTTCTACATATATTTTTCCTTCTTGATTAATGAGAAATTTCATTATTTCTGTTTTGTCTTTGTTAATTTTAAGAATACAAAGTTAGAAAGTTATCTACACCCTACAACAGAAAGTGAAGAAGCTATATATATATATATATATATATATATATATATATATATATATATATATATATAAACCCTTGACTTATGTAGATTTCAATAGTTTTGCATAAATGAGGGTGGATATTACATTAGAATTGAATAATTGCACATTCACTAATTGTGCTGTGTTCTTGTGTTCACCACATGTTTGAGAAAACAAAGCAGAAAAAAATGGTGAAAGTGCTAAATGCAGTGATAAAAAGCCAAGAAGGTTTGTGTTAACTCTTGAATAAAAAGTGCAAATGCTGAAACATTTAAAAACCAAATCCTTTGCTGAAGTAGGCAATAAGTTGAGAAAGATGCATTATACATCTACAAAATAAATAACTGAGAGAAGAAAATTGATGGAAGTGTTAATGCACCATCTGCAACAAAGAAAATAACATCTCAAGTTTGTTAAGTGCTTGCAAGGACTGAGAAAGTATTAAGTGTGTGGTTAGAGAATATGATAAAGAAGCATGATGTGCTGTACTTTCTTGGGTTTATGACAGTTGCCTCTGTCATGAACATTTTCAGATTGTTTTTTTCATCATTATTCCCTAAATAATACATTATAACAACTATTTACATAGCATTTACATTGTATTAGAGTATTATAAGTAATCTAGACATGATATAAGGTATACAAGTGGATGAGCATATGTTATATGCAGAGTTATAAATCATTTTATTATCAGTGACTTAAACTCACATGGATTTTGGATTGCACTTATGCATTAAGTCAAGGGCTGACTGTACTTCAACAAAAAAGTTATTTATTATAAGTACTTTAAAAGAAAGCTACATAATTCTTTGATATAAATACAGAAATATATGCATATACTTACTTCATCATAAATTTACAAAATTATATACACACTTAAATATTCAATACATTGAAGAAGTTTATTACAATTTTCCTAATATCTTAGGAAATATACAAGAAGTTTAGGTGATACCTGTCCTGTAAGCTGCAATGCTAGGCTTATCAGTAAGACATAATATTTGTAGGCAAATAATAAAACAAATAAGAACACAAAATTGAGGCTATCACTAACACAAAACCTTAAAATATATCAATGTATATACCCAAACTGAGATAAAGATTTCATTGGAAGAAAAGTATCAATTAACACAATTCATAAAGATAAATATGAATCACTAGCTATATAATGAATCACTAACTATATAATGTGTCTGGAATTGTTAACTCTTTCCACCCGCCTGGACCCTGCAGGGGCCATGACCGGTTTATGTCAACAGCCTACAGGCCCCTATGGGACACCCTGTTTTGTTTCGTTCACATGTGAAATTAACTTTTTAGTTAATGACTATCTGTGCATGGCAAAATTTTCCTTTACTTCCAGACTAACGGCGTGTTCGAAAGGAATTTAAATCTTATCAAGAATTTGTGTTTTCCAGTGACATTTTCGAGACTGACTCAAAAAATGAACACACCCACCGACTCGACCAATATGATTTGCATGTTATTCAGGTAGTGGTAGGCCTGTTAGAAACAGTGCAAAGGCAGCTTTGAATTTATTTAAGTGTATAGGTAACTGAAAGACCATAACTGAATCAAGTTCTCACGTGGATGAACCTGTAGTTAATGACAAGCATAGTGAAAGTGACTCTGACAATGGCCCTACGACTAGTTCTAGTTCTTTAGCTGGACCCAGCAACAGGATAAGTCCTCCACCTGTGAAACGACCTAGAACTGTTGTTTCTGTGGCTCAGAGAGAAAATAACAATCCAATATCTAACTGGAGAGAAGCACAGGTGACTGAAGAGCTAGGAACTCCTAGCAGCAGTGATCCTGGCAGTGGTATTCTGTTAGATGTTGGCCGTGAGAGGACACCACTGGGGTTTTTCTTTGCACTATTTACAATAGATATTTTGGACAGTCTCATAGCCAGCATAAATGCTTATGCTGTTATGAAACTTAGCCAAGCAGATGATGGTAGTAATGATCTGGATGGGCACCTATTGGCCGCCATGAAATGTATAAGTTCATGGCCACTATCATTTCCATGAGCATGCAACCTAAACCAAAACTCAGTGACTATTGGATCACCACAGGCCATCTGCAGTCACCATTTTTTAGGCAGATATTTACTAGGGATAGGTTTCTGAAGATATAAAGCACTATGCTGCATGTCGGTGAAGCTGATAGTAAAGGTAAAGCCAAAATTGAACTTTTTGTCAATCAGCTGGTCGCATCTTTTCAGGCAGCCTTTTACCCTTTCAAAGACATAAGTATTGATGAAATGGTAATTGGCTAGAAGGGACGCTGCTGTCACAGGCAATATAACGCTAGCAAGCCAGCCAAATATAACATCAAGACGTTTGGCCTTTGTGACTCCATCACAGGTTATGTGTTCAACCTGGTGATATATTTTGGGAAGCAAACCTCCTATGACCCTGCCACTGCTGACAGTCCAAGTCATGCTGTGAAAGTTTTTCAGACACTTTTGCAGCCAATGAAGGCTTCTCATCATATATTTGCAGACAGGTTTTATACCAGTCTTCCTCTGGTTGATTATCTGCTGTCAAAAGGTCACAATTACACTGGGACCTTGAATATCTGTCGTAAGGGCTTTCCTCCGCAGCTGAAAACTCAGACACTTGAGGAAAACAAGCCTGTTTACCATGTCAGAGATGATGGTAATATTCTCTGTGTTTCCTGGACAAACAAAAAGTCAAAGAAGCCTGTTCATTTGGTTACAACACATGGAAAAGCTGTCACTATTCCTCTTATCGAAGGACAATGAGAGGTCCAGAAACCAGAGATCATTCATACATATAACATGTGTATGAATGAATGTGACAGAGCTGACCAAAAGGTTTCATACTATGGCATGCATTCTAGAAAGACAATAAAGTGGTGGAAGAAAATATTCAACTGGATTTTGGAAATAACACAGGTGAATGCTCACACTTTATATTTGCTTTCAGAGAACCCTGGCAGGAGTAACAAATCTCTGGTCTTCTTCAAGGACCAGCTTATTGAGGGTTTGGTATCCTTGGCAGACAGCAGCTTCATTGCAGAAGTTAGTATGCCTGCTCCCAGGCAAACGGGAGCAGCAGCACATCCCCTTATCTCAGAACGCTACCAAGGTGCTCATCTGATTGACATGAAAGATTTCCGTAAACGGTGTTTATACTGTTCGAGGCCAGACAAGAAAGTCCGCACCTATTACTACTGCACTACGTGCTCAGACAAACCTCATCTGTGTCTAAAGAATTGTTTCTGGGCGTATCATACGTCACATCGAGCACGATACCACTGCATTCTAGCACAAATAGTTCATTTGCTTGTGCTTTCTACATTTACTGTCTGAGCCACCCTTGACATCTCTGTCTAACCTGACCATTTTTACTCTGTAGGTGACTGATTTCTTGACTGAAGACAGCAGAAGACTAGTGTTTTTGTACTTGTATTGTATATATTGACAGCTAAAATAAATTTTTTATACTTTTTTATCATGTAAATATACTGTGTACAGATCATATACTGACAGTTTTATACGAGCCTTCACTTCAGCCGACAGCAGCTCTATAACGGCCCTTTTCAGGGCCATCCAAATTTTCAAGACTGGCAATTGCTCAGGAAAGAGGAGCCTTCACCTCAGCCGACAGCAGCTCTATAACGGCCCTTTTCAGGGCCATCCAAATTTTCAAGACTGGCAATTGCTCAGGAAAGAGGAGCCTTCACCTCAGCCGACAGCAGCTCTATAACGGCCCTTTTCAGGGCCATCCAAATTTTCACAATTGGCAAGCACTGGGTGTACGCAAAATGAGTTCACATTGTTTTCTGTTGTGTTTGTGTTTTTGTTTGTTTGTAGGTCTGCAAATTTGTCCACAGTTTTTACACTTCATGTGAGGAATTCCATTTATCTTCATATTGTGTTTTTCAATTGGATATTTACAACTGTAATGGTAAGTATAAAACAATTTTATTTGTGTCATAATTCTTTTTTGGGCTGAAAAGAGATATAGTGTATATTAGATGTGATTCATTTGGATTTTACAACAAAATGTGCCAAAGTTGGATTTATATTCAGTTGGAATATATTCAGATTGAGGGTAAGTTGAACATACTTTTTTTTCTCAGTCCTAAATAATTTTTTTTTTTTTGCTCACAAACTTTTCAATTTTTTCTCAACAGTTCTCTTTCTTTGACAAATAACTACATTTATGAAATCCTCATTCATTTCTACTTATTTTGATATATGATACACTTATGTTGAACCCTGAATTAGTTTGTTAAAATTAATTTTAGAGAGGGACCCAAAAATTATCGCAACACCCGCTCGATAATATAATGTCCTCCCATATGACGGTAACGTCCGCCCGTACGCCGGTAACGTCCGCGTTTTTTTTTTCCCGGGTGGAAAGAGTTAAATGACTATTTCATTATGTAATTTAATTTGGGTACTTTTAGTTGCATCAAACAGACCCTATTTTGTCAGCCTTCCAGTGGTTCTTGATTACAGGCTTGCTCCACTTTCTGGTGCTATGTTTACTGGCATTCATTGAATACAGCAGGTTTCCCTTGTAAGTGTGTTCCTTCTTTTTCTGCACTTTCTTTACACTCTCGACATTTTTTTTCATGGCACATGCAACATAAAACAGACATTCATCTGGAACTTTGAACTAATATCTTATGTTTTTCTGTCTGCGAATGAAGTTCATTATTGCAGCCCAATGTTTAAAGTTTTAACTGCAGCATTTAAATCATATTATATATCCCCAAGAATGTTCGTGAAGCTATAAAGATCTTAAAAACTTATACAAAATGAATTAAAGGTAAAATTATTTTCATCATATCATGATTTTGAAAAAATCACTCTGAGGAAACCAGACACCAGCATAGCAAGAGAAGCACTGACATGGAGTACTCAAGGAAAAGAAAAAGAGGAAGGTCTTGACTTACCTGGAGAAGAGAAATGATGACAGTGCTCAGAGATAAGAAACACACACTGAAGGAAGTAGAGAATAAATACAAGAACAGGGATGATTGAAGAGCCTTTATCCATGGCCTATGCTCTCAAGGGAGTGAAAGGCAATGATGATGATGATAATTTTGAAATGCATTTAAATTATTTCTTATGTGTGGATAGAATTTAATGCAACTATAAAGAAATGTACTCTCACTATTATCTAATGATGATATAATTTAAGGTAAGCAATGATGAAGTTAAATTAGACGCTTCTGAAAACAAATGCCTAAGGAAAATATTTGGTATAAAGTGGAACGAATTCAAGAACAACGCAGAGATAAGACAGATGAGCAAACAACAACCTGTCTCATGGGTGATAAGAAAAAGATGGACATATGTAAACCATGTGATGAGAAGAACAATCAGAGAATACTAAAACAAGCTATCAAGTGGAGCACAACAGGCCGAAGAAAAAGAGGTTGACCACGTGAAACTCTAAAGAGGACATTGTTAAAAGAAGCCAGTTTAGTGGGCATAACATCCCTTGATGAAGCTGAAAGACTCGCAGAGACCAGAAAATCTTGGAAAACAACTATGCGAGCCCTATGTGAAGTTTCAGCACAGGAAGGATATAAGATGTAAGAATGATGAGGTTGATAAGCTCATTGAAAACAGGAAAACTTAGCAAACTACCATGTGAGTCCTATGTGACGTTTAATGGCATGGGAAGGATGTAAGAATGTGTGGAGTAGCTTATGGAAAATTATAAAGAATTTGAATTACTTACTAAATTAATCAACTTGACTAGAATATGTATGGAGTATGCAAAAATATAATAACTATAAAAGAAGAAAGTCAGAATCCTTCTATATAAGATCTTGCTTAAAACAAGGTGATACATTATCTCCATTACTATTCAGCCTAGTACTAGAAAAGGTAATCAGAAAAGCGAAAGAAGAAAGCAGTACAGAAGAATAAAATAAAATACTAGGATATGCTGATGATATCAACATAGTGGGGGGAACAATGCAAGAAGTTAGCAATTCCTGTATACACCTGAGAGATGTGGCACTAAACTTAACCATTGACCAAGATAAGACAGAGTATATGAAGATATCAAGAGACCAGAGGCAGAATGATCCAGATTATATAAATGTTGGAGAATATGATTATTAGGAAAGCAGAAACATACAAATAGCTAGGCACAACCTTAACAAAAGCAGCATAGTAAGTGAGGAATTTAAAAGCAGAGTACAGATAGGGAGTAGAATATACTTTTTATGTACTTATATATATAAAATATACTTTTTATATACTTTTAACAGGCCTTGCAACACCTGTTAAAATTCAAAATCCTGTCCCAAAACATCAGAATAACAATCTACAGAACTATAATAAGACCAGCTGACATGATGGATCAGAAACATGGAGTGCAATAAAGAAAGATGAATAACACTTTCAGGTCTTTGAGAACAAGAGCCTAAGAAGAATCGTTTGGCCCATAAAGGACATCAACAGTGGAGAATGGAGAGCTAGAAAGAACACTGAACTGAATAACTTATTTAAATCCTAACAAATTATAAATATCTTGAAACTGAACAGATTACACTGGCTGGGGCATATAGATAGAATCAAAGAGAACAGACAAACAAAAATTATGTATGTACAAGAGATGAAGGAAACAAGACAAGGTGTAGACCAATACTAAAATGGAATGACAACATGGAAGAGGATATAAAGGAAATTGGTGTCACCAACTGGAGAGAGAAGATTAGGAACAGAGATGAATGGAGGCAAACTTTATCTGCAGCAGTGAGCCTTAATGGCTTCGAAAGCTGAGAGGAAAAAGAAGAAGAAGAAGAATGAAGAAAAAGGAGGAGAAGGAGAAGAGGAAAAGGAGGAGGAAGAAGAAGAAGGAGGAGGAGGAAGAAGAAGAAAAAGAAGAGGAAGAAGAGGAAGGAAGAGGAGGAAGAGAATAAGAAGAAGAAGAGGAGGAGGAAGAAGAAGAGGAAAAAGAAGAAGAGGAGGAAGAAGAAGAAGAGGAAGAAGTAGAGAAAAGGAAGAAGAAGAAGATGAAGAAGAAGAAGAAGGAAGAAGTAGAAGAATATGTGGTTTTACTTTCAAATTAGTGTTTTTAGTACTGTAATATTTTTCAACAAGATCAGGAACTTACAGCTCAGTGTATTAGTTTCAGCAAGTTTTCATGTTTTTTTCCAATTTTACTTTTTATATATCAATAATATACCTGCTGCAAAGCTGAAGTCAGAACAGTCCTCACTAACCTGTTAGGCATACACTTGACCTTGGCCTGCAGTGTGCGAGTCAGAAGTCTATGGCAAATACCACATCTGAGGGATGGATTGAAGTTATCTGTTGAAACTGTGTGTTAGGTCATGGTCACAAATATTGCAGAGATCAGGATTTATTTTTTTTTACTACTACTACTACTATTACTATTACTACTGCTACTACTACTACTACTACTACTACTACTACTACTACTACTATTACTACTACTACTACTACTGTACTACAAATACTACTACTACTACTACTACTACTACTACTACTGCTACTACTACTACTACTACTACTACTACTACTACTACTGCTACTACTACTACTACTACTACTAATGTACTACAAATACTACTACTACTACTACTACTTTTTCTTATTGGTTAAGATGGACTTACACAGCCATGACACTTGAGCAAAATCTGCAGTCTTCTCAAAAGCAGACTCAAATAACTAGGACAAGATCACTCAGTCTTTCTTGTTCTTGATCTTATTGTTTCAGAACAGAGCGCAGTGCTTTTCTGTTCAGTTATGATGTTAGTTATGATGACAATTATGATAACAATGGTAGTGTCAGTAATGGTTACACTGACGATGAAAATGATGGTAATTTTTCTGACAGTGATGATATCAATCATCATGACAGTTTTGTCAGTGATGTCTGTCGTTTTCAAGTCCCTTTTGGAACTTTGCCTCCCTAACAGCTATCCTGTAGGCCTCTCGGTTGTAAGCATGATACCCTAGTGCTGTCAGTGATGAAAATGATAGCAATTTTTATGATGACAATGACAATGTCAGTCATCATGACAATTATATCAATTATGACAGTTATGTGGGCAGTGATGATGACAACACTGATCTAAATTATCATGATGTCTTGTTAATGATGACAGTGATGATGATGGCAGGCTTCCATGGATTTCTTAGAAAGTACACAAAAAGATATGCTGCCATTAGGGATGTACCAAACTTCTAATTCATACTCATATTCAGCCACATAATGATACATTTCAGATATATACATTCAAATAAAAACTGACGAGTAAAATTTCTAATAATTACATATGTAATAATCCTGATTTTTTTCACTTCTGGGTGATGTACAAGATGGCAGCAGCTTTTTTAATGCTCTCGTCGGCATACTTGCATATGAGTCTTCTTCATCGCCATACATTGTAAAATGAGAGTTGGGCATGAGGCTAACAATCTCATCCTGAGACCCGGGAAAAACCCTACCGTTATGGAATCTCGCAACAGTTATAACCGAATGTAAGACTCTAAGGAGGACACTGTCAAGAGAAGCCAGTTTAGTGGGCATTTTAGTGGACATTTTCTTCATCCTTGATGAAGTTTAAAGACTCACCGAGAACAGGAAATCTTGGCAAACAACTATGTGAGCCCTATATGACGTTTAATGGTACGGAAAGGATGTAAGATGTAAGTACTTATCCTGCAATGCCCAAATTTTTAAAAAGATGATAAAGTCAAGAAAAATGAAATAATTTCTAAGTCATCACAGCTATTTATATAAAATATATACAACAGCCACAAATCAGAAATTACTAGTTATTACTCATACGTCTTTATACAACTAAGAATTTAGAAGTGATCATTATGCACATCCGAGCAATAAGATGATGAATAATATATAGAAAATAGCACCTTGTGCTTGCTTACTTTATTTTGGGGTGGGATAAACCAATTTTCTCTGACAGAGTGTTTGAGCCATACTTGTATTTGACACTGAAATGATGCACATCTGGTATGAATGGGCAAATCAATTAAGTCACACACATGATCCTTGTGGAGAAAAAATGTAGAGGTTGTTCAATTCTGTAGGTGGGGAAAGCCTTTAATTTAAGCCAAACAAGAATTACTGGATCCCTGAAACCCTATCCAAAGCTGGCAGTAATCAAGATCAAACAAATCTTCCAGTAAACTACCAAGAGGCAAAAAAACTATAATCCGTAACCAGTGCAGATCTGAACGGAAGAAACAACTGAAATACAGCAACGAACCAGATGATATACACCAACTGCAAAGACATCCTCTTTCAGCTAAAGGCAAGCCACTGCAGACTACTGAGCCACCTGCATCGACTCAAAATGTCTCACACAGACGAGTGTCCATGTGGCAGTGGAGTCCAGACTGCAGAACATATCTTCCAAGAATGCCCAAACCATGTGGACCTGAGGTGCGAGACATGAGCAGAGGAAAAAAAAAGCTTTGGCGCTCCTATCAGGATCTGGAGAGGATTGCGGGCTTTGCCATGTACTTTGTTCGAGAAACAACCTCGAATGCAGAAGAAGAAGGATCCCTGAATTAACTCTTTGGGTATTTGGACACGCGTCCTGCGTGGTTGTATCCCTATTACGAAATACTTATAGACACGAGGCGCGATGATGGTTTGTAGCTCTCTAATTTTGAAAATAATCAAAGTATCTTAAAACCAGCAGTTGACTTCCTTCTGGAATTCAGTTGTCCACATTAAGCGCGTGGTTTGAGCAGAAAACAGAGCGATTCTTTGTTCATTTAAAGCGAGTTTTTCAAAGTTTATCGTCGCTAGGCCTTTGTTTATCAACAAATATGGCTTCCAGTGCTAGTTTCTTTCGTCCAGAGCAGCATATTTCTGCATTACAAGCTCATAATTTAATTTAAAATTGTCTTGACTGTGGTGTAGAGAATATAGTAGTAGAAATTGTAAATTTTCGGCACACGTGGCAGTGATTGAAAGAATTTTTCGTGTTTTTTTTGGTCCAGCAGCAAAATGTGTTAGAAGGGTAGCTGGTGATACTACTTCTCAGCTTTTTGCTAGTACTAGCTGTAATATCACAATAAGTAATGCTGGAGATTGTGTAATTAAAAAAATTAAATGTTGTAGAATGCTTCAAATTAAAAAAAAAAAACAAAAACCAAAACACAATGGCCTGTTTTCTGGTAAATATTAGTCAACGACCGCCCACTTGTTTTCATGTAAATATTACCTACCCACTTGGTGTTTTTAGTTTGCTGTGAATGCATAACTAGTGCATATTTTCATGTAAATTTTGTAAGATATGTTAAAGAACAGATGCTTGTGTACATTTTTATTCATTATGGAATTATATAAACAACTACAGTGGATTAACTTGATGGGTAAGTGACAAAAAATTTATTTTATTACTTCATTTTCCATTCTTTCTTCTCAGTTCTTAGCTCTTTTTTTTGTTGTATACTAACAAAATGTTAAAAATTTTATTTGAAAAACAAAATACATTTTTTCTTCTTCAAAATAAGGTAGAATACTTCATACTACAGATCAGATTATGCCTTTGTCATTCTTTTAAATGTGACAACCATCCCATTTCACATTGTGAAATTTACCCCCCTTGGTCTTTTGAGGGAAACACCCCCAGTATACAAAGAGTTAAACATTTTCTTAATGTAGATATTTTCTGGACAAAGGAGCTGTGATAGGAATCAAGCAGCAGTCTACCTGAAATTTAATGACAAAGACAAAGGCTATAAGTTCCAGAAATAACAAAAACAAATTCAAGTTGTAAACATCTGAGGCTTTGTGAAAAGTAGAAGACAAGCAGAGAATTTGAGGATCAGTAAAGTATTAGGTAAAGAATTAGGTAAAGTATTAGGCTGCAAGACATTGTTGATGATCTGTCAATGGATGTATCAGCAGCAGGGCATCTTGCTTACAACTGAGAGGCCTACAGGAGAGCTGTTAGGAAGGCAAAGTTCTGCACGGGACATGCAAATGACTGACTGACTGAAAGTATTAGGTTTAGTGGAATTTAAGAATATTTTTCAGTTCATAAGAAAGTGGTCGAAACCTCCAAACCTCTTCCCCTTTCAATACTCTGTCATTTATGAAAGAATAAAGACACAGAATTACTATCACACTTAAAATATATCCACTAGTGCCCACACTCTTTCATATTCCAGCTTCCCTATCGATTCTACGTATGATTACCACTGAAGACTGCTACTTGATTTAATGTTAGAGCAAACAAACTAGGTCTGAGGACACTGTCATGGCAGTCAGTGACTCATAGCTAACTGCTTGTGTCAATGTTGGCAAACCATAGCTGACCAAGATCCTGTCCCACCTCTCTGTCAGTACTCACAGTAACTAGCTCAGCCTGGCTAATAGGACAGGGACTGCTACAGTCTCCATGGTGGTCATCATCATCATCATCATGTGTCTTCTCCAGAATGAAGGTTGGTGGTAATGAATCTCTAGTTCCCTCATTCCCTTGCCTTGATTGTGCACTCAGCCAGGCTGTGTCATGTCCATTCTCGCATGTTATCTTCCCACCTACATCTCTGTCTTCCTCTTGTTCTTTTTCTTTCCACCTTTCATCCTTGTATGGTCTTTTGTATATTGTTATGTTTTTTAATATGCCCAAAGTATTTTTGTTTTCTTCATCTTTATTTCTTTGAGAAGTTCACATTGCACTTGGAGATATTCCAAAACTTGTGCATTTATTCTTTTCATTCTCTATGTTAAATGACCTAGTTTTTTGTAGAACCACATTTATGCTGCATTAATCTTTCTCTTCATATTTTTCCTTAGAGTCCAGGTTTCTGCTCCATACAATAAAACAGAGTGGATATAACATTTCACAAATCTTAATTTTGTTTTTATGGGCAGATTTCTGGATAACAAGGTGTTGAATGTATGTTTTGCCATTCCTATTCTTTTCTTTATCTTCATCTCACATCTCCCATCTTCAGTAGTATGTCCTAGGTAGCTGTAGTTTGTCACTTGTTCCAGTCTCTCTTTGTTTATGGTTATATCCATCTGTGGCTTCTGGTCTTTCCTGCTGAACACCATTACTTTGGTCTTCTTGATGTTTACCTCAAGTCCCCATTCTTGACTTGTGTATCATATCTATTATTTCTGTATGTTCTTCTGCTAGAAGGACTGTATCACCTTCTTATCTTGTTGACATTTCTCCCCCTTGTGTTCAGTCCTGGTAATTCATCTGAGTGTTTGAAGATGTTTTGTGTGTACAGGTTTAATAAACATAAAGACAGAACACATCCTTGTTTCACTCCCCTCTTTATGGGTACATTTTTTTATGTCACTGATGCTTACTGTTCCCAGTAGAGATTTCTTATAATTTGGATATCATTGCCATCAAGACTGATTTCCTCAAGACATTTTATTAGTTTGCCATGCTTCACTCTGTCAAATGCCTTAGTATAATCTATAAAACAGCCGTATATATTTTTCTGAACTTCCGTGTATTTCTCTAATAGCTTTCTTATGCAAAAAATTGCCTCTCTTGTTCCACTTATTCTGTCTGAAACCAAACTGTTCTTCACTTCAATTTTGAATTTTGTTCTTTTGAGGATGAATTTAAGAAGAATTTCAGTCACATGACTTATTAGACTTTTAATTCTAAAATCTGAACAGTCTGTTTCTTTTGCTTTCTTGGGTAATGCCACAGACTCTGAGTGTTTTAATCCTTGAGCTATATGTCCAAGACTGAATATGTTATTACATATTTCTGTTATTTTTTCAGTTCCAAATTCCTTCACCGCTTTGAGAGTAGATAAAGCAGTGGGACTAGATAGCATTTCCATAGAAATGCTATCTAGTCCCACTGCTTTACCTACTCTCATCTTGTTTATGGCTCTTTCAACTTCTGATTTCATTATTGGTGGACCATCTGTGTTTCGTAGGGCTGGCTTTATACCTTTGTTATTCAAATAGGTCTCTTATATATTCTGCCCATCTTTTTTGCTGTTTCATCTCATGCTATTATTATCTGACCTCTTTTCTCCATGGTTATAGAGTCTGCTAAAGAAGCACTGTATTTTACCTGATTTTTTAGCTATACTTTGGGAGTGCAAAAGCTGCTGCCTTGTATTTGACCAACTGAAAATCTGAATATTTGTATTTGCCAGAATATAAAAATCTTATCTTCGATGCATAACTAGTAGCAACATGTCCCTAGCAAAGAAAAATACATTGAAAGCACAAAACTTTAACTCAGCAAAGAAAATACCATAAATGAAATGAAATTCATGCTGAATGTAAATTAAAGAGGTATAATGAGCTATATAATGTTAAAAGTTTTGCAATGTTCAATGATACAGCTGTACACTTGCATGTCTAATAAATTTCAGGTTAGCAGGGTAGGGGGTATCCCCTATCAAAGGAGAAATAAGACGCCTCCTTACCTCCGTCAGTCTACGGGACACCCTTGGGCAAGGTAGAGTACCCATATAGCCCCTCGATCAGGGTGATGTGAAGCCATGGGAGCAGGTGGTGGATGGAATGGGAGAGCAGCCAACAGATAATGTTGGTTATGGTCACCATTCTATGATGGTAGGCAGATGATCTCAATGTAGAGACAATGGCTACGATCACTGACTAGTACAGTCACTGCTCGGAAGGAAAGCAATGGTAAACTATCTTCTGAAAATATACCAAGAAACCCAAACTAAAAAGAACAAATACATCTATACTACAAGAACTTAATATTGAAGAAGGCTGGCTAGTAAAGAGGATTAAAGAGAGAAAACTTAAATATTTTGGACACATTAAACATCATGATAATCTAGAGACCATCTTGGAAGAGTTCATAATAGGAAAAAGAAAGAGAGGAAGACCAAGGTGAAGATGGCTGCAAGACATTGTTGAGGATCTGCAAATGGATGCATCAGTAGCAGGCCATCTTGCTCACAACTGAGAGGCCTACAAGAGTGCTGTTTGGGAGGCAAAGTTCTGCAAGGGACATGAAAGTGAATGAATGAATGAATAAATTTCCAATGATTGTAGGGCAAATAAAAATGTCAAACCTAAATAATGTTGTGGCTCTTTCTGGTGAATCAAGATTAATTGCTTCTGGGTCAAAGAGTTTCTCAATTTTCTTGCAGAAGAGCTTGCTGTGAAATACAGATGTGAGAATATTAAACAGAAGTTCAAGAATAAATGCTAGAATTATTGAATGAACACATCATCATCTTCAACATCATGGTTTTTTAACAGGAATAGTATTGCTTCCCAACAGCAATGACAAATGTTTTTCAGGCTGCAACCAAAAGATGTCAAAACTTTTTGTTTAAGAAAAAATTAGGCCTAGGAATTGAACACTAGTGAAATTTAAATCTAAAAGAGGTAGCCACAAGCAGCAAAAGATTGAGAAGCCCTTTAAAAATAATGCATTAAAATATATTTCTTTTGAAGGACATTTGATCATTTCTCATCCTTATTTCTAATTTCAGATCTTCATGAAAAGCCACAAACAAATTATGTGCTTCAGACTGTCTCAGAATGACATATTTTCAACACATTCAATTCTATGGAGGGGCAGAGCATTACTGAGAGAACATGACAAGTTATATGATACACCGTAGATCAAAATGGCCTACATTGGTGAGATGTTCAGTGTTAAGCCATGCATATATATACATACACATACAAATACACACACACACATACACATGCACATATATATGACGAAGCAGAATAAAAGAACCTGTTACTAAGGACTATGTAAATCCTTGTGTAAATCCTGTGTAGTGTTGCTAT
Source organism: Achatina immaculata (assembly GCA_009760885.1). Classification (NCBI taxonomy): domain Eukaryota; kingdom Metazoa; phylum Mollusca; class Gastropoda; order Stylommatophora; family Achatinidae; genus Lissachatina; species Lissachatina immaculata. Next base: position 43,143,745 of record CM019698.1, read on the forward strand.
CCTTTGTCCAATGCATTAGAACACTGAGGAAATCAGTGTAAAAATGAATGTCTATGACAAGATGGATACAGAACAAAATGCTGGATGTGAGATGACCCTAAATGCAGTTAAGAAGTCTAGAAAGTGACAAGTCTGTAGGTGTGATATGCCCTTATTTTCTTACAGTAATGGCCATAAATCTATTGCAAAGCAACAAAATGATGTTGTCTGAATGTAGATGACAAGGGAATGGACAATAATAAAGCTTCATATTCTAAAACCAAAATTCCTGAAACATGAACAGCAATGAAGTACACAAGAGAATTCACATTTAAAAATCAAAATGCGTCATGATATATGGACTGCAACAAAATACATCAGATTTCACATTCTAAAACCTGAATGCTAATGAAGACAAAATACATTAGATCTCACATTCTAAAACCTGAATGCTCATGAAGACAAAATACATTAGATCTCACATTCTAAAACCTGAATGCTCATGAAGACAATAAAAGCTGAATACTTTTCCAGGTTTCAGAACCAACTAATCTTCATGAAAGGTGCATTAATGAAAGTGCCAAAATTTATAAGAATTCATTCATAACCTCAAAAAAGATCCAAATCAGCAAACATATCACTTTGCTGAAAACATGAACAAGAAAGAACAACATACAACTAATGAAAAATACATTTAAGAAAAATCCCATTACTGGATAACAAATAGAAATACATGAAGGAATACTCTGCTTAGAATGTAAATATACCTATTTCTCAATTTCATTAAAAAAAAAGAAAGAAATGCCAAACAAATTACTGAAATACTAGTCACAAATCTTTTTCTTTTAGGCTTCTGGCATCAGTAATATCTTCAGACGATTTAAATGTTATAATAATAGGCTGTACCAGAGACTGGAATTCTCAAAGTCCCTCAGAAATTTTCAGGCAGTTTTCTTCAAATGGTTGGGAATTGAAGATTATAATGCAGAAGCATTGACTTCTGTGGCTTCACTACCCAGGCAGAATAACTATCATTTGGGACTAAATTTAAAAAAAAAAAAACACATATTTTCTGATCTTTTAAAATAACAGATTTAATTATACACTATATTTACTATTCTACAAGTAGAGCGAGGAAAAACCTCCACATGGTGGGTCCACTCACATTAGTTAATGTAGAAATATAAAGTTTTTAATTGTAGCTAAAGAGTGCTAAAAGTTTTAAAAGCACAAAATTGTACAAGTATTCTCTAAATTATAAAATTAGCATATCTCATTCTGATCTTTGGTTGGTGGTATCAGAAAGAGGAAAGCCTCAAGTTTCTATTCATCATCATCATGTGCTTTCTCCAGAATGAAGGTTGGTGGTAATGAATTTCCTTGATGGTGCACTCAGCCAGGCTGTGTCCTGTCCATTCTCATATGTTATCTTCTTATCTACATCTCTGTCTTCCTCTTGCTCTTTTTTCCTTCCATCTTTCCTTCTAATATGGTCTTCAGTATACTGTCTTTTGATATGGCCAAAGTATTTTGCTTCTGTTCAGTCTTCTTATTATTACTGTGTACTCCAGTAAAATATTATACCTGAACTTATTGGTGACCAAGTTGTGAAATCTATGTATTTTCCTCCAAACTAGTGTCCACAGCTGGACATGGTTGACTTCCACAGAGACTGGCAAGCCTACTTTTTAAGGTAAACACCAGTCAATTAAAGGAGGCAATCAAGTGGGACATATCTTGAGGGAGACTGAGCTGGCCACGATTACCTGTCTGTCACTTGCACCCCCACTTGCCATGTTTTAAATAGTCACAAGAATGTCCATATCTGCCACTTCTTGAGGCCCATGTAAACTGATTTGAGACAAAAATTGTACATGAGAATGTGTGTATGTTTTCTATATACTGCCTACCAGCTCACTCATTTGAGCAACAGACTGATTTAATGTTTGAGATTTACCATCTGGAACTAATCAGGTAAGCAGTGTTCCTCCCTAGAATATGCTGCCAGACTTATATCTCCCACTTATAGTGATACAATGACATCACACCACTCATCCAAGGAAATAATACCACACAGCTGAAATTTAAAAAATCAACACTTCATTTTCACCCAGTGTCAAAATCAGCTTTATCCATAGGAGATGCTCAGCTGCACTTCCTCCTTGACATATCTGATACATAAGGATTACTCTTAAAAATGATACAGACCACAGACAGCAAAATATATCAAGAGTTTCCTGATGAAAGTGCCTTCAAGGCCTAGTTCAGTTAACAAACAGGCCATCATGGAAGAGCTTGGAACAGACTCAGTTCTTGGAGGAAAATATTGCACTTAATCTTTATAAATAATTGCACAAAGCTTTCTTGGTGATGTGTAGATGTCATATAACTAATTGCGCAAAGCTTTCTTGGTGATGTGTAGATGTCATATAAATAACTGCACAAAGCTTTCTTGGTGATGTGTAGATGTCATATAAATAATTGCACAAAGTTTTCTTGGTGATGTGTAGATGTCATATAAATAACTGCACAAAGCTTTCTTGGTGATGTGTAGATGTCATATAAATAATTGCACAAAGCTTTCTTGGTGATGTGTAGATGTCATATGGACATGTGGGTCAGATCTGTTTCTGGCTGCCTTGGAACTAAAATGACACTGGAACATCTTGAAATGAATGCTAATAAAATCACACACACAATCTCTATATTTTAATATCTTCAAACACAGCAGAAGCTGTCATTTATATAGTTTTTAGTCCATTTGGGATTTGCAGGTTTTTGTGATCAAGCCAAATGAATAAACTTTGGTGGAGAAAATAAAAGGATATAGTGACATTTATTTGATAAATGATAGAGATCAATGCACAGCTTATTTACCTCTTAAACTTATCCTTCCTGTCCTTTATGTTATCAGCCTCGTTGTGACTGAACAGGTCAGATATTCTGTTTGAAAAATGCAACATTACTGTCTGTCAACAAAAAGGGAGACAATCATTGATATGAGAAGCAACAAACAATTGATGATATAACACATAACAGTTTATATCCGTGAGATGTTTCCACACTCCAAGTTCTTTGAGCTGCAACAAAAAAAGACTCTCAAAAATGAAGAAGCAGAATCTGACAATCAGTTTTGGTACACCTAATTAGAAATAGTAATGTGAAATATTAATTTAAAATTTTAATTCATAATAAATCAAAATTTTATTTCACAGAAAACAGGCTGTAGTGTCACAACCTGCTGTTTGATAAATAAAAGGCATCTCAACATCTGAAAGAAAAAAAAAAACAAAGATGAAAGATGACATTAAGAAACAACACATATAATCTGGCGTGCCATCATCTTCTCTGTCAATCTCTCTGGAACAGCAAGCTGGCGTTCTTTGCAAGCCAGCGCGGCAAAGATGTGGAGGCACAGCATGGGAGCGGGTCACGGCAGCTATTTTTTCAGTCCCTGAGCACAGCTAAAAAGCAGAGGGTGTGCGGGTTCCACCATCTTGAGGACTACAGCTACAGCTCACCAACTCTGATGCTAATATGCCATACTGTGCTTCAATTCAAAGCTCCAAAAGTTTCAAAATAATATACACAAATTTATATCAGAGAAAGTAGAATGTTCAAAGAATGTAGAATGTATACATATTTGTTCAGTTCAAACAGAAGTGGTAATGAAAGGTTATCTCATACTCAAAAGATTTTTTGTGCTGCCTACTTTATGTCCTCCATATTTGATTCTTTCTGTATCAGCAGTGAGGGTTCTTCAAATATGAATGTTTTCGCTGGAGCACAAGTAACAATTTTGTTTTCTTTTTACTCTGCTTTTACAAATAAAAATCTGCTCTTTCTCATATTTTTCTTTAACCTGAATACCTGCTATTCTTACTTTAACCAGGATTGCCACTATTTTCACTTTAACCAGGATGGCCACTATTTTCACTTAAATCAGAATGTCCACTATTCTTACTTTAACCAGGATTGCCACTATTTTCACTTTAAACAGAATACCTACCATTTTCACTTAAATCAGAATGTCCACTTTTCTTACTTTAACCAGGATGGCCACTATTTTCACTTTAAACAGAATACTTTCTATTTTCATTTAAATCAGAATGTCCACTATTCTCACTTTAAGCAGGACGACCACTATTTTCACAACACTCATCATAAATTTGTAATAAATTATGTAACTTTACATTGAGATCTTATCACAAATTTGCTTCTTTTACAACCAGAGTAACTTAGTGAAGAAATATCACTTTCTAACTCTTACAATAGTTTTTTTCAAATTTCACATGCTGTTATGTACTGGGTACTTGAAGAAAACTGGCATGGTCATAAAAGAATAAAAGTAAATCAATGTTGTAGAGTTGTGCATTAAGTTGTTAGTTAGGAAGGACCATCATCCATACACTGTTGCCACATCTCTAGGTGCTCTGATCTCCTCTTCAATAACATCTTTAGTGTACAGTAACTGATGACACCTCTCTGTGTTAGTCGATCATCTGTCTGGAGCTCTTGATGAATCACTCATTTTTTGCCACCACAAGTTTCACCCCAAACTCCTTCATTCTTTACAATGATACTAACTCATAGCTGCCGTTTAGTCTTTGTTTGGCCAGCTTCTCTTATAGCACTGATGATGTCTGCTTGATCCATTGCCTGCCCTTTCTCTATGACAGCTGAGTTGGCCAACTGACCTGATCTTTCATTTCCCTTGACATCTGCGTGGTCTGGTATAAAAATGAATGTCAGTCGATTGATTTGTGACATTTGCAGGGATTCAAACCACTGCTGCCTTAGGACAGCCAGGCTGAATTTTCTTTAGTATGTTCGCTGAGTCACTCAAGAAGCGTGCTTGCAAGTAGTCTTGTGATTTTTTTTTGGTCACAGCCATGATTTCTATTGTGAACAATTTCTATTGTCAACAAAAAGCACTGCTGGATTCTTTCACTGTTCTGCTATTTGAATTGACTGGAAATACCCAGGCACACCTCTTGTCCTGAACCACTGATATTAATAATGTATTAATACTGTTTTAATAATAATAATCACCTTTTAGGAAGGTGTGCTATTATTACACATGGATAATGACTTTTAGTCATTTTCTTTAATAAGAATGAAGGTCATGATGAAATAATAGCTGCTATATCTGCACACTGCCTATATATGTTAAGTATTGTTCTGAGATGATATTACCAATATTTGAATGGTATACTTGCTAGAGCAACAACAAACCAAGGTCAAGTCTTTCCATTCCTGCACCTTCTGTATTTACAATTTTTAAGACCAAGTTCCCTAGTCAAATGATACAGTGTTCCTATTTAGTTTTTTGTGCCATTTCACATAACCTCTCACCAAATCTTCCCAATCTTTATCACTGGTGGAAATATCTATCATAGAAGTCTTACAAAAATTCCTGGATCATGGTTTTCTCTGCCTCAAGACATCCTTCCTGCCTGAAGATCAGTTTTGGAATGTGCCACAGCCATCTTAGTTTTCTACACTTTAGTGTTATCATGACAGATGGAAACAACAATTTACACATGGTTACTTTGTACTGTACTTGATGTTTATTGTTTTGTTATGGCAGCAAAGAAAAAAAGTGAATTTTTTTTCTTATATGCCATGCATATGTTGTCAATATACTAAGCACACAGGTCTGATAAATCTTAACCTTTTCTCATCAGTGGTGATCTTTGTTGTTTCATGAATTTTTCTTATTTTGCCAAATATAGCAGCTGGCTTTCCTGCTTGTTAATTGGTTTCTTCATCTAGGGATATTGTGATCACAAATTTGTATCTGAGATATATGAATGCTGATTTAAGTGGATTAATGTTTAAAGTTGTGTTTGGCATCTGAGGCTACACCTCGTTCAAGAACCACAGTCCTCTGACATTTATTGTCATTTATTACATGGCTGTAATATGAATTAGCAGCCTCACTGTGAGTTATGGTAGCTGCCCTGTCAGTAGACAGAAGCTTCCTGATTAAGACTTTAGAACAAAGAGTTAACAAGCTATGGAGATGTGGGGTGGTTTAATCCTAACTTTAGAACAAAGAGTTAACAAGCTATGGAGATGTGGGGTGGTTTAATCCTAACTTTAGAACAAAGAGTTAACAAGCTATGGAGATGTGGGGTGGTTTAATCCTGACTTTAGAACAAAGAGTTAACAAGGTATGGAGATGTGGGGTGTGTTTAATCCTGACTTTAGAACAAAGAGTTAACAAGCTATGGAGATGTGGGGTGGTTTAACTCTGACCCAAAGTAGGAATGATAAAAGAGAGTAAAAATTGACAAGGAAATCAGAGGAAGGAAAAAACAGATGCCTGAAGCAAAAGAAGGCTGAAGCTGTGTAAAAAATGTGGAGAAATTATAATACAAAGAAATGTACAACAAAGATAAATGACAAGCGTACCTTGTAACAAGCCTGTCATTAATACAGTCCATGTTGCATGGTGTGGCCACTATCATACTCATATTCTTGTGACAGAAGTTAATGCACTCAGACACCTATAGTAAATAAAACCAGGTTTTTTTATTAGCATTTATAGTGACATGCTCATTAATATAAGCATTTACAAATATGTTTGTTCTGAAGCATGCAATGATAAAATGTGAGCAGCTATGCCTGAAGAGCATAAGATACTAGCTTCAGTGCCTTCATTTCAGTTATACTCACTCATTTTCAGTCAGGCAAATACAGACAAACAGCCTTAAGAATCTTAAGCAGGAAGATGTAGAGATGAAAGCTGACTAAGGAACACATTATAATTATATAATTACAAGTAGAATCAACTTCAAAATTACCAATGATATTTCCAAACATTTTTAATTTCATGTCATTTAATTTTTCTCTGACAAGCCCACATTCATTGAACACCCATGAATATCATATGGAATCATGACAATTTCTGCAATAATTTTAGTGCTAATCATAAGAGTGCTTCAAACTTTGTAAAGTATTTACACTTATAACATATGACATATTTATAACATCTGAAACACTGAAGATATTTAAGACATAAGGGAAAAGTTCACAATTTCTGTATCCACTGCCTTCACAAAATAATGTAATTATTGGCAATCTTTTCTTTAATGCACTAGTTGTATTTGCTGCCTTTTCATGTACTGATTTATTTTTCAAAATCCATAACTTTAAATCTAAGGAAACTGAACCTTTCTGTGTATATTTCCATTCAGAGGTTTTATTAACACTTTGACTAAGAATCACATTTCTCTTTTATTTTTTTTTGACACTCAGTATCTGTAAGAGTAATTCACATGCTGTGCCCATATAGTTAATCAGAGACTGCAGAACAGTCTCACTATCAGCCATCGTGATTGTGAATATATCATAAGCAAACATAAGTTCCCTGACTTCAGTTATGTCTGTTCTGATTTTGGGTCATGCTAAATTAAACTTTATGCAGATGAATACCTTACCACTGGGTACCTTCAATGCACACTATAAGAAGGCAGCAAAGTAAATTTCAAATAGCACTGAGACAATGATACAGCCTTACTTCACTTCACACTGACATCAGAACTATCAAAGTGCATCCATCAAAGTGTATAATCTAAATTTATTTAATACTCTGTGGAGAAGAACAGACAGAACTACAGAAATAAGATCTTTCCCATTGAAACACATGCCTGTGAGACCTGGACACTTAACAAAATAGCTGAGAAACACATAAAAGCCTTTGAATGTAAGTGCTACAGAAGAGTTCTTCAAATATCATGGATACAAAAAAGAATACATATATCCATACTACAAGAACTTAATATTGAAGAAGGTTGGTTAAAGAGAGAAAACTTAAATATTTTGGACACATTAAACATCATGATAATCTAGAGAAGATCATCTTGGAAGGGTGCATAATGGGAAAAAGAAAGAGAGGAAGACCAAGGCAAAGATGGCTTTGCAAGACATCATTGATAATCTGCAAATGGATACATCAGCAGCAGGGCATCTTGCTTACAGCCAAGAAACCTACAGTAGAGCTGTGAGTGAGGCAGAGTTCTGCAAGGGTCATGCAAATGACTGACTGACTGACTTAATATTCTTTGAGACAGGATGTTTTGCTACCAGGACATTTATTGGCATAACTATTGTTTCCATTTATGTTTAATATTATTTATCAACTCTTAATTTTCAAAATTTGAATTAAATAATGTTTTTTTAAAATTTTTGTTATCTGAGAAATACTTATCTTATATCTTATATCCTTCCTGTGCCGTTAAATGTCACATATGGCTCGCAAAGTAGTTCACCAATTTTTCCTGTCTTCAGCAAGCTTTTCAACCTCATCAAGGGATTTTATGCCTATTAATTTGGCCTCTCTTAACAATGTCATCTTTAGAGTTTCACGTCATCTGCCTCTTTTTCTTTGGCCTGTTGTGATCCACTTGATAGCTTGTTTTGGGATTCTCTGACTGTTTATTCTCATCACGTGATCAACATATGTCCATCTTCTTTTCCTGATCACCCATGAGACTGGTCATCTGTCTTATCTCTGCATTGTTCTTGAATTCGTTCCACTTGATGCCAAGTATTTTCCTTAGGCATTTGTTTTCAAAAGAGTCTAATTTCTTGTCTATTTCTTTAGTTGTTCTCCAGCTTTCACATGCATAAATGAGGGTGGATATTACATTTGAATTGAATAGTCTTAACTTGGTTTTTGTGCTTATAACTTTTGAATGACATCTGCTCTCAAGATTCTTGAAGATCGATGCTGCTTTAGCAATTCTAATTCTAACTTCCTTTCTGATTTCACCATCCTGGTCTATGTAGCTGTCAAGGTACACAAATTGATTGACTTCTTCAATATCTGTCCCTTCTATGTGTATTTTTCCACTGTGATTAATGGGAATTTTCATTATTTTTGTTTTGTCCTTGTTAATTTCAAGTCCTATGTTGCTAGCCAGTGAAGATAGGCTATCTGTTCTTTCTTGCATGGAATTCACATTGTTACTGATAAGAGTTTATGTCATCAGGAAAATCAAGATCTTCTGGTTGGGTCCCATGTACCCAGTCAATACCTGTGTTACCTGTGCAGCATTTTTTCATTATGAAGTCTATTGTAATTCCAAAAAGCTAAGGAGACAGTATACATCCTTGTTTCACACCTGTTTCAATCTGGAACCATTCACTCATCCCATCTTCTGTTTTGACTGCACAAACATATCCATTATAGAAGTCCTTAATGATACTGACAATTTTAGATGGTATTCCATATAGACTTAAAATTCTCCACAATGAATCTCTGTGTATGCTATCAAATGCCTTTTTAAAGTCTATGAAGTTCAGTATTAATGGTTTCTGCTTTTCAATATGTTCTTCAAGTATTATTCTTAGAATAAAGATCTGGTTGAGACAGCTTCTCCCTTTTCAAAATCCTGCTTGTTTTTCTCTCATTCCAGTATCCACTATATCTATTCAAAATGACCTTGCAAAATACACAACTGATATGAACTCTTTGTACTCTTTGAGACACGTCCTGGTGGGGTTTTTTCCCTCAGTACCCCATTCTCCACGAAGTACAATGATGGTTTGTAGTGTCTAATTTTGAAAATAATCAAAGTATACTTAAAACCAGCAGTTGGATTTCCTTCCGGAATCCATTTGTCAACATGTGGCACGTGTTTCAGATTAATTCAGAACGGTAGTGTGTTAATTTAACTAATTTTTGTCAAAGTTTATCATCACTAGGTTTTTGTTTATCAACAAATATGGCTTCCAGTGGTAGTTTATTTCGTCCAGAGCAGCATATTTCTGCATTACAAGCTCAGAATTTAATTTTAAAAATGTCTAGACTGCGGTGAAGAGAATACAGTAGTAGAGATTTTAAATTTTTGGACCCACGTGGCGCTGATTCAAAGGATGAGGATGTTTTTTTTTGGTCCAACAGCAAAACGTGCTAGAAGGGTAGCTGGTGATACTACTTCTCAGCTTTTTGCTAGTACTAGCTGTAATATCATAGTAAGTAATGCTGGAGATTGTGTAATTTAAAAAATTAAATGTTGTAGAATGTTTCAAATTAAAAAAAACACAATGGCCAGTTTTCTGGTAAATATTAGTCAACGCCTGCCCACTTGTTTTCATGTAAATATTACCTACCCACTTGGTGTTTTTAGTTTGCTGTAAACGCATAATTAGTGTATATTTTCATGTAAATTCTGGAGGATATGTGAAGAAAAGGTGTTTGTGTACATTTTTATTTATTATGGATTTATATGACCAACTACAGTGGATTAACTTGATTGGTAAGCGAAAAAAAAATTATTTCAATTCCTTCATTTTCCATTCTTTCTTCTCAGTTCTTAGCTCTTTTTTTTTGTTGTATACTAACAAAATGTTAAAAATTTTATTAGAAAAACAAAATACATTTTTTCTTCTTCAAAATAACATATATAATATATGATACTATAAATCAGATTATGCCTTTGCCATTCTTTTAAATGTGACAATCATCCCATTCCACATTGTGAAATTTACCCCCCTTGGTCTTTTGAGGGAAACACCCCCAGTATACAAAGAGTTACGGTTACTCCTCTTCAATTGTTACAGTCACTAAGGTTGCCTTTTTCAGTATTTTAACAATGATTCATTTTTTTCAATTTAGAAGGGACCTTTTCTTCTTTCCAAATCTTATTAAACATTCTCTGTGGTTGTCTCATATTGTCACTATTGAGAGGTTTTAACATTTCAGCTGTTATTTCATCTTCACCTGCAACTTTGTTGTTAGCCATTAAATTCACTGTTGTTTCAATTTCATGCAATGTAATTTCATCTAGGTTGACATTTAGTTGTGGGTTTGGTAAGTTGGTTTCAATGTTTAACAATTCTTTTGGGTGTGGTTGATTAAGTACTTCTTGGAAGTGTTCAGCCTATCTTTGCTTTTGGTCTTTCTTATATATCTTATATCTTATATCCTTCCCGTGCCGTTAAACATCACATAGGGCTCGCAAAGTAGTTTGCCAATTTCCTGCCTGTTAATTTGGCCTCTCTTAATAATGTCCTCTTCAGAGTTTTTCTTCGGCCTGTTGTGTTCCACTTGATAGCTTGTTTTGGGATTCTCTGATCATTTCTTCTCATCAAGTGACCAACATATGTCCATCTCCTTTTCCTCATCACCCATGAGACTGGTTGTTGTTCAGTCATCTGTCTTATCTCTGCATTGTTCTTGAATTCATTCCACTTGATACTGAGTATCTTCCTTAGGCATTTGTTTTCAAAAGTCTAATTTCTTTTCTTTTGGTCTTTACTTGATGTTAATAGGGTTCCAGTTTTGCTAAGGACTGGTGTTTCTTTAGATGTAATAATACCTGTTAGCCTCTTTTGTATGTTATATAAAGTTTTGCTGTCTTCTGTTTTTGCTGCTTTCTCTGCCTTTTTCGCCATATTGTCTCTGTATTCTCTGTTATCTCTTCTAGCTGAACTTTTTACTTTCTTGTCTATTTCTTTGTATGTTGCTTTCACCAGATATTTTCCAAGATCTGTTTTCAATATGTCTAATTTGGCTGCTCGTCTTTCATGTATGTACTTCCATGTGTTTTCTGATATCTATGTTTTTCTATTTGTTTTTTTTCAGTCCAGCGCTTGCTTTTGCTGCTGTGATTATGGCCGTGCTGTAAGAATTCCATAAGAAATACTGCTAATTCAATAAAAGAGTTGTGTGCATTGTTAGATATTATGGACAGTCCTCAAAACAGTGTTTCAAGTATACAATGCAAAGATGCCGTGGGCACAGTCCTAATGAACACCCTCCTAGTTTTGCTGATTATCCAATACGTGGGAATTTTTAAATAATCAGTCTAAATGAACATAGAGGAGATAAGAAAAAAATTATCTTTTCTTTTTTTGTTAGCTTAAAATATGGGACTGATGTGACATGGGATGGTTGATCACTTCACAGTAATGCAGCCTAAAGTCTAACATGGCTTAACTATTCCAGCTCTTAAGAATTTGTCCCAGGAATAATATTACTTTGATCAGAATTCCTAAATGTCTTCTATTTTAAAATATATGTCCCATATTCTCATCTTTGATTTCTACATTTGGAAATATGAGAAATTTCAGAATTTGAAAGTTTTGTGTGGATAGCTGAAAGAGACATTTTGTGACTCCCCTCCCCTCCCCTCCCCCACCCCCCTCAACACACAAGTGTCCATTATTTGAACTTAGAAAAAGATGATTATGTTAACTGTTGGAGAAATTGCCATAAAGGGCACTAATATAAACTGCTTCCAACTTTTGTCACAGTATTATTCATTAATATCTGAAAGAAACAGAAAATGAATTTTAATGGACTGACAGTAAATTTATACTTAAAACTAGAAAAAAAACCATTTCATCAAGCAATAACTGTAGTTTTATAATTGTTGAAATACAATTCCTGACCTTGCATTGAAATGTCGAAGTATCAAAATGTCTGATGTCAAAACGCTGGCATGACAAAGTTACACACTGAAGACTCATACATTCTAGGTATGCTCACAGTGTCATATGTAAATATAGAGTGGTCAATATGAGTGGCATTTTCCATTCAATCCATTTTTCCTAAAGCTCTCAAAGTGTGAAGAATAAATGATTGGCAGAATGGTGACCATCTGACTTTACTGTGTCTTGGGAAGAATCTGCTGCTGTTACTATGGGTGTGTCCTCTGTCAAGCACTATCTCTATTATAGTTTGCAGATTTTTATGAATTTTAATTGTCCTTGTTAATTTTGTGTGTGTGCATACTGTCACTATCTTAATCTCTTATTCATGAAGTATTTCATTCACTTTCTAGCAAAGAATTAGAAGGTTATGGAGCTGTGAAAGAACATCTATTTTCTTTCAACACTTTTGTGGGAATTTTGTTTTTGCAATTATTTTTCCATCTGGGAGTTCCTGTTCAGTGGGTCAGTCTTTGCAGGCTTCTACAATGTTATCCAAGCCTGCATTTGCTTGATGTAAGGTTTTGAGTTCAAGCTTATATATTACAGACTAAATTCTACAAACTTATAAGCTTCTGTCACAAATGTCCTTAATGTAAAATCATTAAAAGAACAAATTACCAGAGATTCCATCTTGAGAAAGTCAGAGGAGATTAAAATAGAAATTACATTGTTTGCTTCTGAAAAAAAAAGAAACAATAAAATATTTGTTAACATTACTTATAGTTTTTAATATAACATAACATAACATAATATAATATAATATAATATAATATAATATAATATAATATAATATAATATAATATAATAGGGTATCTCAATTTGTGTCAGTATGTTACTGTGACTATTATATATAAAACTATTTTTGTTAAAATTAGAACAGAAGTCAATTATATTATTAATGCCACACTTGTTGATGTCTCTGTGTTTATAATTTATCTTTGTATAAGCATACTTTTCTCATAGAAAACAATAGTTTCAGATATCTTCAAATATCTACAACGTGTCCAGCACAAATGCGCAATGCAAAAAGCCAAGACTGCACAGGCACTCACAGCTGAATCTGGACATGCATGTTCCATGTGTGGCAAAAGTTTTAAAGCTCGTATAGGGCTAGTTGGTCATGCACAGATACACCCACACCTCACCCTATTTAGACCAAGATGAAGCTGTGGTCATCATCGAAGACAATGGACAAACAACAACAACAACAGATATGGCCTACTATTTGTTGTTAGTTTGTGTGAAGAACTTTGTGAGAGCCCAGAGTTTTTAATATTTCACTTAATTTATTTAAACAAATGACACTGACCAAAAGATACTTTATAACAATAATCAAAAAGAGCTTACAAAAAGGAGTACTAGGACGCATAAAATTTTTAAAATTTTAAACTCTAGCACAGGAAACTTAAAGAGTTAAATCCACTTTTCATTAAGATTCTGATATGGTATACAATGTCAGTTTGCTTGCTGAACTTTTATATAAGATATTCAATTTGAACCAAGTGTCACATTAACCAAGAAAACAAAATCTCAGATATGAAAAAAAACAAGAGTGACAGAACAAATCCTGATTATTAGCATATATTTCTGACAAATTATTAGCAAATCCATGAAAATTGGCTGCAGTAAGTAATAGTAACAGAAGTCATGGAATTAACAACAGAACCAATCAATATGATGAAAAAAGTGTGATACACTGATGCAAATACATAATTTCATGTATCTTGAGTGCATGATAACAGATGATGGTAAGGATGGAAGAGAACATGTGAGACTAGGAACTGCAGCTTCAGGAAAATGACATAAATCCTCACCTTAGCTCAGAAAGTATATCTCATTTTTTTTAAAAAATCAGATTTGCAAAGTGTCTTATATTCTTAGTACTACTAAGTGACACATAAATCAAAATAAATTTAACAAGAAATAGAAGAGAAAACCATTACCCTAGAGGAGTGTTTCTCAACCTTCTTCAAATTATTGAACATTTGACGATGAAACCTTTTGCCATGGCACACCAGTGTTTTAATGCTGAAAATTAACTGTGAATTTATAGCATTTTACACTGACTATATTAAAATTCATTTTGGCCAAACACCATAAGAAATAACATCTTGTTGGTAGAAATGAAGATGAAGCCACTGACAGCAATTATTGAGGAAAGACAATGGCGATGGTTGGGACATGTGCTCCAAATGACTGACAACTCACTACCAAAAATAGCACTAAGATGGACACCACAGGGGAACAGAAGTAAGGGTAGACCAAAAGAGACATGGAGAAGAACAGAGAAGATGTTGAGCAATAGAGGGCTCACCTGGACAAGAGCGGAAAAAAAGGCAAAGGACAGCCATTTGTGGAAAACTCTTGCGGAAGCCCCATATGCACTGGGCACTTAAGGTTCAGAGAGAGAGATATTAAAATTCTATTAAAGCATACATACAGTAAGACATGAGGGAAATTAAATATTAACAAAAAAATTTTTAATTTTATAATGCAAATGCCTTGTGTTTTTTTAATGTAAAACATAAACTTGCTCAGAGACCTATGTCATTTTTTTTACTCATGGATGAATACGAGGCAGAAACATTCTCAATTCATGTTATATAAATAATAGGCTAGTGAAAGTTTTTACACAAATATACTCATAATTGTATAAACAGGCAAAAGTGTGGCGTAGAGTAAAGAAAAATATTCTGTATTAACAAAATTTGGAGACAACTCCAACTCCCACTCCCTTGTGGCATCATCAATATACTGTGGCACACCATATGAAAACCACAACCCAGCAAATGGTAACCTATTAGGGGTCAAAGGAAAGGGTCTGAAGCCCACAAACGTGGATGATAAAAATAACACATTTTAGAATTTTTAGATAGTACTTAAATGGCACGATCCATACACACCCCATAGAATGGAAGACATACGATAAAACTGAAACTTACCCAGTTTTGGCTCTTCGGTGACCTCTTTAGTGCCTCGTTTGACATACTTGATTAGCCAATCAAAAATATGAACATTGCAGTGGACTGATATGTCTACTTCTTCCCAGCGCTGGGCATCAGTGGACAGATACTCAGCAAAGTACTTCATTTCTTGAACCAGAAGATCTCTTGGGCAATGGAAATCTTTTTTTACTGGAGATCAGATTGTTTTTTTTTGCATTTAACATTTCTGCTTTTGTAGTCATTTAACATTTATGCTTTTGTAGTCATTTAATTTTGTTAAAGATATTATTAATGGCACAGGTAAAATACACCAGTAGATTAAATTCAGTGATATCCTAAATAGTGTTCGGAGGAAATACTGATTGATTGAGTTAAAATTGCGTATCATGCACATAACAACTTTCTCTTTCTTTCTTTCTCCAATCTCCCTTTAATCAAATTGGTGTTCTTTGCAGTCAGTGCTGTGAAGGTGTTGAGGTACAGCATTATATCAGCTTGGAAGTGATGTGGGTTATGGCAGCTATTTTTTCAACCCTGGAGTGCAGCTAAAAAGCAGGGGGTGTGCACTGCTTGTTTAGCAGACTCCACCACCATGGGGACTATGGCAATCCATGCCCCATTAGCTAGGCTAAGCCTGTTACTGGGGGTGCCAAAGGAGAGGAGGGACAGGGTCTTAGTCAGCTATGGTTCACTATCCATGATGACAGAATATTAGCTATGGGTCAGTGATTGCTTAACTGGACAGCATCTTCACCACTGCACAGGACAACATAAATGTTCTTTATGAAGTGTTCAGCCAAATAACAAAACTAAATTTTACACATTTTGAAGCCAAACTTGATCAAGACAATTAAGAATAGAAAAAAAAAGTTTGTTAAAACAGCAAATTAGACCAATAAGGATGATTATTTCAATGACTGAAGTGTAATAGGTAACAACTAGGGTCATATTTTACAAACTTATATTTACATCTGTGAACGCCAAAGAGTAGAGTGACAATTATCTTTCTCAATACAACTGTAGACTGCTCATGTTCAAGATAAGAAAGCAGTGTTTCTAAACTTTCATCTGGCTACAGACCCCTGAAGTTAATATTAATTTGCTGCAGCTCATCCTCCCTTTCCCCCACACTCTCTGTCACTAGATATTAAATTAAAAACCTTTCAAATATTGGTATGTTTAAAACTTATATGGGCATGGGTTGTTTGTAACTTGACCATCTTTTCTAAGTTCATAAGTTCAAATATGAGACACTCAGATGAGTAGATTAAGATGGAGTGGTATAGTAGAGTGATGGTGATGGGGGAAGGTAAAGTTAAATTTTAACCCAAAATTTTAATCAGTAATTTAAAAAAAAAATATCAACCTATAAAACAAGGGGTGTGACAAGGATGTGTACTATCTCCAGACCTTTTTTCTCTGTACAGCGAGAATATTCTAAGAATGATCATCATAGAACCAGGCATAAAAATTGGAGGATACAATATTAACAACCTTTGGTATGCTGACGACACAGTACTGATAGCTGAGAACCAACAAGGCCTGCAAAATCTCTTGGATAAAGTGGCCAAAGAAAGTGAACAGAGAAAGGCCTTACTTTGAACATCAAAAAAGACAGAGACTATGGTTATATCTAAGAAACAGAATCCACCAACATGCAGTATAAAATTAAACAGAACTAATCTAAAGCAGGTAAAGAAACTCAAATACCTTGGAGCAGTAATAACTTCAGATGGGAAATGCAGAACAGAAATTAGGAACAGAATAGGCCAAGCAAAGACTGCATTTCAGAGAATGAGAAACATATTATCCAACACATCCTTATCAATGAATGTTAGAAAATGAGTCCTAAAATGCTATATTGAACCTATCTTGTTATATGGAAGTGAATTATTGGCAATAGGCAAGTCTGCATAAAAATCATTGGAAGCAGCAGAAATGTGGTTTATTAGAAGAATGTTGCGAATCCCCTGGACAGCAAAAATAACTAATGAAGAATGTATGAGAAGAGCTGGAGAGACAAAAAAATTTTGTCAAAAAAATAAGAGAGAGACATTATACTTTCATAGGACATGCAATGAGAAGAGGGGGCATTGAAAATATTATAACAACAGGAAAAACAGAGGGAAGAAGATCAAGAGGAAGACCAAGAGAAATGATACTGGACAGTCTGACGAGATGGTGTGAGAGGAGATCACCAACTGAGCTGATGGCCTGCATGAAGGATCGTGTACTCTGGAGAAGCATAATAGCCAATGCTAGTTGGCATGGCACATGATGATGATGATGATAATGATGAAACATGGTTTTACACCTATATTTCATATATGGCAATCAGGCCTACTTGTACTTGTCTGCATATTGAATTTTCTTCAAAACAATAAAATGTGTATTGCTGAAAATGTGGTGATCAAAGATGTCCAAATATGGAACAATATCATCATCATCACCATCATCATCATCATCATCACCACCACCACCACCACCACTATCATCATCATCATCATCATCATCATCATCATCACTGCTTTTCACTCCCTTGAGAACATAGGCTACAGATAAAGGCTCTCCAGTCATCCCTGTTCTTGGAATTATTCTCTGCTTCCTTCCATGTGCATTCCTTGTCTCTGAGCACTGTCATAATTTCTCTTCTCCAACTAAGTCTAGGTCTTCCTCGTTTTCTATCTCCTTGAGGATTCCATGTCAGTACCTGTCATGCTATGCTGGTGTTGGGCTTCCTCAGAGTATAGCCAATCCACCTCCACTTCCTAGACATGATTTGTAGGTTCATATGTTCTTGTCTTGCCCTTTCCCAGATCTGCTCATTACTGATCTTTATTTAAACATTTTTTTTAATTAAAAAAAAAGGGAACAATATGGGACATTTTAAAATAGGAGTTAGTAAGGTATACAAACAGAAGCAATATGATTCCTGGGACAAGTCCTTCAAATATAGTACTGTCCTGTATAATTCAGGATGGCTGTGATCTACAAAAATAACTGCATCAGAGTTCCATGTCACCCTTTTGCAGACCGCAAATTAAGAACCACGGAAGAATTCTTAAAATATCATGGACACAAAAAAAAAGAACAAATATATCCATACTACAAGAACTTAATATCAAAGAAGGCTGGCTAGTAAAGAGGATTAAACAGAGAAAACTTAAATATTTTGGACACATTAAATATCATGATGATTTAGAAAAGACCGTCTTGGAAAGGTACATAATGGGAAAAAGAAGGAGATGAAGACCAAGGCAAAGATGGCTGAAAGACATCGTTGATAATCTGCAAATGGATGCATCAGCAGCAGGGCATCTTGCTTACAACTGAGAGGCCTACAGGAGTGCTGTTAGGAAGGCAAAGTTCTGCAAGGGATGTGCAAATAACTGACTGACTGATTGAGATTAAGAACCACTGTAATAAAGGATTTGCCCAGAGCTATCATCCAGGGCATGTTTTTAACTATAAAACTTCAGATATGCAAATAACATCATGCCTTTCTCACATTTTTAGCAACATATTCAAGAAAATATTGATCAATTTCTAGCAAAACGCATTAAGATAACAGTAAAATAAAAACAAAAACTACCACCAGTGTCGGCTAGCGTAGTGGTTAGAGCACTCGTCTAGCAACCAAATGGTCGAGGGTTCAAATCCCCAGCTGAGCGGGGATTTTTTTCCGACCAATACGACCCCGAGGTCGACCCAGCCTCGTAAAATGGGTACCAGAGAAAATCTGGGAAGTAAAGGCAGCGAGGAAAGGAACTGGTCACCCTACCTCATACGCTGATGACCCAGCATAATGAGGTCTCTAACGCTTCACCCCCTACGGCATTTGCTATGGGACTATCTTTACTTACTTACCACCAGTGGCAAATGCACCAACAAATGTAGAAACTATGAATCAAAGTCTACCACTTTTATATCCTTAAGAAGCAGAGTTGAACTGGATAATGGAACAATCTTTTCTAAGTTTAAACACATCTGAAAATCATTTTTATGCAATACAAGTATCAAAGTAAGATCACAACTATTTATTGACTATTCCTGTCCACTTATCAAAATTTTCAACAGAAAATTAAATTTTTTGACTCAATGTCAGAAAAAAAACTGTTTAGTCTTTGTAATGAATATGATCATTTTGATAAAAGTTCTAAATATGAAAAGTAAGGGAGGAGGTTTCTTGTTGTATTTGAGTTCAAATAATCTTATGCTATGTTTTTTTTTAAAATGATAATATTTAAAGTGTTTATTTTACTTACAGTTTTTAGCTTCATCACATACATGAATTACCATTGTTGGCCTAAAATAAATGAAACATACATTCAATTAACACATGTTCATGTGAACAGAACATGTGAATTATAATTGTGCTAACAAAATGTGGAGTATGCTTCATCAAAATCTATAAACTATAATATATTTGAAAAAGATGTTTCTGTCTTTTGTGAGTTTCTGAATTCTGAAGTAATGTAGTGAGGCTAAGTTTCTGAGATGAAAATTTGATGTGAATATGAATATGAAAATTTGATGTGAAGATGAATATGAACATTTGATGAGAATATGAATATGAAAATTTGATATGAATATGAAAATTTGATGTGAATTCTCTGGCATAAAAAGAAAAACAATTTGAGAGCTTCCCAGATCATCACAGAAAATATCTCCACTTTACTCAAAGAAGTATTCTCACCACATAAACAAGAATCCTCAGGGACTGCATGGGTGGGGATTTTTTATCGCTCACAACCTCCTGCAAATCTTTGAATACTCTTAACTCTCTTCCCTCACTAAACTGCTTGAGATACAAACAAATTATGTTGCATCTTGTGCTCTAATTCAAGTGTTGCCCTCTCATTTTTAAAAACTGAATTTTGTTCCTGGTGCTGACACATGCCATTTATTTAACCCAGTTGAAAAATCTGATACTGAAATTAAAGATAAAAGGCAGCAGAGAAAAGATCTGGGTTTTCTCTCAAGAAAGCTGGGTATATTTCAATGATATCTCCAACACTTTTCTCTATAAAGAGATATATATCTATGTGTCTTTTTTATTTACTGTGTTATACTGATTAATATGCTTTAATACTTCAACACCAACAGGTACAGTAGAATAAAGTTTTTAACAATTTTTTTTAACTAAACTTAAACATGTGAATAATAAAATCAAATTACTGCACTGAATAGTTTTGAAAAAAAAAATGTACAGAGAAATACAGAAGTTGAAACAGTTTGTATATGCAAATATGGAGGCTTAAATTGAAGAAATGAAGGAGTTTAAGTTGATGAAGTGAACCAATTAAGCAGATGAAATGAATAAATTTTGATTTAATGAAGTGAAGTAGTTCAAGTTAATGAAATGAAACAGTTTAAGCTTTTGAAGTGAAACAAAATATGAGAGAGAATGAAGACAAATAAATGAAGAAGCCAAGAAAATAAAAAGTTCTAATGAACAGATTAGGGTGGAATAAGAGTTAATGAAGTCTGCAGTTTGAGGTTTATAATAAATAAATTAATGACTATGCAGCAAACGTTTACTCCAGCTGTCTTGCTGTGAGAAAAGATAAAGAAAGTATGGCTACATACTATAAGAAATTGCTAAAACATTACCCATCGTGCCCCACATTTGACATTTGCTGTCCATCTTTACTTCCAGATTTCACTTTCTCATCTTGGTTTCCTTAGAATTAAAAAAAAAAACAATCCCACATGTACTACTGTGCAAACAGGTCACATGATAATATGCAAACAAAAGATGTAAGACACTTGTAAATAAAGAAAAATAAATAAATAAAAATTAAAAAAAAATAAAGCTTCTGCAGGAAGAAAAAATAATACAGCATATATAAATTTAAAATATTTAACATAATGAATTTAATATCAAATGATATATCTTAGATTTTGACTTAACAAATTAAGATATTTAAAAGAATTTGTAATTTAGGCATATAAACCCCTCTGGAAACAACTGTTTTAAGAACACACTTAATATAGTCTTTGTGAGACAGGGAACATAGATCTGTTTGTTTAAAAACTGACCTATTTCTATAGCCCAGAAACCTGTAGCAATCAACACTAACTGTAATCTTTTTTTTTGTGTAAAATGCAATGATAGGTTGGTGGATGGATGGGGACATGGAGATCGGCGGCAGAGATGAGTAAAATCTGGTGTGAAACCAATGAATCAAGGACGTGACAAGCCTATGGGTCTTTACAACAATGGCTATCAGAATGACGTAAAAAAAACAGAGCCAGCAGACTACAGGTGGTAGGGAATGGATATCACTGAAGCACTCATCGGATTCCTCATTCCAAAGTGTCTCTGTGGAATTGTCTCAAAGCCATCTGGCCAGCCAGTGTTGCATGCTGGATCTGATGTGGAAAAGTGGCTTAAGTACAGCCACCAGAGGCTGGAAAACAAAGCTTTGGCCAGGCCAGCCTACACCACTGTCTTCATGGCAGTCCGAGCAAGACCACAGTCTGCTCTAGCAAGGAAAGGTGCTGAAGTCGGAGGTACCCAGTCAAAAGTCACACCGCAAAAATCAGGGTACCACGCACCATCGCTAATGTGCATACAAAGAAGAAGGCATAGAAACCACCCCAAATCAAATGATGAACCTGCAAACTCTCAACAACTCCTCAAACTGGTGGCAATGCTGTATGAAAAAAACACAGTGTTGAGACCTCAACTTTATTTAAACGAAATTGCTGTTGAAATTATTGTAAGATTAACATATTTGAAATAAAAAATTAAATCTTTTCATTAAAAACAAAATACGAAAAAAAAAACCCACAAATTCTCAAAGAGCTTTTATATACAACCAATCTTCCTCTATTGTTCAGAACATAAATAAGTAAAAAAAAAAAACATGCTACATCCTTAATATTGTTCAGACAATTTGAATAAAAATATTTCTCTGAATTTTTTTTTCCAAGGACATTGTGTCCATCTTAGCTCATTTATCAATATAGGTACACAGATTTGTCCACTGTTGTGACCATGAACTGTTTGTTGGCTTCTTCACAGATCCAGAAACCATTGTTTTATTGCTTCCTATAAAGCTAGGTCACCAAAAATGCTGCAACAGCAGAAAACCATGGAAAAGAAGAGTGAGGGTTTTTTTTGTTGCATTTACTGCTGTACTTAGAGAAAGCTTTTAGTTATTGTGCTTTCTGTTCTGCATGAGAACAGCCCACATATGGTAACAAAAATATCACATGTTGAGAATGTCAAAACTTCACAATATGAATTTTCAATGACCTTGAGAATTAAATGTATGAACTAGCACAAAAGTAGGTGTAGGTTTATTACTTAGTGATTATAAAGTTGTGACATTTTGACATGAGCCTTAATCATACAAAAACATACAGGAAAAAGAAATAGAGAGAGGAGATAAAGTATAGATTCACATGAATTGCTTCATGTATAGTTGTTTACTTATATACTAATTATTGAGAATTAAATGGCTACATGAAACCACAGTTCAATCTGTATACCTCTGGTCTTACTGGAATCTGGCTGACTATTGCTTGTAGAGTGCCCATTGCTTTCTGACCCCACCAAGCTGATTCCACTAGCAGAGGTACAAAGTGTTTTAGTGAGATGCTGCAGACCCACCTCACCACCACTTGTTAGTAATTCTTCATACCTACGGGCACACTGTACTCAAAATAGCAATAAGAGAAGCATTTAATAGGACTTCCTGTAACTTACAGATACTGACTTGATTTTATTAAAATGAAAGCAAATCCATGAGAATTCAGAAAGGATAAAGATAGAGATAAAGATGAATGAATAACAAAAACTAACAGAGTTTAGAGAATAGATAAGTGAATAACAAAAAAATAAAAAGCTTTGTGAAGAGATAAATGAACAACAAAAAATAAAAAGTTTAGACAGCAGATGAGGAAACAACAACAAAATAATAATAATTTATAAAAGTGATTTATGTATCTCTCTCTCTCTCTGAACCTTAAGTGCCCAGGGCACATGGGGCTTCCGCAAGGGTTTTCCACAAATGCCTGTCCTTCACCTTTTTTTCTGCTCTTGCCCAGGTGAGCCCTCTATTGCTCAACATCCTTTCTGTTGTTCTTCTCCATGTCTCTTTTGGTCAACCCTTACTTCTGCTCCCCTGTGGTGTCCATATTAGTGCTATTTTTGGTAGTGAGTTGTCAGTCATTTGGAGCACATGTCCCAACCATCGCCAGAGTCTTTCCTCAATAATTGTTGTCAGTGGTCTCATCTGCATTTCTGCTAATAAGATGTTATTTCTTATGGTGTTTGGCCAAAATATTTTTCTAATTCTTCGTAAACATTTAGTCTGGAAAGAATTCAACTTGTTTTCTATGGTTTTGGTGATTTTCCAGCATTCACTTCCATAGAGTAGTACACTTAGAACATTACTCTTAAATATCCTGATTTTCATATTTATGCTTAGTTTTTTTGTTGATTTCCATATATTCTGCAGCATTGCAAAAGCCTGGTTTGCTCTAGTAAGTCTGCTGTTGATGTTCTCTGTGCTGTCTCCATTTTCTACTACTCTGTTGCCAAGGTATACAAATTCGTTGACCTCCTCCACTAACTTGCTGTCTACTCTGAGTACATTTCTGTTGTTCACATTTTGCTTCATTAACTTTGTCTTTCCTACGTTGATCTTTAGTCCTATGTTGTTTGCATTCTGAGTTAGCTTGTTTATTTTATCTTGCATATCTTTGTGACTGCTTGATAATAGACAAATGTCGTCCGCAAAGTCAAGGTCCTCCAGCACTGTGTCAAGGGTCCATTGTAATCCTCTGCATTTGTCTGATGTTGCCTCCTTCATTAACCAGTCTACTGCCAAGATAAATAATGTTGGTGATAATACACATCCCTGTTTCACTCCTGTTTGTACCCTAAAGCTG
This sequence comes from Achatina immaculata, assembly GCA_009760885.1. NCBI lineage: Eukaryota > Metazoa > Mollusca > Gastropoda > Stylommatophora > Achatinidae > Lissachatina > Lissachatina immaculata. The sequence goes on from CM019698.1 coordinate 43,168,020, forward strand.
CTGGAGGTATGTTCTCCACAGATAACTTTGCACTGAAAACCCTCGTATAGGGCTTTGATTACATTAACTATTTTATGGGGGAGGCCATGCCATCTTAGGATTTTCCACAGTGCATCTCTGTTGAGATTTATGAATAACAAGAAATAAAAGTTTAGAAAAGAGATGAGGAAACAACATGAAAAAAAAACAAATTAAAAGTTTTAGAGGGAAAAAAAATGAACAAGAAAAAAAACCAAAATGTTTGGTGAAGAGACAAAGGAACAACTAGAAATAAAAAGTTGAAGAAAAAATGACTGAATGAGGAGTAAAAAGTTTAGAGAACAGATATGCAAAAAGACGTGAACTAAGAAGTTTATAGAGATGAGATTATTGAACAAACAAAAATAAAAAGCTTCCAGAAGGGATTATTGAACAATCAAATAAAAAGTTTACAGCAAAGGTTATTGAATAAACAAAAATAAAAAGTTTAAACAAATAAAAAGTTTACAGAAAAGGTTTTTGAACAAACAGAAATAACAAGTTTACAGAAGAGATTATAGAACAGATATTATTTTTTTTTAAAGAAGAAATACAGGTTTTTAAGAACAGATGGTTGGATATGAGGTTAAGATAAATTTAATGGATAAAAAGGAAGACTAATGGCCTGATGTGTGATGAAAATGGCATGTCTATAGGTTTTATTCATGATATTTATTTACATTTTCTTTATTACATAAAGAAAACAGCCTAAAGTATACATGTTCACATGATAAATGTGCAAATTTTAAAAACTCATGGGTACTGGGTGACTGAAATATTTTAATAAGTCAAAGACAGACTGAGACAGTGAATTATATAAAATAACAAAATGGCACTACACTGGTCATGTTACTTGGTAGGTATTTATTATATCAAATAAAAATGTCACTTGGAAAAAAGTGAGAATAAAAACTAAAGACTGAAAATGCAAGCACATCCAAAAAAAAAAAAAAAAAACTGGGACCCTGTAACACAAACATGGTCTGTTTCTTACTGTAAATGATTATACCAGTCAAAAACTTGGCAAAGTCAGCCATGAGAAAATATCACTTGATAGATTACACTAAAAGATAATATCTATCTGCTTAAAAGCTCAGAAAAATCTATGACAAAAAAAAAAAAAAAAAGCTATCACAATTATAAAACAGGGAGTTTTCAAGACTTTCACTGCTTTCACTATAATACACTTGTGGCAAGTCATATTTACTTAAAAGAATAGTTTAAAAAATGAAAGATTACACCCAACATGGAATCACAGATAATCACGTCTGTGAAAAAAAAATCTGCCCTACGAATAGAAAGAAAAAACTGTGATAATAACCAAACCTGCATAGCAGACGTTCCAGGCAAAAGACAAGCAATAGCATCCCAGTTTTTGTTCTCTGAATTAGTGAAGCTGGAACACGTAACCAAGTTTTTCAACAGAAGATCCAGAGTAACGTTTTGGTACGGTGAAGAGTGCACATCCAAAATACTCATGATTATAAATGCTAACTAGATATTCCAAATGACAACATCAGAAACCACACATTAGTCGTGTTATATAAGCAAAAGTTTATGTCGCGCCTGGTGATACAAAACTATAATATAAATATTGATACATGATATTCTGATACAATTGCGTCCTCTGTCATGAGAATAGAAATACTCTAAACGTCGCTAGGCAGCAAGGAAAGTTCAAAATACAGATCGGAACAGTGTACTCAAAAACTGGCACAGGTCATGTTACAACGCTATTGTCTTGTCTTCTGTAGCTGTGAGCTAGTGTTCTTTCCAGCCTATACTGTGAATGTGTTACAGTTTGGGCAGTGGTGCGCCCTCTTAGGGGCGTCGAAAAGGTTCAGAGGGGGTGGGGGTGACGGAAATAGGGTCAGCATGTGGTGGTGAATCTGTGGAGAGGAACAGACAGAACTACAAAAATAAGATTTTTAAGGGCATGCGTCTTTCCCATCGCAACATATGCCTGTGAGAACTGGACACTTAACAAAACAGCTGAGAAACACATTAATGCCTTTGAATGTAAATGCTACAGAAGAGTTCTTCAAATACCACTGACACAAAAAAGAAGAAAAATATCCATACTACAAGAACTTAATATTGAAGAAGGCTGACTAGTAAAGAGGATTAAACAAAAAAAACTTAAAATATTTTGGACACATTAAACGTCATGATAATTTAGAGAAGACCAAACTGGAAGGGTACGTAATGGGAAAAAGAAAGAGAGGAAGACTAAAGCGAAGATGGCTGCAAGACATCGTTGATGACTTGCAAATGGATACATCAGCAGCAGGCCATCTTGCTCACAACCGAGAGACCTACAGGAGTGCTGTTAGGGAGGTAAAGTTCCACAAGGGATATGCAAATGAATGAATGTGGTGGTGAAGGAAAAGAAGGCGATGAGGGAAAAGGAAGTAACCGGGGGGGGGGGGGTAGAATAATGTAGCATAAAACCTACATAATCAAGTTCTACAGTAAAAAAATATCTAATTTATCGTATTGACATGGATATAAAACGTTTTTTTCCTTAAAATGTGCGTCCGAAAACCGATCCCGTCTTGTTAAAAAAAACACACTGCAAAGCTGGCAGATTCACAGCTAAACAATAGTGGTAAAAATATGGCGTCCTCAATGTGGCATATAAACTAGGGAGAGAGAAGAAGCTATGACATGAGTTATAAAGTAAAAGTAACACGTGACGCGAAACATACATCTTACATCCTTCCCGTGCCGTTAAACGTCACAAAGGGCTCGCATAGTTGTTTGCCAAGTTTTCCTGTTCTCAAATTCATCAAGGGATATTCATTCATTCATTCATGATATTCATCAAGGAATATTATGCCCACTAAACTGGCTTCTCAGTGTCCTCATTAGTTTCACGTGGTCGACCTCTTTTTCTTCGGTCTTCTGTGCTCCACTTGATAGCTTGTTTTGGTAATCTCTCTGATTGTTTCTTCTCAGCACATGGCCTACATATGTCCATCTTCTTTTTCTGATCACCCTGAGACAGGTTGTTGTTTGCTCATCTGTCTTATCTCTGTGTTGTTCTTGAATTTGTTCCACTTTATATCAAGTATTTTTCTTGTTTTCAAAAGAGCCTAATTTCTTGTCTATTTCTTTAGTTGTTTTCCAGCTTTCGCATGCATAAAAAAAAACAATACACAAAAAAAGGAAGACTATGTCTTATTTTTGGGTTTAGTCTTCCTTTTCGCATGCAGAAAACAAACAATACGCACCTGCTAAAAAGTAAGGTGTTTCAGAATCTCTCTCTCTCTCTCTCTCTCTCTCTCTCTATCTCTCTGAACCTTAAGTGCCCAGGGCACATGGGGCTTCCGCAAGGGTTTTCCACAAATGCCTGTCCTTCACCTTTTTTTCTGCTCTTGCCCAGGTGAGCCCTCTATTGCTCAACATCCTTTCTGTTGTTCTTCTCTATGTCTCTTTTGATCTACCCTTACTTCTGTTCCCCTGTGGTGTCCATATTAGTGCTATTTTTGGTAGTGAGTTGTCAGTCATTTGGAGCACATGTCCCAAACCATCGCCAGAGTCTTTCCTCAATAACTGTTGTCAGTGGTTTCATCTGCATTTCTGCTAATAAGATGTTATTTCTTATGGTGTTTGGCCAAAATATTTTTCTAATTCTTCGTAAACATTTAGTCTGGAAAGAATTCAACTTGTTTTCTATGGTTTTGGTGATTTTCCAGCATTCACTTAGAACATTACTCTTAAATATCCTGATTTTCATATTTATGCTTAGTTTTTTTGTTGATTTCCATATATTCTGCAGCATTGCAAAAGCCTGGTTTGCTCTAGTAAGTCTGCTGTTGATGTTCTCTGTGCTGTCTCCATTTTCTACTACTCTGTTGCCAAGGTATACAAATTCGTTGACCTCCTCCACTAACTTGCTGTCTACTCTGAGTACCTTTCTGTTGTTCACATTTTGCTTCATTAACTTTGTCTTTCCTACGTTGATCTTTAGTCCTATGTTGTTTGCATTCTGAGTTAGCTTGTTTATTTTATCTTGCATATCTTTGTGACTGCTTGATAATAGACAAATGTCGTCCGCAAAGTCAAGGTCCTCCAGCACTGTGTCAGTGGTCCATTGTAATCCTCTGCGTTTGTCTGATGTTGCCTCCTTCATTAACCAGTCTACTGCCAAGATAAATAATGTTGGTGATAGTACACATCCCTGTTTCACTCCTGTTTGTACCCTAAAGCTGCTGGAGGTATGTTCTCCACAGATAACTTTGCACTGAAAACCCTCGTATAGGGCTTTGATTACATTAACTATCTTATGGAGGAGGCCATGCCATCTTTTTCCATAGTGCATTTCTGTTGACACTGTCAAAGACTTTCTCAAAATCTATGAATCATGCATATGTTGTGCTATGCCACTCATTTGCCTGTTCTAATATTTGTCTAAGTACAAATATATGGTCTATGCATGATCTTCCTTTCCTAAATCCTGCCTGCTCTTTCCAAAGTTTTTCCTCAAGTGTTGGTACAATTCTGTTGATGATTATTCTGCAAAAAAATTTGTTTTCCAGCTTTCGCATGCATAAAACAAACAATACACAAAAAAGGAAGACTATGTCTTTTTTTTTTGGTTTAGTCTTTCTTTTCACATGCATAAAACAAACAATACGCACCTGCTAAAAAGTTAGGTGTTTCCGAATGTAAAAGTAAAGTAAAGATAGTCCCATAGCAAAATGCCGTAGGGGGTGAAGCGTTAGAGACCTCATTATGCTGGGTCATCAGCGTATGAGGTAGGGTGACCAGTTCCTTTCCTCGCTGCCTTTACTTCCCAGATTTTCTCTGGTACCCATTTTACATTTCCGAATGTACTTTATCAAAAAGATGAAAAAAACTTTCTGAGTGCCAACTCATCAAGAAAAGCGTTCAAATGACCTAAGATAGGAAAATCTAATGATCTTGATATACTGTTTTCCGAAAACATCCAAGAAAAACGAAACCAAGTTGTGAAGTTGTTCTAAAGAAGGCACTGGAAGTTAAAATTTTCAGTATCTGTGTTTACAAATTTGTTTCCTTGCACTACACTTGTGCAACGCCTACCTGCAGATTTATTTTGATAAACTGATCGCTTTATATTATAAAACTGAGAAACGCTAACAAGTATCTGCTTGTTTTTCAACTTGCCGTCAAGTGCTACTGTGGACCAGACGGATGCAGAATTGGTTATAATTAGATATAAAGGCAGTTTTAAAAAAATAACATATTACTGTCGTATTAGGAGTAACAGCCGATATCAGAACATTCTCGATCCCATTACATTGATCTTCATGAAATTAACAAACATGTACCACATTCTAACCTGACTCCCCCTCCCCCTCCCTCCATGGCAACAGGCACTTTCACAACTTCAGTACAGACAAGTCATCAAACATGCAGACAAGAGTATGCCCTATGTTTGTTAGAAAAGAGAATTATACATTTAGTCTTACAGAGCCATTGGTCGGATATTCGACACTTCCGGCTCTCCCGTTTCGTGCCGTGGTCGAAAATTAGACTTTGGTTTGTTTCAATAAAACAACCGGTGTAACATTTAGATTATACATATTTCGTCCGCGTTTCCGGTGACACTTTTCAAAATGATGGAAGAGTCCTTTCTTACGAGCGATGCCGAGTGAGAAAAAAGGAAGAGAAACATCGAACATTTTCATTTTTTTTTGATGATGTAGACAGGAGTATGGACATGATCTGTGACCACCCCACTGCTCTTGAATGTATCCTAAGTAGATTTAGACATATTAGACGACTGGAGAAGTAGTTAGAAGGTTATTTCAGACTTTAATTTAGCGAGAATGGAACATAAAATCACAATACGAGATCGACAAGTAGATCTAGACATCTCAGATGGTAAGTAGTAGTGTAGTTTTACGCTCTGTAGAATGTACACTTTGTTTATTTTGGAACAAACGAGGTGTTTGAGGCCTGCCCTGCACATTAAATGCTGGGAGTAAGGTCCGCATCTCGTTACGGGTGGACCTGGTTTGCAGTACCACCGGGTCTGAAAAAAAACATCACATTACTTTTTTTTCTAAAAAACTCTGCATTTATGAAATTTTCATACATTTAGTTATACGTTGAAACATAATAAGTACACGGAAGTACATGGAAATATTGTTTTCCATTCATTTTACAACTATACCCCCCCCCCGTATACCCCCTATACAGATCAGGACCCGCGCTTTTATCCCGGCACCCATCTGAACGTCCGCGTTTCTTCCTCTGGCACAAAAAGAGTTAGAAGGCCATGACTCAGCTGAGCAACCCAACATTCTATACCCCTCAACACCAAGATCCGACTCTAGTCAACAATCATCAAGTTCGAGAAACGATCAACGAAATCATATGTGAGACTGGTCTTTCTTCAGCTATTCATCTACGTATACATAACAGCTGTTTAGGGAAGCCATCCTTTATCTACTTCCACAGGGAGGTCCATAGTTTTAGCTTGCTCTTCTCCTACAGAGCAAATTTCATATTTTCTGGACAGTATCTTTCAATTTTTTTTTGTGTGTAACTAGCCTGTCTACTTATCTGAAGGACACTAGTTACGCTACTTTTGAGACTCTTACCTTCTTGCCTGGTCACACTTACTGTATCTTCATTCTGGGTGTAGTTTCCTTATACACATCCATCCCTCATGACCAAGGACTTGTGCTGTCCAGTTCTTTCTGAACAGACTTAAATCCCATAGAATTTGCATGCCGGGGGGGGGGTGTGTGTATGTGTGTGAAGTGTTAGTGCCTTCACATTTGTAGGCCACTGTAGCATTTGAGGTAGGGATGCCAGGACCTTGCCTCACTACCTTAGGGAAACCTCAGGTACCCATTTTTGAGGCTGGGTTGAACCCAATACCAGTCGGTCCGAAAAAATTCCTCCCCAGTGTGAAATTGAACTAGGGACCATCTGATCGGCAGGCTAGTGTACTAACCACTACACCACCTTACACTGAAAAAAACTTGAGCATACCAGCATTCTAATCTTTCTGACCTGTAGTCAGACGCGTTATCTGTTGCACAGCACGCACTTGAACAAAATACACCGTTCTATTCCTACTTTCACTGTTCTATGCCTCATAAGAATTGTCCTCGAACTCAGCTCACAGTGGCCTATATTTTGACCAAATTAGCAGTGTGGCCATGGGTCCAAAATGGGTCTTAGCTACTTATATCTGTTCATGAGTCATTTTGAACACAAGGTCTTGGGATCTTATAAGTATACAGGTAGACAGATGTGTGGTACAGTTTTACAAAGTGATAGGAGTGGGAAAAGTGAGAAAAAAAGAACATAAATAAGGAAAACATACAACACCCAATATTTCGGCGTGAGCCTTTTTCAAGAATTACATATAAAAACAAACACAACCTAAAATAAAAGAAGAAAAAATGAAAATGAAAAACTTAGTTTTGTGACATCCCTCTTTGTACACAATACGACAGAATGCGCCCTAAAGACAAAGTTGGGAGACCACAAAGGAAAACAAATTGAACCAATTGGATGTTAGCGGTGGTGAAAGGGAGAGAATGAATACGAGTTGGGGGGGAGGGGGGCAGGAGAGACATCAGGAGGCAATAAGGGAGGGGGGAAGGGAAGCTGGGAGATAAACTGATTAATGCAAAACTGTAGCGAAATGAGCGGGGCTAGGACCAGAAAGTAGAGTATAAGTAGCAGAAAATAGGTGGAAATGAATTTAAAGGAAGCTAAATATATTGTTAATTCCAGCTGGGAATACAGCTGGCCTGGAAAACAAGGCTCTGTTCTGGAGCTTTCAGAGATCATACATCAGAACAGGAGCAGATTGCACTAACGGATATGTCACGTTTTCCCCTGGAATCTTATAAGGGACTATTTCCAACCTTCTGTAGACACTACACAGATGATGGCATCACATCTATGTCAGAGCCTTGACAATTTCATCAGTTTCATTAAAAAATTTAATCATGTGATTTACAGAAGTTCTAGAGACATGATAGGTCCTTCTTGACGTACCACTTCAGTCCGCTATAAACCCACCGATTCTAATAGCTATCTCTTGTATTTCTCCTCTCACTCCATGAACTAGTATTAGTGCACCACCATATGTCTTGTCCATACATTGCACTGTGCTGTGCTAGTATGTGTGTGTTGCACCTGTGACTTAAGTAATTAATCTGTATTCTTCATTCGCTGTGTTACATAACATCTCTACTTACTGAGCAAATTTACTTGACTGCTACACAAGTGACACAACCAACGTTACATTGATATACACCATGTAACAAACGAAAACCCAGGACAAACAATTACTACACGTCTGTACACAAACAATACCAGTTTACGTAAGTTCAACTCAAACTAGCACAAAATTTCGTACAGGATTCCAGCACTTACAAATGTCAGCAAAAGTTTAATGATGAACTCCAGTTTGTGATAAGTGTTGTAAATGAGCGCGGTGTGAACTAATGGAAACAGTCAACCATGAAAATTGAAACTGTCCGGGCGATTACTATCGCCATGGGACATGTTTACAGAAAAACTCCAAGCGAACCTCAATCTAGCATCTCAACCATTGTCCAAAAAGGGAACAATCAACTTGCAAGTACTACGTGACAAAGTTCATGACAATTATTGTCCTGAAAATGACAAATCAATGACATTTTGCCCTAAAAATGACAAATTGAGCACAACTACTACATGTTAGAATCTACAACAATTTTGTCCTAAAAAGTACAACCAAGCACAATAACTTACATCATGAAACAAGTAATCTTTAACAGACTTTCCAGAACAAACAAACACATCCTCTCACTTCAATATCTAGAACAAACCAACACTTCATCTCACGTCAACATCTAGAACAAACCAACACATCATCTCATTTCAACATCTAGAACAAACCAACACATCATTTCACTTCAACATCTAGAACATACCCACACATCATTTCACTTCAATATCTAGAATCAACACATCCTCTCACTTCAACATCTAGAACAAACCAACACATAATCTCATTTTAACATCTAGAACAAACCAACACATCCTCTCACTTCAACATCTAGAACAAACCAACACACCATTTCACTTCAATATCTAGAACCAACACATCCTCTAACTTCATCATCTAGAACAAACCAATACATCATCTCACTTCAACATGTAGAACAGAACTAAACCATTTGTACACCCCACCATGTCAGACCCCTGACTGACCAGTAAATCAGAACATGAAGATCTCTTTTCCACCTATGCTCAGTTAAATATCAAGACTTTTTACCTTAATAAGCAGGTGTAAATTACCCACATTCTGTTACACCCAGATCATATAAGGACTCTATCCCCATCTTCTTAGGTTGCAACATTTATGTGCTGAGGATCTTTATTTCCACAGTCAAGCCCACAGGATGATGAATTTCTTTTGCCAATGCTACTATCAGGAACACATTTCATCCTGGAACCTCATTAGTCATATACGCCTTCACTCTTAAACCATCTTGCAGCTTGAACAGAGTAAAACTGGTACTTATGTACCACCCCCTACAGTCTGGCAGTTAAGGACATCTTGTTTTGTTATCTCCATCTCCTTCAGACTGAGCCTGATACACATGAACTCTTTGCTGAACCTCTGCTGGTGGCATATTGATGAGACAAGAACCTCAAGGAACAAATCAGCAGACATGTGCAGTAGCTGCAGATGCAATATTTATCCATTCATTGAAACAAGCCAAGTTTCCTTCTCAAAGTCCACATCATCAATTCAGGAGGGCTTTACTTGCATTCCTCACATCATTTATGCTATTATGTGCAAGTGAGGCGATATAAGTACTGTATATAGGGGAGACTGGCTTACATGTAAAAGATCGGTTTCACCACCTTGTACTTGAACTATCTCCCTGTAACTGTGACCTGGTGTTCTTTGCAGCCGATGCTGTGGGGGAGTTGGGCATACAGCATCATATTGGCTCGGGACCAGGTTATGGTAGCTACTTTTTTAGTCCCAGAGTACAGCTAAAAAGCAGGGGGTGTGCAATGCTTCTTTAGCAGATTCCACCACCGTGGGGACTATGATGATCCCTGCCCTGTTAGCCAGGTTATGCCTATTATTAGGGGTACCAATGGAGAGTTGGGACAGCATTTTGGTCATCTCTGCTTCACTAACTCTGACACTTGCAGGGCAGGAATTTCAATATGGGTCGCTGATTGCTTAATTGGGCAGCATCTTCACTGCCAGGTTTCACCATCAGAATGACACATTCAAGACAGCACCAATATCAATCACTTGTTTATTAGGTTCTCAAGCGTTTTTGTCATGCTGGCTTTACATCTGATGGTTATTCATCTCATAAAATTTGAAGTAATTTGAATACATTGTAAGTTTACATGTTTTGATTCACAAACACTTGTGCGATAATCCACGCCTAAAAAAATGAAGTACATTTTTCTGCTGTGAAATTATGGTTTTTAAAATTCCGATGGAATTAAAATAATAAAAGATGTTACACACATGAAATGATTTTAGGGGTGATGATACTTGGCTCTGATATTCACACTGCATCAACACAGCTTCTGATGGCTTTAGTCATTAAAATGCAAAATACTACACCTGGATGATATTGTTCAAGAAAAAAATAAGTTTCTTATTTAACTTCATGAAAACATTTTTAGCTTTCACTTTTGGAGTTACTGTCATTAACATTACTGGTTACTGTTAACAGTCTAGTGAATGGTGACATTCAGCTGTGTAACATAATGGATTGAGCTGATGTGCTGTACAAATGTCAACTAAATGATGTATAGTTTAGTAACTGCTGATATTCAGCTGTGTAACACTGTTAGATATGGTAGTGGGGTAGGGGTATCCCCTATCAAAGGAGAAGTAAGACACCTCCTTACCTCCGTCAGTCTACGGGACACCCTTGGGCAAGGTGGAGTACCTATATAGCCCCTCGATCAGGCTGACATGAAGCCATGGGAGCAGGTGGTGGATGGAATGGGAGAGCAGCTGACAGATAATGTTGGTTATGGTCACCAATCTATGATGGTAGGATGATCTCAATGTAGGGACAATGGCTACGATTACAGACTAGTACAGTCACTGCCCAGAAGGAAAGCAATGGTAAAAAAAATCTGGAAATATACCAAGAAACCTAGCCAGTAACATGGAAAGTCAGATAGGAAAAGGATCTGGTGGTGAGGCTCCCAGGCCAGACAGATCTGATTTTAACACTGGAGAAGAGTATGTGACAGAGGTCAGTACTAGTAATTTTGATGACGGACAACAACCTGATGGTGTTACTAAGGAAAACCCCTGCATCAAACTAAAAAAAAAAAATAAGAGTAGGAACATGGAATGTAAGAAGTATGTATGAGGGAAAGTATCAAATAAGAAGTGACGAGATGAAAAGAACTGGGATACGCATTTTGAGAATCTGCAAACATTGACGGAAAGGATCAGGACACTTTAACAGCTAGAATGATACCTTTATATACTCTGGTGGAAAATTAGAAGGAAAGAATGGAGTGGCTTTTTACTTGGACAAATCAACATCAAAAGCATTACAAGGTTACAATCCAGTAAGTGATAGAATCCTTACTATCAGACTTAAGAGCACTCCTAGGAATGTAACAATCATCCAGATATATGCACCTACATCAGCATCAGAAGAAGAGGAAGTAGAATACTTTTATAACACACTGCAAATGACAATAGACCAGGTACAGAAAAATGATATTGTATTAATAATGGGGAATTTTAATGCAAAGATTGATACAGAAAGAGCAGAAGATGAAGGATATGTTGGGGGGAATTTAGCATAGGACATAGAAATGAGGCAGGTGACAATCTAATGGCGTTTTGCATGGAAAATGAGTTAATGATAGCTAACACACTTTTTAAACAACATCCAAGAAGACTTTACCCATGAACATCATCTGATAGTAAAACCAAGAATCAAATAGATTACATTTTGGTGCAAAGAAGGTGGAGATCACTAACATCAGCAAAACTTTACCAGGTGCTGATTATGGACCATGAGTTATTAATAGCAGACATGAAGATAAAGATTAAAAAAAGATAGTTACGGGATCTTGACCACTCCGCTTTGATCTCACAAAAATACCAGAACAATACGGTATAGAAGTGAAGAACCGTTTCAAAATCCTGATGGCTGTACAGGAGGAGATGACACCTGATGAATTAGCTACGCAGGCCAGAGTTATCTTAATAACAACAGCTAAAGACATGGTTCCAGTAAAGAAAACACAAAAGAATGGATTACATAGGGCACACTAGAACTGGCAAAATAATGTAGAGAAATGAAGACGCAGTAGAAAGTGACAAACAACAACAAAGAGGAATATAAATCTTTAACAAAAGAAGTATGAAGAAACATAAGAAATGGCAAACAATAATACATACAAGATTGTTGTATAAGAATAGAAAGACATCAGAAGTGTGGAAGAGATAGTGAGGAATGTTAGAGAAGATGTAGATAATGAATATTACGATGCCATAACAATTAGAAGTTATGAAATACCAGAGATTAGATATGCTGATGATACAGCAGTACTGTCCACAACACAAAAAGGAATGCAAAAACTAATGTCAGTCCGTAAGAAAACTGAAGAGCAAAACCTCTATCTTAATGTGAAGAAAACTAAATTGATGACAACTGACAAAACAAACAAGGCAGCTGAAATATGTATCAATGAGAAAAAAACTGGAAGAAGTGGAGTTTTAAATATCTTGGATCACTACTAACTAATAATGGAGATACAATGAGGGAAATTAAAAGGAGGACATCTATTGCTCTTCAGAAAGTAAAACAACTAAAGAATCTGTGGAGAGAAACAGACAGAACTACAAAAATAAGATTTTTAAGGGCATGCATCTTTTCCATTGCAACATATGCCTGTGAGACCTGGACACTTAACAAAACAGCTGAGAAACACATAAATGCTTTTGAATGTAAATGGTACAGAAAAGTTCTTCAAATATCATGGACACAGAAAAGAACAAATATATCCATACTACAAGAACTTAATATTGAAGAAGTCTGGCTAATAAAGAGGATTAAACAAAGAAAACTTAAATATTTTGGACACATTAAATGTCATGATAATCTAGAGAATTTAGAGGAGACCGTCTTTGAAGAGTACATAATGGGAAAAAGAAAGAGAGGAAGACCAAGGCGAAGATGATTGAAAGACATCATCGATGATCTGCAAATGGATGCATCAGCAGCAAGCCATCTTGCTCACAACTGAGATGCCTACATGAGTGCTGTTAGGGAGGCAAAGTTCCACAAGGGACATGCAAATGAATTACAACTGTTAGAAAGAAGTTGAAAATGAAGTTTCAAGTTGAAAATAGAACTGGAAAATATCAAGGGGTGCGACAAGGATGTATACTATATCCAGACCTTTTTTCTCTGTACAGCGAGAATATTCTAAGAACGATCATCACAGAACCAGGCATAGAAATTGGAGGATACAATATTAACAACCTTTGGTATGCTGACGACACAGTACTGATAGCTGAGAACCAACAAGACCTGCAAAATCTCTTGGATAAAGTGGCCAAAGAAAGTGAACAGAAAGGACTTACTTTGAACATCAAAAAGACGGAGACTATGGTTATATCTAAGAAACAGAATCCACCAACATGCAGTATAAAATTAAACAGAACTATTCTAAAGCAGGTACAGAAATTCAAATACCTTGGAACAGTAATAACTTCAGATGGGAAATGCAGAACAGAAATTAGGAACAGAATAGGCCAAGCAAAGACTGCATTTCAGAGAATGAGAAACATATTATCCAACACATCTTTATCAATGAATGTTAGAAAACGAACCCATCTTGTTATATGGAAGTGAATCATGGACAATAGGCAAGTCTGCACAAAAATCATTGGAAGCAGCAGAAATGTGGTTTATTAGAAGAATGTTGCGAATCCCCATGGACAGCAAAATAACTAATGAAGAATGTAGGAGAAGAGCTGGGGAGACAAAAAAACCTTGTCAAAAAGATAAGAGAGAGACAATGTACTTTCATAGGACATGCAATGAGAAGAAGGGGCATTGAAAATATTATAATAACAAGAAAAATAGAAGGAAGAAGATCAAGAGAAGACCAAGAGAAATGATACTGGACAATCTGACGGGATGGTGTGAGAGGAGATCACCAACTGAGCTGATGGCCTGCATGAAGGATCATGTACTCTGGAGAAGAATAATAGCCAACGCCAGTCGGCACAGCACCTGATGATGATGATGAGAAAGAACGGACATGCTATACAGTTATTAGCTCTAGTAACTGCTAATATTCAGCTGTGTAATATTGTTAGAAAGAACTGATATACTGTAACACAATAATTAGTGTATAAGTATACAACTATACACGAAGCACTGCAGTAAAGCTGTGATACCAGAATGTATAAAATAGGAAAAAAATAGGAGCAGCTTTATTACTTAACGATTACAAAGTTGTGATGTTTTGGCGTGAGCCTTAATCATACAAAAAACATACAGGACGAAAAAATAGAGAGAGGAGATAAAGTATAGATTCACATGAATACTAAAAAAAAAAAAAATTTTATAAATTAATAAAAAAAAAAAATAATTCCTGACACACACCGCCGGACAAGCCACACCTTGCAATTTACAGCTAAGTACTCTTTAAAAAAAAAGTTTTTTTTTTTTTTGTATTCATGTGAATCTATAATTTATCTCCTCTCTCTATTTCTTTGTCCTGTATGTTTTTTGTATGATTAAGGCTCACGCCGAAACGTCACAACTTTGTAATCGTTAAGTAATAAAGCTGCTCCTATTTTTTTCCTATTTTATACATTCTGATATACTGTACAGTTATTAGCTCTAGTAACTGCTAATATTCAGCTGTGTAACATTATTAGAAAGAACTGATATGCTGTACAGTTGTCAGCTAAGTGATGTATAGTCTAGTGCTATAAATAATCTTCATGGAATGCATGTTTGATCACTGTGTCCCCAGTATGCCATTTTCTTGCCTGGTCTGAAAGTTTTATTAAAAGCTACAGAATTCAGTCTCAAATATACAAGTAAATATTTTTCCACTGGCTCCACCTCTTTGCAATGACTTAAGTAACGATTCATGTCCTGATTGCTTATCTTTTCAGTGTTATTTTAGTAAAAGCAAAGTCTCACCGCATAAAATACACCTTTTGTTAGTATTTGAATTTTAATATGGTGTGGTAAATAAATTTATGTAAAAGCCATTTGTGAAACTATTTGATATCACTGCATACAACCTTCTTACAATATTAATAGATTCAATATATAAGTTTTTTGCTGAACATAAAATCAAAACTAACATGCATGCTTATAAGGAGTGTACCGTGTTCTAGTATGGTAACTAAAATTCCCAGAAAATGGGAAAGAATGACATATCTGATTCCAGATGATGATTACTGAGAGATAGGCTAGAGGAACAGAGTTTGGTCAACACTGTAACTCTACAGGATGAGTTGAGTTATGGCACACTTGAGAAAAAACAATGAGAGGATTCAATGAAGTAGGCAAATGAAGAATGGGAATTGAGTGGTTGCTCTTTTGTTGGTTTTGAGAACATGTAGATCTATCATTATGTATAATGTGCATTTTGCTGCCAGCCTTTGTTCAATGTTCATGAAGGCACCGAGCAGTTCAGTGGATACACAAGGGTATTTCTGTAAGAAAATTATGAGTACCTGCTAGTAAACTCTGTTTCCAACTTATCAATACTTGTATGAACTCCCTGCAACTGCGAGCTGTTGTTCTTTGCAGCAATGCTGTAGAGGTGTTGAGGCACAGCATTGTATCGGCGTGGGATCAGGTTATGGCAGCTATTTTTTCAGTCCCTGAGTACAGCTAAAAAGCAGGGGGTGTGCAATGCTTCTTTAGCAGACTCCACCACCATGGGGACTATGGCAATCCCTGCCCCATTAGCCAGGCTAGGCCTTTTACAGGGGGTACCATGGAGAGGTGGGACAGGGTCTTGGTCAGGTATGGTTTGCTAACCCTGGTGCTGGCATATCAGCTATGGGTTGCGGATTGCCTCATTGAACAAGTGTCTTCACCTCCCCCCAATCAGTAGTAAAATGAAAACATCTTGACCATGTTCGTTGTTCTTTGTGTTATGGGGCAGTTTCGATGTATACATTTCCTCACACAATGCACATAAAGAAAAGGGATTACGATTTATCCCAGCCTCTGATTTGTCTTATTATTTTTGATAACAGTACTGTCATTAAGTTAACACTTGCGTATTGTTTTACTCCTTGTTATTTTAAATGAGACCACTTTAGTCCTACTGATTCTCTGAAGCAGGCTCCAGGAGTATCTATCTTTCTGGCCAGACTGTAGGAACACAGCAACATAATGAGAACAGGTTTCTATGTGCCAGTCCTAACAACAAAGTCCTTTCTCTATATACATGGAAACTGAGCATGTTACAACAATGCTGTGAGGAAAAGAATAGCAAAAATAAGAATGAAGTGTGATGAAGATGGAAGAAACAGAAGAGAGAGAAAATGAAAACATGAAGAACATGTTAACATTTCACTAGACTTTAGATATTAGATACTGGCTATAGACCATGTGACAATAAAACATTAAATAGGAGGTTACTTATGACAACTGTTACAGTTTTAATTCAACAAATGAAAAAAAAGATTTTGTGATCATCTACAAATACAAACATGGTAAATTTTTAAATCACAGTACAATTTCAGGTTCTCTATCTTCTTACAGCTTTCCTATAAAAAGCTTAGCAAAGAGATGTGGGGAAATTCTCTCATTTGTTTCATTCAATATATTACATAGCTGGAAATCAGAGATTGTCTAGAAATTGTTCTACGAGTTAAAGGGAGCGCAGGCCCTCCCACCTGCTGCATAAATTAGTCTGAACTGATGTTAAAGTAAACATAAAAATGAACCAAAAACATAATAATATCAATGAATGAGGACTTTAAATGCCTCAGTGATAACAAAAGTGTCAAATCTGGTCTGCATATACAATATAATAACACATATCCTATTACTTCTTTACTTTTACCTACAGCTGTTACTTGAAGCTTCACTGACAGCATATGTTAATGACTGAACTTGAGCACCAACAGCAGGATGACTTAAAAAGATGTCCTAAATTAAGAACTATTTTAAAATGGTGACTAACATGAAAGGAAAGGCTTTCAGAAATATCATCATCAAGTGCCATACTGGCAGGCATTGGTGTTCATGCTTCTTTACAGATATCAATCCTTGATATTTTCCATCAGATCAACTGTAACTTCTCATGTGCCATCATGTTAGACCAATGTTTCCCATACTTGTTCGAGATGCTGATCCTTTTTATCCCAGACCACATCCTCAATGCCCCCCACCCCCTAACTGTTTATGTACTATTTATACAATGACCTTTTAAACTATACTGTTAAAAAAATAAAAGCAACAAATACGATGTTGCAATTTAAACTGAAGTTTGCCGATCAGACAAGGGAAAATTGCCTGAAACATTCACTTGGACATCAAGTTCATGTGCTGACCTGAATTGTACTCAGCAGATGATTCAATGTGCACAGAAAAGCGGTGCTAGTCAAAACAGCATTTTTGACAATAACTCATGACAGGTTTATGAGAATCCCATGAAACTTACTGAACACAAAACTAATTGACCATGTTATTGAATGATTATAAAACATTGACGCTCTTTGAATCAATTCATTTGAAAATTCAATGCACAAGTATGGCTCATCTCACTACAGAATGACTCATCATCATTAGGCGTTTACATATTGGACAGTCACAAATTGTAGTGGCCAGACAATTTAATGTGGTTAGAAGCACCATTAGTCACCTTTGGAGACGATTTAAAGAAACTGGCTCAGTTGCAGACCTGCAGCACAGTAGAAGACCCATAGTCACAACTCCTGCTGAAGACCACTTCATACGGCTGCATCACCTCAGGAATCAATTTGCATCTGCATCCTCTACAGTCCAGTCAATGACAGCAGGTCGTCGAACTTCAGATCAAATGGTCAGGAACTGACTGCACGATGCTGGTATTTTGGCTAGAAGACCCTACAGAGGTCCTGTTCTTACAGACCGGCATCGCCAGAACCAGCATCATCAATGGACCGTTTGATGGAGAAGGGTTTGGTTTAGTGTTAATAAAGTTTAATAAAGTAGGAGCTGAACCTGTTTTGAGCTATATTAAAAAATAACAAATAAAATGGTTCGGTCATGTGACACGACTACCAACAGAACGTGTACCACAGAGAGCAAGGAGAAGAGTTTACTGCAGAGTCCATAAGTGCTATGCACAGAACTGCGTGGATGAGGCTACTCCACATGGTGGTGGTGGTGTACGGGACGATCAATTTTATGGGAAGAAGTGACCTGGTGCAAATTGAAGGATGCTTGAATGCTGAACAATACATCACGTCCTTTCACTTCTGGCTGCATCAGGGCAGATTTTTCAGCAGGATACCACTCGACCTCATGTAGCACAACTCACCACCCAGTTCCTCACTGACAACAACATCCAGACCATTCCATGTCATCAGACATGAACCCAATAGAACATTTATGGGATGAACTCAACAGACAAGTGCGCCAACCAATCTCTGACAGTTGTCTCTTGCACCGCGAGAAGAATGGGCAGCCATCCCAAACAACAGATACAATGGCTAATTGGATCCATGTCAAGGAGATGTCGTTCTCTGATACAGCCGCCATACACCTTACTGAAATGGAGGTCTCAGTCACAAAGAACAGAAGTTCTAACCAAATTTAATGAACATCATTTCATTGTCTATATCCTTCACCTTTTATTCTGGTGTCCGCTAATCACATAATTCCAATCTTTCTCTTATACATCGTTTCAACCAAGTCCTCTAGTTTGTTGTTTGCTCCACATATGGTACCTATTTTGTCCTTGTTCCTATTGCACTTCATATTATATCTATGAGCACTGTACAACTGTTGATTTGCTAGATCTGTCGCAAGGAGGGGCTGATCACACTGCCCGACTTCCCTTTGTCATTGTGTGTTGACGCTATAAACTCACTGACTGCTACACACTGGTTTTATCACCATGGCCTCCCCTTTAGTGAAAACATAACACACACATAATAAAGTTCACCACTTAGGCATGTTACAAGACTGGAAGAATGCCACTGCGGAAAAATAAAGGTAGCAGAAGAGACTGCACACAATACAGAGGCATTTCCTTATTAAGCCATACAGGAATGATACTTTGTAAAATTTTAGAGAAGAGATTAAGAACAATGATAGAGCCCCAGCTGAGTGAACTTCAGAACAATGATAGAGCCCCAGCTGTGTGAACTTCCAACAAGGCTTTAGGAAAAACAGAGGATGTACAGACGCAATATTTGCCCTCAGACAGTTGTCAGAGAAAGCGATCGAATTTAATACCACCCTTGGCTTTTGCTGACCAAGAAAAAGCACTTGACAGAGTGGACAGGAACAAACTTTGGGAAGTCTTAAAACAATATGGGGTTACCAATCATCTATTAAATCTGTATAAGAGTCTGTACAACAACAGAAGTGGCATCATCAGAGCAATAGAGGGACATTCTGAACCCTTTATTATTAAATCTGGTGTTCGGCAAGGTTGCATCTTATCACTGCTGCTATTTATAACATATATCGATAGCATCTGTAGATAAACTGGACTGATAAGGACAACAAAAAAATCAAGAAAGTGAAATAGAACAAACAGAAGACGACATAACCATAAATGAACTATTATTTGCAGATGACCAAGCTCTAGTTGCCGACTCAGAAGAAGGCTTGCAAGATCACATTAATAGATTGAATGATGCATGCAAAGAACACAATATGAAAATTACCCTAAGCAAAACAGAAACCATGACCATCACAAGAGTAGACACACCAATAAACATTACACTGGAAAACCATAATATGAAGCAAGCAACACATTTCAAATACTTCTAAAGTATTTTCTCAACAAAAGGAAAAACAGACACAGAGATCGAAAACAGATGCAACAAAGTGAACTAACTTATCAGGCAAATGGCTCCCATACTAAACAACAAGAATATCTCACTGGAAACCAAATAAAACTATCTATAAGACAATCTTCATACCAACTTTGTGCTACCAATGCCAGGCATGGATGCTGACAGCAAAAGACGAAATAACTGAGATTCTTGAGAATCTTGGAATATCAAGAATGGACAGAATCAGAAATAAAGTAGGAGCTGAACCTGTTCTGAGCTATATTAAAAAATAGGAAATAAAATGGTTCGGTCATGTGACACGACCACCAACAGAACGTGTACCACAGAGCGCAATGTTTTACAGACCACACAAAGTCAGAGGAAGGGGCTGCCCGTGCAAATGATGGACAGATGGTATAGTCGGGTCCCTGAACATCTCAATGTATGAAGCCAACAGGCGAGCCACTGGGAGACAATTACACTTCACCTCTACACTGAACAGTAAATGAGGAAGGACAAGACATGACATTTCATTGTTAAAGTTTTAAAAATTCTTTATGCCAAGATTGAAACATTAATTCCATAAAATAAAAGTTTATTAGAAGTTTGAATTTTGGTGTCCATTATGATTACAGTAGTGTTGTGTTTCTTTTTTAGAACTGTATAATATATGCATTCATTCATATGAATGTCCTTTGCAGAACTTTGCCTCCCTACCAGCACTCTGTAGGTCTCTTGGTTGTGAGCAAGATGGCCTGCTGCTGATGCATCCATCTGCAGATCATCAACAATGTCTTGCAGTCATCTACGCCTTGGTCTTCCTCTTTCTTTTTCCCATTATGTACCCTTCCAAGACAGTCTTCTCTAGATTATCATGACGTTTAATGTGTCCAAAATATTTAAGTTTTCTTTGTTTAATCCTCTTTACTAGCCAGTCTTCTTCAATATTAAGTTCTTGTAGTATGGATATATTTGTTCTTTTTTGTGTCTGTATAATATTTGAAGAACTCTTCTGTAGCATTTACACTCAAAGGCATTTATGTGTTTCTCAGCATTATATATATATATATATATTCATTACACAACTAAAAACTTCAGCAAACAAATCAATTTAACAAAATGCAGGAGTACATTTATAACTCACTTACTGCATTAGATATGCTGATGACACAGTATTACTATCCATAACACAAAAAGGAGTGGAAAAACTAATTATGCCAGTCTGTAAGAACAGCGAAGTGCAAAACCGTTATCTTAATGCGAAGAAAACTAAACTGATGACAACTGACAAAACAAATAAGGCAGCTGAAATATTTATCAGTGAGGAAAAATTGGAAGAGGTGGAGTTTTGAATACCTTGGATCATTACTAACTAATGTAGGAGATACAATGATAATTTAGAGAAGACCATATTGGAATGGTACATAATGGGAAAAAGAAAGAGGATGACCAAGGCGAAGATGGCTGCAAGACATCACTGATAATCTGCAAATGCATGCATCAGCATCACAGCATCTTGCTTACAATCAAGAGGTCTATAGGACAGCTGTTAGGGAGGCAAAGTTCTGCAAGGGACATGCAAATGACTGACTGGCTACTAAATTATTTGCTCAACTTTTAATGTGATGGATAAGTTTCATGCAGTGAAACACGTTTCTCAATATCAGGTTGAAAAAGTACTAATAAGGAAGGTATTACTTCCCCTATCTGCTGCTTCATGTTTCATAAATGCCCACCAACCCCAGCTGACCCTCTTTCCTTAACTGCCCCCTGGTCCTTTCCAATGCCCACTGTGGGAAACACTTAGAATGTCCATGATTTTTTTCTCTTGGTCTTCCTCTGCCTCTTTTTTTTTTTTTTAACTTCCTGTTGTTACATTTGCCAGCCCTCCTTATTATATGTCCAGTTAATGATGGCTGTCATTTCATTATGGATTTATTTAAGTTCCTTTCTTCATTTGCTTTTGTTAGACAGTCCATGTTTGTCATCTTAGCTGTATGTGTCACCCTATAAACATTTTTCACAGAAACCACAACTCTGTTGCATCTAGTGATCTCTGCACTGGTATGTTTAATATGTCCACTGTCCATGACTAACCTTCACTGAGGATGATAACCTCAGTGTAGCATTGTAGAACTCTCTGACATTCAGTGATAGAAAGTCATTACACAATGTTTCTCATTTGTCTGAAAACCATTGTGCTTGGCATATTCTTGATTTCAGGGGTCATTTCTCACTTGATGTTACAAGTGTGCAAAAATACTTATCTGTATGCATATGTCTCAAGATTGTTCCATGTACTTTAACACTGCATTTAGGTGGGTTCTACTTCTCTGATATAACCATTATCTCTGGTTTCTTGCTATATAGGATAAGACATTTCTTCTCATTTTCTTTTACTGCTAGATTTTATCATTTTTGTAGGCTCTTTCCTTTTGAGCTATTAGTGCTGAATCATCAGACTAGAGTAGGTTATGAAACAGCAGCCTCCAATTTGAATTCCTGAGTATTTTTTTCTTCTTATTTTCATTGCACAGCGAGAACAAACCTTGCTTCATTTGTTTATATCTGCTTATCACATATTCTATCCCAATGGCTGCTTCATTTAAAAAAAATTATTCTCAGATATTCTTCAATATTTATATCCTCTAATATTTTGACATTTCACTTTATCAAATGCTCTGATATAGTCAATGAAACATACACACAAGTCTTCCTTCTATCAGAGTTCACTTATACAGTTTTATGTATTTCTTTTCCTTCTTCCCATGCCATTAAGTGCCACATAGGGCTCCCATGGCAGTTCGCTAAGTTTTCTTGCTTTTTGGGAGCTTTCAACCTCATCAAGGACAGCCAACTAAACTGGCCTCTCTTAACAATGCCCTCTTTAGAGTTTCATGTGGTTGACCTCTTTTTCTTCGGCCTGCTGTGTTCCACTTGAAGGCTCATTTTGGGATTCTCTGATTGTTTCTTCTTGTGACCAACATGTGTCCATCTTCTTTTTCTGATCACCTATGACACAGGCTGTTGTTTGCTCATCTGTCTGATCTCTGCATTGTTCTTGAATTCGTTCCACTTTATACTGTGTGTTTTCCTTAGGCATTTGTTTTTTAAAGAGTCTAATTTCTTGTCTATTTCTTTAATTGTTTTCTGGCTTTCACATGCATAAATGAGGGTAGATATTACATTTGAATTGAATATTCTTAACTTGGTTTTTGTGCTTATAACTTTTGAATGCCATATGTTCTCATGATTCTTGAAGGTCAATGCTGCTTTTGCAATTCTAACTTCCTTTCTGGTGTTGTCATCCTGGTCTATGTAGCTGCTGAGGTAAGCAAACTGGTTTACTTCTTCAACAGCTGTTCCTTCTACATATATTTTTCCTTCTTGATGTATGAAAAGTTTCATTACTTTTGTTTTTTCCTTATTAATTTCAAGACCTGCTTTACTAGCCAGTGAAGACAGGGTATCTTTTTTTCTTGCATCGATTTCACATTGTCATTGATAAGAGTTATGTCATTTGCAAAATCAAGATCTTCTATTTGGGTACCATGTAATCAATCAATACCTGTTTTACCTCTGCAACATTTTTTCATTATGAAGTCTATGGGAATTCCAAAAAGCAAGGGAGATAATATACATCCTTGTTTCATGCCAGTTTCAATCTGGAACTATTTGCTCATCCCTTCTTATGTGTTGACTGCACAAACATATCTATTGTAGAAGTCCTTAACGATGTTGACAATTTTAGATGGTATTCCATATAGTCTTAAAATTCTCCACAATGAATGTCTGTGCATGCTATCAAATGCCGTTTTAAAGCCTATGAAATTCAGGATTAATGGTTTTTGGTTTTCAATATGTTCTTCAGGTATTATTCTTAGAGTAAAGATCTGGTCATGACTGCTCTCCCTTTTTGAAATCCTGCTTGTTCTTCTCTCATTGCGGTATCCACTATATCTTTTAAGTCTATTCAGAATGATTTTGCAAAATACTTTTGACACAACAGGTATTAAGGTTACTCCTCTCCAGTTATTGCAGTCACTAAGGTTGCCTTTTTTGGGGTATTTTAAAGATTCTTTTTTTTCACTTAGAATGGATCTTTTCTTCCTACCACACATTCTCTGTAGTTGGTTCATGTTGTCACTGTTAATAGCTTTTAACATTTCAGATATTATTTCATCTTCACCTGCAGCTTTGTTGTTAGCCATTAGAATCACTGCTGTTTCATTTTCATTCAATATAATTTCATCCAGGTTGACATTTAGCTGTGGGACTGGTAAGTCAGTTTCTAGATTTATTAACTCTTTTGGGTGTGGTGGATTAAGTATTTCTTAGAAGCCCATCTTTCCTTGATGTTAACAGGGTTCCAGTTTTGCTATGGACTGGTCTTTATTTAGATGTAATAGTACCTGTTATCCTCTTTTGTATGTTATAAAGAGTTTTGCCATCTTCTGTCTTTGCTGCTTCCTTCGCCATATTGTCCATGTATTCTCTTTTATCCCTTCTAGCTGAAGTTTTTACTTTACTGTCTAGTTCTTTTATGTTGTTTTTGCCAAATCTTTTCCAAGATACGTCTTTACATTCAACATGGCTAATTTAGCTGCTTGTCTTTCATGTATGTACTTCCATGTGTTATCTGATATCCATGCTTTTCTACCTGTTTTGTGCAGTCCAGCACTTGCTTTTGCTGCTGTGATCATGACAAATTTCTTCTAAAAATTCAAAATAAATGATTAATAAAAATGACAAGAAAAAAAAAAACCCCATTAAAGTATGTAAACATATAGTTGTTTACAACAATTGGCAAAATACAGAATTCACAAACAGGTTAGGTTATGGCAAATGTTCTGCTATGTCAATGGAACTGAAATAATCGGAAATTGTCGAGTTTAAAAAACATGTGAACACTCACATACAAATAGCATGGCCGATGATACAAGAAACTGCAAGTAATCACCACAAATACAAGAAACTGCAAGTAATCACCACAAATGCACAAATACAAGAAACTGCAAGTAATCACCATAAATGCACAATGTCAAGTAATTTTAAAAAATACAGATAACCCTCAATTTATGCCAGGGATGCATTTCTGGATGAACGTAGCATAATCAGATAGTGTAAACTGAAATGATTTTATAATGCAAATAAATGGCATATCAATCACATGCATTTCCAGCACCCAAACACTGATAAGTATGAGAGGTGACTGATAAGTTCTCAGTCTAAGGTAAAATGGATTATTTGTGGACAATTTTTTGGGAGTTATTTCTCAACATAGTCCCCATGCAAGTTTATGCACTTAGTCCTGCGATCCTGGAGCATACGGATCCCTTCTTTGTAAAAGTCAGCATCTTGTGCCAGTATAAAGTGGTCTACAGCATGAATGACATCATCATCTGAAGCAAATTTGTGACCACTGAGCTCCTTTTTGAGTTTTGTAAACAGTTAATAGTCTGAAGGGGCCAAATATGGGGAATAAGGAAGATGTTCAAGAAGCTGGAAGCCGCATTCATAACTGGAAGCCAATGCCACCACCGACTTGTGAACTGGAGCATTGTCTTGCTGAGAGGTGACTCCTCTTGTCAATTTTCCTTGACACTTTTCCCTCAGTCTGACCCGCAGTTGTTTCACAAGATTAGCGTAATGGGCCCTGATGACCGTTCTGCCCTTTTGAAGATAGTCTTACCAATAACACACCTCCTGAATCCCAAAAGGTGGAAGCCATCACTCTGCCTGCAGACAGAACCACCTTTGCTTTCTTTGGAGGTGGGGATCCTTTGACTGTTCTTTGGTTTCTGGTTGAAAATGACGAACCCAAGTTTCATCCAAAGTCATAAATTGCTGAAGAAATGTTTCAGGATCTGCAGAAAAATGGCCAAGATTGTCTCTTGACATGTTGAGACGCTGTCATTTGTGATCAGCTCCAAGAAGTTTCGGGACCCATTAAGCAGAGACCTTTGTCATTTGAAGATCATTGTGAATAATGGCATTAACACATTCCTGGGAGATGCCCAACTCAGTACCAATGTACCGCTCAGTTATTAGTCGATCCTCCATTATCATGTCATGGATTCTGCTGGTGGTTTCATTGGTGGTTACCATTATTGGTCTTCCTGTATGGGGATCATCTTCCATGTTTGAACTGAGCTGCCCATTTCTTCACTGTGCTGTAAGAAGGGGCACTCTCCCCTAGTCTCTGCCCCATCCTCATGGATCTCCTTTGATGATAAGCCCTTGATGTGGAGGTAGCGAATAAATGCTCAAAGAGAAATGTTATCCATTTTCTCAATTTCCAATACCCCTGACCACTTCAGTAGCCTGTTAAAAAAAAAAAATTGGTTGCAGTTAATTTCTTGAAACTTGGTGTTTAATCATACATTAACCTGATGCATCTAATATCTACTGTGTGTTTCAAGTATTTGTACCTTAGGCCAAGAACTTACCAAACAACCCTCGTAATATAATAACATTACACTGAAAGCTCTGACATAACATAAATAAAAGTAGTTTAAAAAAAATTAAACGTCATGATAATCTAGAGAAGACCATCTTGGAATGATAATGGGAAAAAATAAGAGAGGAAGACCAAGGTTAATATGGCTGCAAGACATTGTTGATAATCTGCAAATGGATGCATCAGCAGCAGGGCATCTTGTTTACAACCGAGAGGCCTACAGGACAGTTGTTTGGGAAGCAAAGTTTCGCAAGGGACATGCAAATGACTGACTGACCGAGTTAAAAAAATTATTTTTATTAATTTACAATTGGCAATGGCATAATGATGTGATGTTGAACCTCTAATGAAATCCTTTCTGAAGAAAGCACACAGTTTAGGCCTTTTGATTTCTCACAATATTCAACACACTGAATGCATGAACTAACAAGTGAACTGAGCTCATTTTGTCCATCCTAATTACATGTCCTTTTCATTCTATGCCAGACATTCAAATGGGAAAACCTTATATGACTAATAAGCAATGCTTACATGACTGTTATGGAATGTTAGTCTGTAACTTTTATTCAAAATCAGTGATATAAGAATTATACTTCAATATATGAAGAAGCATAATAAAATTATGCAGGTTAACAGGTGCAAAGGAATGTGACGACCACCGGACTATCAGCCTCTCATGTCACATAACGAAGCTACTTCTGAGAATAATTATGAGAAGAACAAGGAAAAAGATAAAAATGGAAATAGCAGATGAACAGTTTGGATTTGTTGAAGGAAAGGGAACACACAATGCCATTTATGCTTTACGAACACTAACAGAAAGAACTTTAGAAGTACAGAAAGATCTCTACTTATGCTTCATTGATTACACCAAGGCATTTGACAAGGTGAAACATAATGAAATTATTAAAATGCTTGAAGACATCAATATAGATGGCAAAGACCTGAGGATTGTAAAACATCTATGCTCGCAGCAAGAAGCAGCAGTTCGAGTTGAAAAAAGAATTGGAAAATATCAACCTATAAAACAAGGGGTGCGACAAGGATGTGTACTATCTCCAGACCTTTTTTCTCTGTATAGCGAGAATATTCTAAGAACAATCATCACAGAACCAGGCATAAAAATTGGAGGATACAATATTAACAACCTTCGGTATGCTGACGACACAGTACTGATAGCTGAGAACCAACAAGACCTGCAAAATCTCTTGAATAAAGTCGCCAAAGAAAGTGAACAGAAAGGCCTTACTTTGAACATCAAAAAGACAGAGACTATGGTTATATCTAAGAAACAGAATCCACCAGCATGCAGTATTAAATTAAACGGAACTGTTCTAAAGCAGGTGCAGAAATTCAAATACCTTGGAGCAGTAATAACTTCAGATGGGAAATGCAGAACAGAAATTAGGAACAGAATAGGCCAAGCAAAGACCGCATTTCAGAGAATGAGAAACATATTGACCAACACATCTTTATCAATGAATGTTAGAAAACGAGTCCTAAAATGCTATATTGAACCTATCTTGTTATATGGAAGTGAATCATGGACAATAGGCAAGTCTGCACAAAAATCATTGGAAGCAGCAGAAATGTGGTTTATTAGAAGAATGTTGCGAATCCCCTGGACAGCAAAAATAACTAATGAAGAATGTAGGAGAAGAGCTGGAGAGACAAAAAACCTTGTCAAAAAGATAAGAGAGAGACAATGTACTTTCATAGGACATGCAATGAGAAGAGGGGGCATTGAAAATATTATAACAACAGGAAAAATAGAAGGAAGAAGATCAAGAGGAAGACCAAGAGAAATGATACTGGACAGTCTGACTGGATGGTGTGAGAGGAGATCACCAACTGAGCTGATGGCCTGCATGAAGGATCGTGTACTCTGGAGAAGCATAATAGCCAACGCCAGTCGGCACGTCACATGATGATGATGATGATAATAAAATTGTAAAATGTAAAACATAAATAATAGTAAAAAATATTTCTTCCATCCTACTTTCTGACTTCAAAATCATCATCAATCTGAATCTGTGTAAATCAAGGGTTACCTGCAAATCCACATTTGAACCTCAGTTTCAAGTTATAAATGAATTCCAGGACAAGAAAATATTAAACATCAATAACAAGATTGCCGTGTGGCGCCTATGTGAAAAAGTGATGGAAAGTATAAAGTGAAGCTTAATCAGTATGTCCAGTAGCCTCGCGGTGAGAGCTACTCATACCACGGCACCTCTGCTCTAGAGGCCGACCACGTCTGTTCTACACCAGCTTAAACAAGGGGTGAAACTTGATGGCTACTCAAGTCACAGTACCTCCACTCTAGAGGTCGGTCACGTCCTAAACATGCCCATACTGGGATAATATGCCTAAACTGGCTCAACCCAGAGGTGAAACTCACTAGTGGTGAGGATTTGTCCTCCTGGACAAAAGCTCTGTCCTGGTCACAACTAGGAAGGGTAGTGGCCACGACTACAAAATGCTGAAGTCGGAGACACTGGCCCAGTGCAGTCTAGACAGGTAACCACCTCTCACCCAACGGGGATGTATGCATATCCTAATCACGCTGAGGTTTTCTGGTGAGAAAGTCCAACGCTGGACTGGATGGGCAACCACCTCTCACCCAGCGGGGATACATGGGTATACCAAAACATGTTGAGATTTTCCAGTGAGAAAGTCCAACTCTAAGCTAGATGGGCAACTAGCTCTCACCCAGCTAGGATATAGCTATATCCAAAACATGTTGAGGTTTTCCAGTGAGAAAGTCCAACTCTAGATTAAACTGGTGCAATGAAAACCACGGTGTCACACAATCCCACTTAAGAATACAGGCTCAAGCCCTGCGATACTCTCGGGGATCTTGTGTGTCCTTTTGGGGACCACGAGACCTACTGAGGACCACAGGAGTAAATTCAGTAGGATCACGGGGCAGTTTTGGTGGTAGAAGTGAACGAAGAAGATTATCAAGATTCTAATGTCAAAAACAAATGAAAAATAAGAAGCATACAACTGAAAAGCAAAACTTAGAACATAAACTTCAATCACAAAAAAAAAAAAAAAAGTCAACATGACTGTAGTTCTTAGAGAACAGACAGAAAAATTGCTTTAAAAACAATTCTATATATAAAATTAGATACTTCTGCTCTATCTGAACAAATGATATTTGATGAAAAACAGTACTTCCTGCTGAAACAGATGGGAACAATAAGCTAAACTAAAAATAGCTGTGAGAATAATCTCATATGTAACAAAATAATTTTAAAATAAGTTTATAGTACTTTTAAAAATAAAAATATTTATAATAGTATTTTTATAAACAAAAAAAAAAATGGTAAAGTTCATAGAAACTGTCATAATAGTTTAGTGCTGATATTGAAATAAGCCCATTTATAAGTTTGAAAAAACTCCATAATATATCCCTGGAGTATATTATCTACACAAATGGTTGTAACTTTACACAACATTCAGAAAATATTTTTGTACTGGTGCTGTTTGATGCACATTTAGTAGTTTACCAAACTGAGTTGTATTTAAAACATTTTTAATTTGCTCTGTTCAATGTTTTAATGAAAAACTGTCACTTCATCATGTAAATGGGTTTCTTTGTTGGAAGCTGGTTTGACTACAGATAGAAAAGTTTGTCTGCCAAATGTGCAGAGAACTGTCTGTGAAGGCTCTGACCTTGCAAGAATGCCAGTTTATGAGCGTACTGGCATGGAGCTGGAACTCTAATTGTGCCCTGCAGAAGAAAGTAAACAAAAAACTCGTTCTAATTTAGACATTGTGAAGGTTATTACTCATTTTCTCTGTCACGACTACCCACTCACTTGTTATAATGTATTTATGACAGATAACAATAAATGGCTGTGAGTTTTACAATTATGAGTTTTTAATTACTGATGAAAATGTTTATTAATAACACATCCATATACAATGAAGATAATGTCATAATGCACCAAACAGTAACATCAAAAAATATAAAGATATACTTTTTATAAAATTTAACAGCAATTATAAACAATTCAGGTTACAGATAAACCTCAATATATGCAGCAATGAGGATACCACATACATCAATGTTAAAAAATAATGGGGAAAAAAGTCATTCCTGTATATTTTGAAACATTCTTCACTTGATTTAAATCAGGCATTTAAAATAAATTTTAGGGTAATTATTGCTGCAGTTGAAAAACTATCAGACTCCAGAATTGATACATGTGCTGTAGTAATTCTCACAGATGCAAGATCAGTACTGGAAGCTCTTCAGTGCAACAAACTACCAGACCTTAAGGATGCCTTGTCAAAAATTGGCTTACAACATGGAGTCACTTTGCAATGGATTCCCTCCCACTGTGGGATACCAGGCAATGAGAAAGCTGATCATCTGGCCAAAGAGGGCACTGAAATGGAGCAACCAGACATACCGATCACCTATAATCAGAAGAAAAGCATGATAAAAACCTACAGGAAGCCACAAACACCACCACATGATGACTATCACATGCTAAACAGAAAGGAACAAGTCACCATCTTCCGTCTCCGAACAGGACACAGCCGACTCCGAAGTCATATGTATACAAAGTTTAAGGTTGGTACTACTAATCTATGTACATGTGCCCAGGTGCCCCAAACTGTGGAACATATCCTCCAGAACTGCACCAACTATGAAACACTGAGAAATAATTACTGGCCCAGTGAAACCACTAAAGATAAGCTCTACGGTTCCATACATGAATTACAAAAAACAGTGAAATTTATCCAAGAGACAGGACTGCAGGTATAGACAGACAATGTGAATGAAGAAGAAAATAAATTTTAATACCAAAAGCAGATAGGAGTGTAAAGAATAATGAAGGGCAAGGAAGCTAAAAAGAAAGGAAAAATAAACCATTAAAAAAAAATTAACAAAGCAAGCAAAAACAGAAATGCTACTTACTACAAAAAATGTTCTCAAGTGCTATCTGAACTGTTGTGGCCTTCTTTTTCTCTTCAGAAAATTTACAATAGCAGCTAAATGCACTTTCTAGGTTTTGGTGAACTAGCATCTATATGCATAATTTGTTTCCAAATTCTGCATGACCCATCCCAAAATATTTAAGACATAAGAAAATAATACCATTTTAATACCTGTCTGCAACAAAACATAACTAAACTACTGAATGAAAAACCATAAACTTGTACCAATTTATGTTAACCCTTTTAGCATTATGTAAAAAAAAAAACAAACTCGTGTCACTCTTCCAGCATTGAATTATTTTCACATAAATGCACAGAAACCTGAGAAGAATACAGAACACAAAAAAGCATCAAAAGTTTTGATTATCCTGTTTGAAAATCCCCTAAGTGAACCCAAAGCCAGATGAGCATATTTAACAGACAAGTACTTAAACTGGAGTAGGTAGATAGTAGTGTCTTAGAATTAGGTATAATTTTGCAGGACAGCCTTACATTGATAAATCAGCAGAAAGAATTCTTCCTCTAAAAATGAAATCTATTGTGAAACAAGCAGAAGATGAATTAGGCCTAACAGTTGTAGATATAAATAAATTTTATGTTGAGGTGGAAGAGGTTTATGAAATGTGCTATGATTATGTAGAGAAGGATGACACATTTGATTGAATTTTCCATCTGTAAATGGATGCTGTTAGTCTCTGTACCAGCATGGTTTGAAGTGGAAGAGACTACAGTTTCTGCATGACAAGGGGAGTCAACTGATGATTCACTATTGTTTAATCAACTCACATATCTGAAGCACTGTACTGAAGCAGTACGCACAAAGGAGAACAACAATTGGAATAGTAAATCCAATCAGGAAAAGTGGATCTATTTCTTTGGACAGTCTGAATCTTAGAAGCAGTACTCGGATTTACTAAAACTGTGAATTTATCTTTTTGTGTTCCTGGACATAATACAAATGTCGAAAGGGCATTTTCCCTCATGAATGTGCAATAGACAAAGGAACAAAATCGCCTTCACATCTCAACAGCTGATGCAATAATTAACTCTTCCTGTGCTGGAGGAAGAAACACGGACGTGTTCTGGAGTGCGGGAGTAAAAATGCAGGTCTTGATATGTTAGGGGGTCTAGTTGTAAAATGGAATGGAAAACAGTATTTACATGTACTTCTGTATACTTATTATGTTTCAAAGTATAGCTAAATGAATGAAAATTTCATAAATGCAGAGTTTTTTAGCAAAAAAGAAGTAATGTGATGTTTTTAGACATTGATTGTGGCAAGCTCACCATTGGCGAGGTCTAGATCTGCACTACTTACCATCTGAGATGTGTAGATCTACTTGTCAATCTCATATTCTGATTCTACGTTGCATTCTCGCTAAATTAATGTCTGAAATAATTCCTAACTACTTCTCCAGTCGTCTAAATATGTCTAGATCTACTTGGGATACATTCAAGAGCAGTGGGGTGGTCACAGGCCATGTCCATACCCCTATCTACATCATAAAAAATTGAAAAATTTCTGTCTTTCGCTTCCTTTTTCTTGGTTGGAATCGCTCGTAACTAGGCACTCTTTCGCCATTTTGAAAAGCGTCACCGGAATCGCGGACGAAATATGTACAATCTAAATGTTACACCGCTTGTTTTAATGAAACAAATCAATGACATTATAATGTCCATTCGCACGCACCGGGTATACCGGAACAGACATTATAATGTCGAAAAGCACGGCAAGAGTTAAATATGCTTTTAATTATCGAATGAGCTGCTCAGAATTCAATAATTATGTCAGTCAGTGGCAAGATCATCTTTCCCAAGGCCTGAAGTTGGATAAATACTAGGAACACAAATCTGGCTGGTAGGATAATGTAGGAACTTGAAGGTAAACATCTGACAATAAAATCCATTCGTACCGAGCTATTTCAATTTCAAAATGCAAGCAAAGTACAAAACATTAATCATAGGTAATATACATATATGAAATAATAGTTTCTGCTCTTCCGAGTTGAATGATATTAGTATGGTGTAACTTATATTCTTTCCTCACATAAGCTATTTGAAAACAAAATTCTTAGATCTTAGGACATTTCTGCTAATGTTTATTAGTAATTAGTGATGATAGCTTTTCAATTTTTCAGTCTGAGAAAAATGTCCTGGTTTTTTCTTTACAGAACTTGTAACCCTAGACAATGGTGATGATGGTTATGGTGGTATAATGATGATGAGAGTAAAGGTGGTTGAAAATGATGATTATGCTCATAGTAATTCTCTTATCATTTTCCCCATCTCTCATGTCTAAAAGTGCTCTGTTTATGATTTTTTTCCAAGGTCTAACCATACAAAACTGTTTCTTTAAAGTGAAAAAGCTTTATTGTTTCTTATTTGTAAAAATTTGTCTCTGAAACGAATGTGTTTATCACTACTGGCAATTGTTCTCAAAGTGTGTAGCGGAAAACACCAAGACAGTTATAGGTAGCTTGACAAGATTATGGATTATGTTATCCCAGCAGCCTCCCACATTATGTTTAAACAAGGCCGGGTACTGTTTATGATGAAAAACTGTCTGTGCATAATCAGTGAGTTAACTTGGGGCTAATACTCTAAGAGTGACAAGCGAGCATGAGTTAACTCAGGGAGAATGCTAAAGAGGGTTAACATCAGAGATCATTCATATTACTATCACCTAGATACTAGGAATATGCACACATATTACTTTTAAACTTCCAAACTATTCTACTACATTTGTGGACTACCTTAACTAGTTTTCCAAAGTTCCTCTCACCCATCCTTACCCTTTTTTTCAGCTGAACAACACTGACTATCTCATCAATGTTCTGCATTTTGTGGCATTTTTTTCTCAGCCCTACTCACTACTCTATAATCATAAACATGGATGATGATTAAAAAAAACAACATAATTTATCACATTTTCTCAACTGTAATATAGATGGTGAGTCCGGGCAATGATGAAAAAGAAAACTATAAATTATGATAAGCACAAACATATTTTTTAAAAGTTCAGATGTCACTAGTGCCTTCGGACAAGTATATGCACTATTATAATTACATGAACCATCTGAAAATATCTGTCATACCTGCCAATTAAAATACATATGAGTAAGCTTGTATGACAGTCTCTGCATGTGATCAGCCTGAAGTCCAACTCCATCATAAATGACATTGTAATGTGTAGGGGAAACAGTGCCCTGTCTGACAGATTGGCTAACCAGATAAAAGTCATACCTGGAATTGGATGGAAAATGCTCTGCTATAAAAAAAGTGCTACACATTATATAACCTTTCAGTGCACAATAAACAACAAAACAATAATGAAGCTATCTATGCTTTAGTACTTTATATTCTTTTCTCTCACAACAGGACATCATTCATGACAT
This sequence comes from Achatina immaculata, assembly GCA_009760885.1. Lineage (NCBI taxonomy): Eukaryota > Metazoa > Mollusca > Gastropoda > Stylommatophora > Achatinidae > Lissachatina > Lissachatina immaculata. The sequence continues at coordinate 43,202,851 of CM019698.1, forward strand.
TATACTGACTGTATTTTTTGTGCTACCTCTTGTAGGGCACATAAAATAATCACACCTCAAGATGAGATGATGGAGAAGAGTGAGTGAAGTGAATTTAGCATAAGAGATGGAAAAATTGAGTACATCATTATTTTTATAACTTACTTATAGAATTATAACATGTTTATTTTGATTTCACATTTCAGCACTTCTTAAACTGTACACAACACTAGCACCGAAAAAGCTGCACTTTTCCTATTCACATTATCATATACTATAAGGTATTACTCGGAAAATGTTTCAGCTGTTTCCTGCTACGTACAACAGGACTGTCACATCATATAACATCTACCTTCTTAATGATTAAGTCATGTAGATGAGAATTGTCCAATTTCAGCTGTAGCATCTAATTTAGTTAGTTCATAATTCTGTTTTCAGGAACATTGTAAGAATGCAGGACAAGACTGGCCAACTCTGTTTTGCTTGGTATGATAAAAGTGCTGCCATATTCACTTTCATCTCTTCTTATAGCAGATTCATGAAATTGATCGGGGGTGTCCAATTTCAAAGGGTCAAAAATGTATACACGAGTTGGGGGTGGGGGGGGGTGGGGGTGTGCATGATATTTATCCAACCTTGTACCATGTGACAAATGTATGTTTAGATCTCTCAAGGAGTCACCTGGCAGGAAGAAATTCAGTACAGATTAAAGAGGCCATGTACAGTTGGCTACAGGATCAGTAAGAAGAATTTTTTTTTCGAGGAATCCAGTCACTGGTAAAGTGCTAGCAGATCTGCGCTGAAAAGTGGTAGGGATTATGCTGATAAATGATAAGGAGTTTTCTATACTTAAAAGAAAAACTACGGTTATTTTCTGACTCATCTTTATATTTCTTCTTACTCATTTTGATGTTCTTCATGAAAACGAAGAATTATCTAAGACAACCACTGATATTAAAAAAAGAAAGAATCCTATTTGTGCAGTAGTCAGAGGGTTGGCATATATGGAAGGAAACAGCTGTTGTGGTGAATTGGACATGAAAGTGTTGGGATTTTATGATTCAGATATATGTTCCATAATGACATGGCTTGTAACTTTTTGTGATGGAGTCTTTTAGTTGAAAGCTGAAAAAAAAAAACAAACAAACTGCTTCAAGTGGAAATTATCAAATGCTTTAGGAAATGAGGACACTTCTATTACCAGACATGCTTTTATCAAATGCACAAAAGGCATTAAAATGGCATTTCAATTTGATCTTGCTACCATCTCATTCTTCATGTAGTACTACCAGAGATGAGAGTTGCTTCATATAAACTATTCTTTGGTTTACAGTAGAATATGTATTGGCTAACAATATCCTTTTTAATAGAAGATGATCCCTGTCTAGGAAGACCAAGAACGGTAACCACTGATGAAACCACCAGTAGAATCCATGACATGATAATGGAGGATCGACGACTAAATGAGCAGTACATTGCTACCGAGTTAGGCATCTCCCAGGAACATGTTAATGCCATTACTCACAATGATCTTCAAATGACAAAGGTCTCTGCTCGATGTGTCTTGAAACTTCTTGGAGCTGATCATAAATGACAGTGTCTCAACATGTCAAGAAACAATCTTGGCCATTTTTCTGCAGATCCTGAAAAGTTTCTTCAGCAATTTGTGACTATGGATGAGACCTGGGTTCATTATTTTCAACCAGAAACCAAAGAACAGTCAAAGCAGTGGAAACATCATGGATACCCACCTCCAAAGAAAGTAATGGTGATTCTGCCTGCAGGCAAAGTGATGGCTTCCATCTTTTGGGATTCAGAAGATGTGCTATTGGTAGACTATCTTCAAAAGGGCAGAATGGTCACCATGGCCTATTACGCTAATCTTGTGAAGCAACCTTGGGTCAAACTGAAGGAAAAGCATCGAGGGAAATTGACAAGAGGAGTCATCTTTCGGCAAGACAATGCTCCAGTTCACAAGTCGGTGGTGGCAATGGCTGCCATTCATGAATGCAGCATCCAGCTTCTTGAACATCCTCATTTCCTAGATGTGGCCCCTTTGGACTATTATCTGTTTACCAAACTCAAAAAAGAGCTCAGTGGTCGCAAATCAGCTTCAGATGATGATGTCATTCATGTTGTAAACCACTTTCTACTGGCACAAGATGCTGACTTTTACAAAGAAGGGATCTGTGTGCTCCAGGATTGCTGGACTAAGTGCATAAATTTGCAAGGGGACTATGTTGAGAAATAACCCAAAAAAATTGTCCACAAATAATCTGTTGTACCTTAGGCTGAGAATTTATCAATCACCCCTCGTATATAACTATGGCATTTTTATAGTGAATGTGAAAGTGCTAAACATGTGTGGTATGTGCTGATGCCTACAAAGCAGTGTCAGAGAAACAAGATGAAACATGATTATATTTACCAGTCAGGCTTTGTAATGGCTGAGTCAACAAGTGTTCCAGACAGTGGGTTTACAGCCTGATTGTTTTCAAGGCCAAAGATACGAGCGTTGACTCGTTTCTTCACAATGATGTATGCATACTTTGGCCTGGTTGAATATATTTTTGAATACTGAACAATATTACACACAAAACAATGATCTCAAATATATAGCATCTGTCACAGAAAACACAGGGTGACAAAAAAGTGGGAAAAATCAGTGATGAATTTCAAATGAGTCACATGAATATTGTAATCCTCATTGACATATCATGTGTTAATCTACAGATTTAGATTACAATAGACATAATTTGTTTAATCTGCCTGATTATATAAAAAATATTAGACATCACCACTAGGTTAAGGTATCTATGATAAAAAGGAGTTCACAAAAGAAGATTACTGCACAGATCAAGAGGTAGAATGAGTTATTTGACTCTTACTTTGAAATATTTTTAATAAACATATCTGTCACTTCTTTAATATAGTATTTTATATATAATAATGACTGAACTTAGGACTGAAGAAAGACAAGAGAATGTCTCCTATTTTCAAGTTCTTGTGCTCGAACAACGGCCTACGTTTTTTGTTGTCAGCATATTTAAATTCTTGTGTGTTCCATCAGTAATCTGAGCTATTGAATGGTATCATCATCAAGTGCACTCACAGATCCATCATCATCATCATTAAATACTGTTTGAACTGATCAATGATGTGTTGAGACTTCTGGATATGGTATCCCTGTGCTTAGTTACTGTCATAGTATATTCTGCAACTGTTGTACATCCAAGCTGTGACATGTTTGTGAGTTAATTTAGTCAGCAAAACCTCATTAGATAGAGCCATATTTTTGTCACCAATTTGCAGCATCTGATTTGTCACACTGTATTTGCTGCTTTACAGCAATTCATGATGAAATCTTCTTCATTCCTTCTTTTGTCATTTTTCTTTCTATTTATCCTTTAATTGGCACAGCAAGTTAGAATTATATTGTGCATTAACTGTCTGGCCCAATGGAAGATAGATAATCATCAATATACCTTTTTTAGTGGCATTCACATTTTGGATTTCTTTATCCAGATCAGTGGTTACCAACCTTTCTATATCCAACTGTCACTTTTCCAATTACATGCAAGTTGGAGACCACTATCTTATATTGCAGTGCCAATAACCCTTAATTGGTATTATTCAACAGATCGATCTTAACTCTTCCCGTGCCGTTGGTCACTGTACTGACCCTTCTGGTTTCCCGATTTGTGCCAATGGCAGATATAGCGACTCTTGGTTTGTTTCAATAAAACAACCGGTGTAACATTTAGATTGTACATATTTCGTCCGCGATTCTGGTGACACTTTTCAAAATGGTGAAAGAGTCCTTAGTTACGAGTGATGCCGAGCGAGAAAAAGGAAGAGAAACATAGAAAATTTTCAGTTTTTTGATGATGTAGATAGGAATATAGACATGGCCTGTGACCACCCCACTGCTCTTGAATGTATCCCAAGTAGATCTAGACATATTAGACGACTGGAGAAGTAGTTAGGAGGTTATTTCAGACATTAATTTAGCGAGAATGCAACATAGAATCACAATACAAGATCAACAAGTAGATCTAGACAACTCAGATGGTAAGCAGTGTAGAGCTAGACCTAGCCGATGGTGAGCTGGCCACAATCATTGTCTAAAAACATCACATTACTTTTTTTTTCCTTTAAAAAAACTCTACATTTATGAAATTTTCATACATTTTATATTTCGAAACATAAGTACATGGAAATACTGTTTTCCATTCCATTTTACAATTATACCCCCTATACATATCAAGACCCGCGCTTTTATTCTGACACCCAACTGAACGTCCATGTTTCTTCCTGTGGCATGGGGAGAGTTAATACTACTTCAATATCACAGTCACAGACTACCTGATTATGCCAGGAGGACCATCAGTGTTTTGCAAGTTGGGAATTCCTGATCTAGAGAAGTGGGAATGTAACTATATATCCGGGCTGCTGAAGTCAGTCAGTCATTTGCATGTCCCTTGCGGAACTTTGCCTCCGTAACAGCTCTCCTGTAGGCCTCTTGGTTGTAAGCAAGATGCCCTGCTGCATCCATTTGCAGATTATCAATGATGTCTTGCAGCCATCTTCGCCTTGGTATTCCTCTTTTTTTTTCCCATTATGTACCCTTCCAAGACGGTCTTCTCTAAATTATCATGACATTTAATGTGTCCAAAATATTTAAGTTTCCTTTGTTTAATCCTCGTTACTAGCCAGCCTTCTTCAATATTAAGTTCTTGTAGTATGGATACATTTGTTCTTTTTTATGTCCATGATATTTGAAGAACTCTTCTGTAGCACTTACATTCAAAGGCACTTTATGTGTTTCTCAGCTGTTTTGTTAAGTGTTCAAGTCTCACAGGTATATGAAAGATGATTTTCACTAATTCAATGAATTTTTGTTCAAAGTTAATACTGACTGATAACGACATGTTATAATCACCAGAATATGGTAATACTGTGGCAACAGTAAAAAATAGCTCTAACAATATTTAAAACCAGATTTGACTGTCTAGAACACTTACATGTAGCCCTCACCACCAACAGTATGGAATGCTGCATTCACTTGTTCACATTCATGTTTGAAAACAAAGTCCAGCTGACCATCACCAACACCATCTCTGTAGAATACCAGTTTTTGTGGGGCAGCACCATTGACTTCATGGTATTTTTTTAAAGCAACTGACAAATTTTTAAAACATGCATTAAAAAAATCAAGAGTTACAATATTTTATGAGCATTAATAAATTCCAAATTATGAGTTAAAATAATTATTTTACAAGTTCATTAGGCTGTGTCTTTTCATTTTAATGTCAAGACTCCTCTAAATATAAATTCTGTTATTATTACATGATGAAACTACATTTTCAACAATATATACTGTATCTTCTGCTATCTTATATCCTTCCCGTGCTGTTAAAAGTCACATAGGGCTCGCTATATAAGACACTTTTTAAATTTAAAAAAAAAAAGAAAAAAGGAAAAAAAACTACCACAAAAAAATTACCCTCTCTTACACCCCTATGGTTATGTTTGGGTAGTTACTGGTACTAATCTTATATCTAAACACCCTAACACTCTAATCTCCTGGTGACCCCAGAATCCTTTATTTGATCATAAACCAAAATACCAAAATATTTAAAAAAAAACAAACCAGTAGCCAACAGCACAATGCTCAGCAGTTAACAGTGGTAGAGAGAGAACATACCAGAATTCAGTAAATATTGCTGCTGTTATTGTGCTGCTGGATGTTACTGTCAAACTTGATGGTGCATATGGAGATGCTACCATGCAGGCCTGACAACATCCTAACGTTGAAACCACCTAAGTGTTGGGTCAAAACATAAAAAAAGGAAAAACACAACATATCAAATAAATCAATTTAAATAATACTTATGTTATGAGGCTTCATGAGTACCAGATGCATAGGCCTTTATTATATCAACAATACTGTAGTTTGTGAGCTAGTTGATAAACCCCTATGCTAATTTTTTTTTTTAACTATTAGGAAGCTTGAAGCAGAACCTTGTTTTTGCAATAAAAAATATAGTGCTTCCATTATGTAAAATGGAGAACATTTTTATTTCATAGAACTCCAAAGAAAAGTAATTAAGTGACAATAATTCAGATACATTACATAAACTAAGAACATTGTGCATACATATTTGTTACTGCCGATGCCTTTGGCTGCTGAGAGTTGCTCATCTACAGACAGTTAAGTTTTCATTAGTTACACTCAGATTTAGTGTTCTCTGTTGGCTTCTCAGCCCCCAAACTTACCATGTTGAGTTCTAAGATTCAGTCCTTTTTGAGACTGGATGCATGGTCGATTTACTACTGCTTATGAGAATGTAAATGTTCTTGCAGTGGAAGCTATGTTGTCAGACAAAATTAATGAATCACATCTGCAGAAGACTTCAGATTTTTGGAGTGTCTGAGAAGTCTCTTGCTAATAAAAACAGTCACTTCATAAGACGGCCATTGTATTGAGATGCACACCTGAGAATGGTTGATGCAAGCACCACTCTTGGATGTAATAGCATTTGATAATCACTTACTGTCTTGAAAATCCTACAGTCTACTGCTCATTCTATATTAGTGGTTCTCCACCCATGGGCCATGGCCCAGGGAGTACTACTATGGGCCACACTGAAGTTTCAAAGCAGCAAAAAAAAAAAAGAGAGAAAAAAAGTAGATACAATAAAAAATTATTCCACAATGCCTAGGCCCTGGGGCAGATTGCATGGATGCAAGCCGCAGAAGTGTAGGTCGCTTTATCAGTATGTCTGCAGCGTGGCTATTGGAGACAGGATGATCCAGACAGCGTTTCTTCCAGGATCAAACAGAAATGTGACATACATAAAAAGATGGCATCGCTTTTGAAGTGCAACACCAGCATCTTTCTGACAGCGTTGCTGAAATGTGCAGTTGTACAATGTAATTTTAGAGAACAGAAGTGAAATATAATTCTCAGCAATTGTTTTATTCCAGCCAGAATAGACATGCTATCCAACCGGAAACAGTGCCATCATTAAGGTAAATGAAAAGAACTTTTGTGTAGCAATGAATATGCAATTAAAAACATGTAGAGAAAATATTACATAATGCTTTATAAAATTAGATTTATACCTTGCAAATATAAAGCACTTTATTAGTGGGCTGCAAAAATATTTGACTTTTAAATGTTGGCTGTGCAGCGAAAGGGTCTGAGAATCGCTGTTCTATATATTTCCTTAGGCTGGACCATCTGTGCCAGTAGTATATCTTGATGAATTTTGCTTACACTTCTTCTATAGTTCATACAACTTCTCTGTATTTTTCATTTATTATGAAATTCAGAGAACTAAACGGCTTCATGCAATACTTTCAATTCATGTTTGTTCTTTCAGAACCTATTCTTTGTGTCTTTTTTTTTTTCTTTTCAAAGTCAATACTGCATTTGCATGTGCCAATCCTGTCTTGTCTCCTTGTTCAGGTACAAGGAAATAGGTGGAAAGTTCAGGCCTTCAATGTCAAGGTAGCAAAAGGTCCTCCTGACTTAACTCTGCAATTTCCTTCATAAAATAGGGCATTTAAAGTTGATGTCATTTCTGGTTTTGTCTCTTCATGTTACTTTTAGTATTATTCTCAAACACCTATGTTTTTGACAGGTTTTATAAACCTAACAACATTATTTTTAGGAGTTCAGAATTTTTAGTTTTATTTTATGGGACTTTAGGGGTGAGGAGAATTCTTACTATGCATACTTTTTTCTCTGCTGATAATGATGATGAATAGTTATAAATAGTAATGGAGACATTACACAACCCTGCCTCACTCTGGATTTAGTGATGAATAGTTCAGTGTCCTGCATTTGTTCTAACTGCATATGGGTTGTAAAGATTTTTACACAGGTTGATCAGATGTGCACTCATTCCATAGTGTTGTTAGATTTCTCTTATTCTGTTTGTCTACTCAGCTGAATACTTTTTCTTTATCTACAAAGGTGATATGCAGGGTCTGAATGTATTCGATTTCTATATTCAGCGTTTTATTTACATCAAAGATGGTGTCTGTACAGCACAGCTTCCAATTTTTTACTAAATCCTATCTGAGTACAGCCATCAGGATTTCGAAACGGTTCTTCACTTCTATACTGCATTGTTCTGGTATTTTTATAAGATCAAAGTGAAGTGGTCTTGATCCCATAACTGTCTTTTTTATATTTATCTTCATGTCTGCTATTAATAACTCATGGTCCGTGTCACAATCAGCACCTGGTAAAGTTTTTGCTGATGTTATACTTGACCTCCACCTTCTTTGAACTAAAATGTGATCTATTTGATTCTTGGTTTTCCCATCAGATGATGTCCATGTGTAAAGTCTTCTTGGATGTTTAAAAAGTGTGTTAGTGATCATTAGCTCATTTTCCATGCAAAACGCTATTAGATTGTCTCCTGCCTCATTTCTATGTCCTATGCTAAATTTCCCTACAACATGTCCTTCATCTTCTGCTCTTTCTGTATCAATCTTTGAATTAAAATCCCCCATTATTAATACAATATCATTTTTCCCATACCTGGTCTATTGTTGTTTGCAGTGTGTTATAAAAGTATTCTACTTCCTCTTCTTCTGCTGCTGATGTAGGTGCATATATCTGGATGATTGTTACGTTTCTAGGAATGCCCTTAAGTCTGATTGTGAGGATTCTATCACTTATTGGATTGTAGCCTAGTAATGCTTTTGATGTTGATTTGTCCAAGTAAAAAGCCACTCCATTCTTTCCTCCTACTTCTCCATCAGAGTATATAAAGATATCATTCTTGCTCTTAAAGTGTCCTTTCCATCGACGTTCGCAGATTCCCAAAATGTGTATCCCTGTTCTTTTCATCTCGTCACTTATTATTTGATACTTTCTCTCATACACACTTCTCACATTCCATGTTCCTACTCTTATTTTTCTTTTTAGTTTGATGCAAGGGTTTTTCTTGGTAACACCGTCAGGATTTTGTCCATCATAACAATTACTAGTACTGACATCTGCCTCACACTCTTCCCCAGTGTTAAAATTAGATCTATCTGGCCTGGGGGCCTCACCATCAGATCTTTTTCCTATTTGACTTTCCATGTTGCTGTTTGGGTTTCTTGGTAGATAGAGGTGTATGGTGCAGTTTTACAAAGTGAGGGAGGAAGTGAGCAAGGTGAGAAAAAAAAAAAACGAATAGAAAGTATGAGAATGTATCAATGAAAAACATACAACATCCGATATTTCGGCGTGAGCCTTATTCGAGGATACATACAAAACGAAATACAAACATATATAACTTATCTGAAGCGTCTTGCTCCGGGTGAGAAGCAGAAATTTGTGTGGAAGGAGGAGGAGGAAAAAAAAAAACCCACGCTGCCTACAGACAAAAGATTCACGATAGGGCCAATCATAACGAAGAAGCGGAGAGAGAGGAGGAGAACAAGTGGGAGAAAGGGGTAGGGGGAAGGCAATAAACTAGGTGTCAGGGGAGGAGGGGGAGGGGGAGAGGGGAGGGAAAGGGGGACGCGGAGAGATAATGAATGAAGAACTTACACACCTACCGGGAGAAAATGTGAAACTGGTGGATAGGACAAGACCAATATGTTGGCAGAGAAGGAAATAGGATGGTGGTAGGGAGGGGTAGCATAGAGAAAGAGAGTATAAAAAAGGCCAGTGGAAAAATAAAGAAGTTACAGAAAGCTGAAGACATTGTTAATTCCAGCTGTCTGTAGGCAGCGTGGGTTTTTTTTTCCCCTCTTTTTTTTCCTCCTCCTTCTTCCACACAAATTTCTGCTTCTCACCCGGAGCAAGACGCTTCAGATAAGTTATATATGTTTGTATTTCGTTTTGTATGTATCCTCGAATAAGGCTCATGCCGAAATATCGGATGTTGTATGTTTTTCATTGATACATTCTCATACTTTCTATTCGTTTTTTTTTTTTCTCACCTTGCTCACTTCCTCCCTCACTTTGTAAAACTGCACCATACACCTCTATCTACCTTATTTATTTAAACCAGTTTTACTGCAGTCGCCATCCCTTTTTTTTTGGGTTTCTTGGTATATTTTCAGATGATAGTTTACCATTGCTTTCCTTCCGGGCAGTGACTGTACTAGTCAGTGATAGTAGCCATTGTTCCTACATTGAGATCATCTGCCTACCATCATAGAATGGTGACAATAACCAACATTATCAGTCGGCTGCTCTCCCATTCCATCCACCACCTGATGGCTGTACAGGAGGAGATGACACCAGATGAACTGGCTACGCAGGCCAGAGATATCTTAATAACAACAGCTAAAGACGTGGTTCCAGTAAAGAAAACACAAAAGAATGGATGGATTACAGCAGGCACACTAGAACTGATAAAACAAAGTAGAGAAATGAAGACGCAATGGAAAGTGACAAACAACAACAAAGAGGAATATAAATCTTTAACAAAAGACGTATGAAGAAACATAAGAAAAGACAAAAAACAATACATACAAGATTGTTGTGAAAGAAGAACATCAGAGGTGTGGAAGAGATAGTGAAATTAAAGAAATGAAGACATTGACGAGAAATGTCACACCTAAGCTAAATGTAATTTGTGATGAGATGGGGAAGACGAAGAAGTCAATATGGTCCAAAGGCAATCAAACTGAAGCAGAGAGTTTAATGTGAATCTATATTTATCCTTTATAGACTGCTCAAAGGCATTTGATTGTGTACAACACCAGAAACTTTGGGAAATAATGGAAAAAATGGTATTTCCAACACATTTGATACAATTAACATAACTGCTGTATCTAGACCAACAAGAAGATTAAATGGTGAAACAACAACTTGGTTTGACATAAAACAAGGGGTCTGTCAGGGGTGCATATTGTCGGCTTACTTATTTAACTTGAATGCTGAAAATATAATGAGGAATGTTAGAGAAGACGTAGACAAAGAATATTATTATGCCATAACAATTGGAGGTTATGAAATACCAGAGATTAGATATGCTGATGACACAGTATTACTGTCCACAACACAAAAAAGAATGGAAAAACTAATTATGTCAGTCCATAAGAACAGTGAAGAGCAAAACCTCTATCTTAATGCAAAGAAAACTAAATTGATGACAACTGACAAAACAAACAAGGCAGCTGAAATATGTATCAATGAGGAAAAACTGGAAGAAGTGGAGAGTTTTGAATATCTTGGATCACTACTAACTAGTAATGGAGATACAATGAGGGAAATTAAAATGAGGACATCTATTGCTCTTCAAAAAGTAAAACAACTAAAGAATCTGCGGAGAAGAGTAGACAGAACCACAAAAATAAGATTTTTAAGGGCATGCATCTTTCCCACTGCAACATATGCCTATGAGACCTGGACACTTAACAAAACAGCTGAGAAACACATAAATGCCTTTGAATACAGAAGAGTCCTTCAAATATCATGGACACATAAAAGAACAAATATATCTATACTACAAGAACTTAATATTGAAGAAGGCTGGCTAGTAAATAGGATTAAAGAGAGAAACTTTACTATTTTGGACACATTAAATGTCATGATAATCTAGAAAAGACCATCCTGGAAGGGTACATAATGGGAAAAAGAAAGAAAGAGAGACCACAGTGAAGATGGCTGCAAGATATCGTTGAGGATCTGCAAATGGATGCATCAGCAGCAGGCCATCTTGCTCACAACCGAGAGGCCTACAGGAGTGCTGTCTGGGAGGCAAAGTTCCACAAGGGACATGCAAATGAATGAATGAATGACCTATCTGAGTTTTCATTTAAATGTGGCTCCACTATTAACATTTTAATTCTTCCCATACCGCAGGAAGAAACGTGGACATTCAGTTGGGTGCTGGAATAAAAGCGTGGGTCCTGATATGTATAGGGGGTATATTTGTAAAATGGAATGGAAAACAGTATTTACATGTACTTCCGTGTACTTATTTATGTTTCAAAATATAACTAAATGTATGAAAATTTCACAAATGCAGAGTTTTTTAGAAAAAAAGAAGTAATGTGATGTTTTTAGACAATGACTTACCATCTGAGATGTCTAGATATACTTGTTGATCTTGTATTGTGATTCTATGTTGCATTCTCACTAACTTAATGTCTGAAATAACCTCCTAACTACTTCTCCAGCTGTCTAATATGTCTGTATCTACTTGGGATACATTCAAGAGCAGTGGGGTGGTCACAGGCCATGTCTATACCTGTCTATACACTTCACTTTGATCTACATCATCAAAAAACTGAAAATTTTCTGTTTCTCTTCCTTTTTTCTCGCTCGGCATCACTCGTAACTAAGGACTCTTTCACCATTTTGAAAAGTGTCACCAGGAACGAGGACGGAATATGTACAATCTAAATGTTACACCAGTTCTTTTATTGAAACAAACCATGATCGAAATACCGACCATTGGCACGCATCGGGGAAACGGAAGGATTGAAAATTCTACCAAAAGTACGGGAAGAGTTAAAAACAAAAACTATGTGTAAATCTTTTGGAGATGGCTCAGTAATAGATGTGCTTGTAGTCCCTCATTCTGCCCTTTTGTTTCTTCTAGATGGTAGCAACTGTAGCCTTTCTCCAGTCTTGTGGTGTCCCAGTCTTTGTCCACACTAGGTTAATGAGGCTGTGGAATATTCTGACCTATTTGAAATTTTGAATAACTAATTAGCATATTAAAAAAAGTGAAAATGGATTAAAATACCTGCAAGAAGTGTTGTCAGACCATTCAGTGCATCATTCCCTCTGGAATGATATTCCGTCATGCTGTAGTATCTTGTGCACTCTTTGTTCAGGGTTGCAACGAGGGCTCCTACTGACTCCCCTTTATTGACTGAATCATGGTACGAATCTATGCCTATAATCATTAATCCTTTCATCTGCAATATAAAAAAGGATAGGTTCTCGATTATCTAGTTTTCTATCATATTATTTCTGATATTGCTCAACTGTATATTCACACTGTGTCTTGTTAACAGTTTATAAAAAAAAACTTTTATCAAAAAGATAAGTTTTCACCTTCCAAACATGTCATAAAAGGCCACAAGGTGAGGTTCAAATTTCGATTAAAAATGTTAAAATTACATTTCTCATTATAAGTCTTTTGAAATGGTAAATAACAGGGAAATTAAAATTACTTCTACTAACATACAAATGACATCATCACAAACTACTACAACAAAATGCCAAGTGCATGTCTGCAATCCAGATTCACTTGTGACTCAATCTCATCACCAACAATCAATATGATTTTACTTACTGGAATATCAACTCCCCACACTTCTCCTCCCATTTTGCAGTTTATTTGAATGGCAATTTTAGTGGCCACACTCATTAGCCCTTGTTTCTTGTTCAATGTTTTTGCCAGTACAACTTGACTGGGAACTAAAAATGAAAAATTAGGTAATGCTTAAAAAGAACTGAAGTGTTTTCCAGTATATTTGAATTTAAAACCTTAATATCACTTTCCAAATATTGATGTTAGAATACTAGCATAAATGATATTTCTATAACCTTTCCATGTGTGTGTTTGTGTATATGTATGTCTATATATTAGTATTTATATATGTATATATATATATATATCTCTCTCTGAACCTTAAGTGCCAAGGGCACATGGGGCTTCCGCAAGGGTTTTGCACAAATGACTGTCCTTTGCCTTTTTTTCTGCTCTTGCCAAATTGAGCCCTCTATTGCTCAACATCCTTTCTGTTGTTCTTCTCCATGTCTCTTTGGTCTACCCTTACTTCTGTTCCCCTGTGGTGTCCATCTTAGTGCTATTTTTTGGTACTGAGTTGTCAGTCATTCGGAGCACATGTCCCAACCATCGCCAGCGTCTTTCCTAAATAATTGTTGTCAGTGGTTTCATCTGCATTTCTGCTAATAAGATATTATTTCTTATGGTGTTTGGCCAAAATATTTTTCTAATTCTTCGTAAACATTTAGTCTGGAAAGAATTCAACTTGTTTTCTATGGTTTTGGTGATTTTCCAGCATTTACTTCCACAGAGTAGTACACTTAGAACATTACTCTTAAATATCCTGATTTTCATATTTATGCTTAGTTTTTTAGATTTCCATATAGTCTGCAGCACTGTAAAAGCCTGGTTTGGTCTATTAAGTCTGCTGTTGATGTCCTCTGTGCTGTCTCCATTTTCTACTACTCTACTGCCAAGGTATACAAATTCTTTGACCTCCTCCACTAACTTGCTATCTACTCTGAGTACATTTCTGTTGTTCACATTTTGCTTCATTAACTTTGTCTTTCCTACGCTGATCTTTAGTCCTATGTTGTATATATATATGTGTGTATATATATGTATATGTAGATAGAGATGCCCTGTGGAAAATCCTAAGATGGCATGGCTTCCCTCATAAGATATTGAATGTAATCAAAGCCCTATATGAGGGTTTTCAGTGCAAAATGATCTGTGGAGAACATACCTCCGGCAGCTTTAGGGTACAAACAGGAATGAAGTAGGGATGTGCAATATCACCAACATTATTTATCTTGACAGTAGACTGGTTAATGATGGAGGCAACATCAGACAAACGCAGAGGATTACAATGGACCCCTGACACAGTGCTGGAGGACCTTGACTTGCGGACGACATCTGTCTACTATCAAGCAGCCACAAAGATATGCATGATAAAATAAACAAGCTAACTCAGAATGCAAACAACATAGGACTAATGATCAATGTAGGAAAGACACAGTTAATGAAGCAAAATGTGAACAACAGAAATGTACTCTAGTAGACAGCAAGTTAGTGGAGGAGGTCAATGAATTTGTACACCTTGGCAGTAGAGTAGTAGAAAATGGAGACAGCACAGAGGACATCAACAGCAGACTTAATAGACCAAACCAGGCTTTTGCAGTGCTGCAGACTATATGGAAATCTAAAAAACTAAGCATAAATACGAAAATCAGGATATTTAAGAGTAATGTTCTAAGTGTACTATTCTATGGAAGTAAATGCTGGAAAATCACCAAAAACAATAGAAAACAAGTTAAATTCTTTCCAGACTAAATGTTTACAAAGAATTAGAAAAATATTTTGACCAAACACCATAAGAAATAAATCTTGTTGGCAGAAGTGCAGATGAAGCCACTGACAACAATTATTGAGGAAAGACACTGGCGATGGTTGGGACATGTGCTCCAAATGACTGACAACTCACTACCACAAATAGCACTAAGATGGACACCACAGGGGAACAGAAGTAAAGGTAGACCAAAAGAGACATGGAGAAGAACAATAGAAAGGATGTTGAGCAACAGAGGGCTCACCTGGGCAAGAGCAGAAAAAATGCAAAGGACAGGCATTTGTGGAAAACCCTTGCGGAAGCCCCATGTGCCCTGGGCACTTAAGGTTCAGAGAGAGAGAGAGTATATGTATGTATGTATGTATGTGTGTAAGCAGGTGTATGTATGTGCATGTGTATATTTATATATGTAAGGATGTATATGTATGTATGTATTTATGTATATAAGGAGGTGTATGTATGTGCATGTGTGTATTTCTATATGTAAGGAGGTGTATGTATGTGCATGTGTGTATTTATGTATATATGTAAGCATGTGTATGCATGTGTTTGTGGATGTATATGTGTGTATGTATGTATATATGTAAGGAGGTGTATGTATGTGCATGTGTGTATTTATGTATATATGTAAGCATGTGTGTGCATGTATATGTGTGTGTATGTCCATACATCCTCACCCTCAACCCCTAAGTGAGGCATGGGCCATCAACAAGGGTTCTCCATTTATTTCTGTTCTTGACTGCTTCCTCTATCCATCTCCAGGTGTAGTTATCTTTTTGATAACTACTTCAAGACTCCTTGGCCAGGTGTTTCTAGGTCTTTTTTTTTTGTTTCCTCTTACCCTGGGGACCCCAGGTGAGAGCCTACTGTCTGATTATGGTAGTGGTAGGCTTTCAAAGTGTTATGTCCTATCCATCTCCAGTGTCTTTTCACTGTCACTTCTTTCACTGTGGGTTGGTTCATTTTCTGCCATAGCTCTTCACTGCTGATGTTATCTGGCCATCACATTTATATCCACTGTCCTTCCATGTGCTTCTCAGCTGTAGAAATGCTACTCTAAGTCTTCCCAGTTCTTGCTGTAATATCTGCTTCTGTACCACCTTATGCATATATGCAGCATATCTGCTTTTGTACCATCCATCCATCCATGTATGTACGTAACATTACATTTCTATCTCTCTCACACACATACATACAACATCAGCACCCAATATATATAGCCTTTCATCTGCTGAAAAACTGTGACAAATGTTCAGTGCATTTTGGTTAGACTGGAATAAATGATTAACTTGCATAGACTAATTTTGCTCCATCAAATCACAAAGATCTTTCCACTATTTCCAGCTAACAGAGACTTTATTGGCTCATTATGTGAAACCACTGGCAGTTTCAGCACCACGTAAGCCATTCTGTGTCTGCATGCATACAAATCTACTTAGAAAATAATTCAATTTTGCTAAAACAGTAGCTGCAGCACTGTCTAGAATCTATATGTGTGCAGTCAACTTCATAGCCAAAATGACCAACCAACAAATGAATGCATTCTGTGAATATGCTATGTGACCAAATACTATTCCACATTGCAAAACATAGGTTATGTGATGAATGTACTCAGGTGTTTGTATAAAAAAAAACCATATACCATCACCAAGTACCAACAGATAAAATTGTTTCTATTTAATCTGTCACAATATCATAATTAAAAAGAGCTGAGTCATATATAGTTTCCTGATAAAACCTAGTCTCACCAGGATTTTCAATACAGCAGGTTCTCTTGACTGCATCATAGCGATCTTTCTTATTACTGGGTAGAACAACAACCACAACTTGAACATTCTGATTCAAGTTCTGTTTAATGCCTTGAAGGAAAGCATCATTTCGATCTGTATGCAGCTCAATCCTACAGCAATATATCAAATCACATCATGAAATAGAATACGGTGAGCAGTATCAAGATACAAATTATTAATAGATATAATCAGAATGGCAATCTTAGTGGCCAGCTAATGTGTTAAAAATTTCACCTTACTTTCATAACTATCAGACTGACTTCAGTTTTGAACTAGCCTTTCTGGGGTTAATTCCAATGGTGGTTTAACATGCAGCAATTTTCACATGGTTGAACACATGCTTCCAATGTTTTCTCTGAAAGTCTATGACTTTTATAATAAACCTGACAAACTATGTATTGAAATTTTCATACTGTCTGCTGCCTGGAGTGAATCATGGACAATAGGCAAGTCTGCACAAAAATCATTGGAAGCAGCAGAAATGTGGTTTATTAGAAGAATGTTGTGAATCCCCTGGACAGCAAAAATAACTAATGAAGAATGTATGAGAAGAGCTGGAGAGACAAAAAACCTTGTCAGAAAGATAAGAGAGAGACAATGTAATTTCATAGGACATGCAATGAGAAGAGGGGGCATTGAAAATATTATAACAACAGGAAAAATAGAAGGAAGAAGATCAAGAGGAAGACCAAGAGAAATGATACTGGACAGTCTGACGGGATGGTGTGAGAGGAGATCACCAACTGAACTGATGGCCTGCATGAAGGATCGGGTACTCTGGAGAAGCACAATAGCCAACGCCACTCGGCACGGCACCTGATGATGATGATGCTGCTGCCTGGATTCACTGCACTTAGCACACTGTACCAAACCACTACAATGCAAAGGAATTTCTATTAAATATGTTTATACTTTATTGGAGTGATGATGACTATGCTAGAGTGATAGCACACCTAGCAAAATAGGACTTGAATTAACAAGGACAAAACAAAATTAATGAAAATTCCCATCAATCAAAATGGAAAAATACACATAGAAGGGACAGATATTTAAGAAGTCAATCAATCTGCATACCTTGGCAGCTACACAGACCAGGATGGTGACACCAGAAAGGAAGTTATAATTGCAGAAGCAGCATCGATCTTCAAGAATCTTGAGAACATATGGCATTCAAAAGTTATAAGCACAAAAACCAAGTTAAGACTATTCAATTCAAATGTAATATCCACCCTCATTTATGCATGCAAAAGCTGGAAAACAACTAAAGAAATAGACAAGAAATTAGACTCTTTTGAAAACAAATGCCTAAGGAAAATACTCAGCATCAAGTGGAACGAATTCAAGAACAATTCAGAGATAAGACAGATGACTGAACAACAACCAGTCTCAGAGCTGATCAGGAAAAGGAGATGGACATATGTTGGTCATGTGATGAGAAGAAATGATCAGAGAATCCCAAAACAAGCTATCAAGTGGAACACAACAGGCCAAAGAAAAAGAGGCAGACCACGTGAAACTCTAAGGAGGACATTTTTAAGAGAGGCCAAATTAATAGGCATAAAATCCCTTGATGAGGTTGAAAGGCTCCCTGAAGACAGGAAAAATTGGCGAACTACCTTGTGAGTCCCATGTGATGTTTAACGGCATGGAAAGAATATAAGATACTGCCAAGATATAAAAATTCATTGACCTCCTCCACTAACTCGCTGTCTACTCTGAGTACAATTCTGTTGTTCACATTTTGCTTCATTAACTTTGTTTTTCCTGTGTTGATCTTTAATCCTATGTTGTCTGCATTCTGAGTTAGCTTGTTTATTTTATTCTGCATATCTTTGTGGCTGCTTGATAGTAGACAGATATCGTCCACAAAGTCAAGGTCCTCTAGCACTGTGTCAAGGGTCCATTGTAATCCTCTGTGTTTGTCTGATGTTGCCTCCCTCATTAACCAGTCTACTGCCAAGATAAATAATGTTGCTGATAGTACACATCCCTGCTTCACTCCTGTTTGTACCCTAAAGCTGCTGGGGGTGTGTTCTCCACAGATCACTTTGCACTGAAAACCCTTGTATAGGGTTTTGATGACATTCAGTATTTTATGGGGGAGGCGATGCTACCTTAGGATTTTCCACAGTGCATCTCTATTGACACTGTCAAAGGCTTTCTCAAAATCTATAAACAATGCATATGTTGTGCTATGCCACTCATTTGCCTGCTCTAATATTTAGACAAATATAAATATCTGGTCTATGCATGATCTTCCTTTCCTAAATCCTGCCTGCTCTTTCGGAAGTTTTCCCTCAAGTGCTGGTACAATTCTGTTGATGATTATTCTGCGAAATACTTTACTGATAAGTGGCAGGAAGGTAATGCCTCTCCAGTTCCCGCAATCTCTGAGGTCACCCTTCTTTGGCAGTTTTACTATAAGGCCAGTTTTCCACTCTTCTGGAGCTTTTTCTAGATCCCAAATTTGTTGTAGTATATGGCAGAATTGTTTTAGTGTTTCTGTTTCTTCTGCTTTCAACATCTCAGCAGTCACTTCATCTTCACCTGGTGCCCTGTCTAATTTTAACTTCTTTATTGCCTCCTTTACTTCACTTATTGTTATTGGTCCTGTATTGATGTTTAGCTTCATTTTTGCTCCAGGTATGTCTATTGTTTGTGCTGCTTGTGTTCTGTTTAGTAGGGTGTTAAAAGTGTTCACTCCATCTTTCAATTTTTTCTTTTTCTCCACTAATCAATGTCCTTTACGTGTCCTTTATTGCACTTTCACATCTTGTGCTGAAGTTACCTGTCATCTGCTTTGTGATTTTGTATATGGTTTTTATGTCAATAGATACATCAATAATAAATTTACAATAAGAATGCAACTGTTCACTGCATGAATCAGAAGTTTATCATCTTTACTGCATGTCATGAGTTAACTCATCCAAACAAAAGCCATTTCAATTCTGTGTTTCATGAGTTAATTTGTCACAGAACTTAACTCTTTCCGGGCTGGAGGCAAAAACACAAAAGTTCCAGTTGTGTGAGATTATAAACACAGATCTTGATATGTATAGTGGCTACAGTTGTAAAAGTGAATGTAACAAAGTATTTCCACATTAAAAGTATACTTCTTATGCATCTAAATGTATGAAGATTCCATAAATGCAGAGTTTTGTTTTTTTTTTAGGAAAAAAATAAGTGGTGTGAAAATAGGAGAACATTTTTAGCACCAACAACAAAAAAAAAACATGATGATTGTGTCCTACTTACCATTGGCTAAGTCTAGATCTAGTTGTAGATCTATACGATCTCATCTTGTGATTATATGTGGCATGATCACTAAAATAATGTCTGAAATAACCTTCTAACTACTTCTCCTGTCCATCTAATAGGTTTAATCTACTTGGGGTACATTCAAGAACAGTGGTCTGGTCCTAGGGCATGTCTGTATTTTTACATATGGCTAGAATTTTTTTTTTTTAATGAAAATCAAAGGAGAAAGGCGTTAAAAGAAAATCATGGGAGAAGATATTAGCAACTGAAGAAAACATATAAACTTGTTTTAATGTCTCTCAAAAATTTTACAAGAATGATTACATCAGATCCTTGTTGCATTAATGAGATTACCAACTTATGATATAAATAATGGTCTATCTGATTCACAATCAATTTTTGGTGATTTAAAATCACACTTTTACTGTGGATATCTATGTGCATAAAAATTGTTGCTATTATAAACCTTACAAAGGGCAAAAAAAAAGCAACAGTATTCTTTTCTATGAAAACTGATTCCAGACTTGTCTTTTCCAACCACAGCATTCATGCAGAACAATGAGAAAACTAAAAAGAGAT
This sequence comes from Achatina immaculata, assembly GCA_009760885.1. NCBI lineage: Eukaryota > Metazoa > Mollusca > Gastropoda > Stylommatophora > Achatinidae > Lissachatina > Lissachatina immaculata. Next base: position 43,223,514 of record CM019698.1, read on the forward strand.
GACAGGCTATGTAAACACTATTTTTAATGTATCCTATAAGAGTCACAAGGTGTCAGGTCAGGAGATCTAGAGAGCCTCTTCAACAAATGTGTGTCATTTTTACCAGCTCTTCCCATTCACTGATTGGGCAGCTTTACATTTAAAATGCTGTGCATGTTTTGGTATCAGTGAGGAGAATGTTATGGACATAATATCACCGAAAAAAGAAGCCCCTAAAAATAAATGGATGACAGACGGCTGATGGACAAGAGGAGGAGGAGTAAAAAATAACCAAGAAAAATATAGGAGGATAAATAGAGAAATAAGATGCAAATGCAGAGAAGCAAAGGAAGTGTAGTTAAATGAACAGTGTAGACAAATAAAAAGTTAAAGGTAAAGGTAATCCTGTCATGCCTTAGAGGCACATAGGGATATGGCGTTAGTGGCCATATTTTCCTTGACCTGTCAGCATACTAGAGGGTGATATGGTCAGTATCATGCCTGGCTGCCTTTCCTTCCCAAACTCCAGATAGAGGACTCCCATAATAAAGACAGCAAAAACATGCACAAACAAATTAGTGAACTCACATGCAGCAAAACAAAATATACCACAGCATGCCTGAAATCAAAAGTAGGTAAAATGTTAATGGGAAAAGAAGACATTGTGGATAGGTGGACAGAGTACTTCGGTGAGCTATATGGAGGAGAAAGACCAGAATTAACACCAGATACTGAAAACTGTGAGGGACCACCAATACTTGAAGATGAAATCGTAGATGCCATCAAACACATGAAGAAAAGAAAAGCGACTGGGCCTGATAATATAACTATAGAAGATATAGAGGCATTAGAGGAGATAGGAATAAAAATAATAACCAAGTTACTGAATGACATTTACAACAGTGGTTATATGCCTAGTGACTTGCTTAAATCCACGTTTATAGCACTACCAAAGAAACCAGGTGCAAAGGAATGTGATGACCACCGGACTATCAGCCTCTCATGTCACATAACGAAGCTACTTCTGAGAATTATTATGAGAAGAACAAGGAAAAATATAAAAATGGAAATAGCAGTGAACAGTTTCGATTTGTTGAAGGAAAGGGAACACACAATATCATTTATGTTTTACAAACACTAAGAGCTTTAGAAGTACAAAAAGATCTCTACCTATGCTTCATTGATTACACTAAGGCATTCAACAAAGTGAAACATAATGAAATTATTAAAATGCTTGAAGACATCACTATAGATGGCAAAGACCTGAGGATTGTAAAACATCTAAACAGGCAGCAAGAAGCAGCAATTCGAGTTGAAAATAGAACTGGAAAATATCAACCTATAAAACAAGGGTGTGACAAGGATTTGTACTATCTCCAAACCTTTTTTCTCTGTACAGCACAAATAATCTAAGAATGATCATCACAGAACCTTGTATAAAAATTGAAGGATACAAAATTAACAACCTTCAGTATGCTGACAACACAGTACTGATAGCTGAGAACTAACAAGACTTGCAAAATCTCTTGGATAAAGTCACTAAAGGAAGTGAACAGAAAGGCCTTACTTTAAACATAAAAAGACAGAGACTAGGTTATATCTAAGAAACAGAATCCACCAAAACGCAGTACAAAATTAAATGGAACTATTCTAAATCAAGTGCAGAAATTCAAATACCTCGGAGCAGTAATAACTTCCGATGGGAAATGCAGAACAGAAATTAGGAACAGAATAGGCCAAGCAAAGACTGCATTTCAGAGAATGAGAAACATATTACGCAAACATCCTTATCAATGAATGTTAGAAAACCAAGCCCTAAAATGCTACGCTGAAGCTATCTTGTTATATGGAAGTGAATCATGGACAATAGGCAGGTCTGCACAAAAATCATTGGAAGCAACAGAAGTGTGGTTTATTAGAAGAATGTTACGAATCCCCTTGGACAGCAAAAATAACTAATGAAGAATGTATGAGAAGAGCTAGAGAGACAAAAAAATCTTGTAAAAAAAAAAAATAAGAGAGAGACAATGTACCTTCATAGGACATGCAATGAGAATAGGGGGCATTGAAAATAGTATAACAACAGGAAAAAATAGAGGGAAGAAGATCCAGAGGAAGGTCAAAATAAATGATACTGGACAGTCTGACAGGATGGTGTGAGAGATCACCAACTGAGCTAATGATCTGCATGACTGATCGTGTATTCTGGAGAATCATAATAGCCAACACGTCAGCATGGCACCTGATGATGATGAGGTGGTGCCCTGTCTTCATGAAAAATGAAGTTTTTTTGGGCTGTCTTTCTGAAGTTGATGCATTTAGCAGTCAGGGCACATGCTGAGATAGGACACACCAGCTACAATCTTCCCTGAAGTTCAAAATTCAAAATTCCGACTCTGGCTTCCATGCATTCAGGATAACCCCATATATGATCTGTCACATGCCACAGTATCCATCAAAGAGTATGTTTGCTAATAGTTCCTGTCAAATGTTGGTTGTTTATGATGCATTTTCTGCCACATAGTTCGGATTTCCTGTCAGCCCCTTTAATTTGTCCTAGCTCCAGCAATCTCTTCACATCTAGATTGCTCTTCCATTCCCACAGTTTGTCAAATATAGCTTTAGCAATGTCCTTCTTGTCTGTTGTCAGTCTGCTATTTATTTTAGCCTGTCCAGCAATTATATCTGCCACATCACTGCCACGACCTGGACAGCCAATTATATCACATGAAAAATGTGAAATATAGTTGGCTGTGATGTAGGTATGTGGAGTAACATTAATTCTACACCAGTTCTTGAAAAAATTTCTAGGAAATCCTGGTTTGCAGTAAGCATAAACAAATCAGACAGTATACAAGAAATTTGCAGTATAATGTTTGGCAATTCTGAACTGTTAGCTCATCATGAAAATTTATATTGTGCACAGACCCAACATATGCACAAACCTACTGCCTTTTTGTCTGAAAATATAACAGCTGCAGACATGTAAAAAATTATTTGGATTAATCATTTTGATGGACCAGACTAGGAAGCCACACTGGGAAGAATACTAGACAACAGACCTTCTCCCTGAAACAGCACTATTTTCACAAACAATAAGCAGAGCTAAATTTGAGCATCTTCTGACATTTCTCTGACAACTCTTTGACATCTCTCAGACACTTCCAGAAACAGGCAGAATTAGCAAGATAAAATCCTCTGCTGGATTATTTTTTTCCTAAGTTTCAGTTGTATAAACTGAAACAGCAGCATTCAGTTGACGAAGGAATGATTCCTTGGAGAGGAAGACTGAAAATTAGGACATATAACGACTTTCTAACACAACAACCCTGTGCCTAGTAATCATAGGTCTAATCCATACGCTGTCACAGGAATCACTTTCAAATACATCAATTTCATTACTAGAATAATTGAACAGAGATTTTTTGTCATCGCTGGGGCAGTCTAACAAAAAAAACAGAACATAATTCAGAGTCAATTGAAAGAAATGCGTTACACCATTTCTCTCATGAGAATGACTAATAACTTAAGAATGGAGATAAATGTATCTTCTGTGCAGGTTTCATTGATTTTCTGAAATAAGACAGAGGATAAAAAAGAGAAAGAACTAGAAATGACAGACAGAACTGTCCCCAATTGTATGAGATAAGGATGCGCTTAATTTCTACTCCTGAAAACAGACACTTTTATCCTTATCCTAAATCTTGCATTTCATACAGTGGGCATCTATCATAATTTGAACAACAGGTAGATGACCACTTCAAAGAATCTGTGATAGGACAATAAAGTTATTAAAAGAATGAAATTTATCCCCCCCCCCAAACAAAAAAACAAAACAAAACAAAACTCACTATTATTACTGACATTATGTATGTGACAGAAAATGAAAATCAGAGAAATTTATGTTAAACGTGGTAAACAACTAATGAGCCAGTTTCTCAAAGGCAAAAAAATAAAGAGGAAATGTGAGTGAAAAACTTCACTGGCTACATGTTTGACTGAGACTGCAAGAAAGTCTGAAAACCTAGCATACACTTAAGTAAAAAAAAGAAACAGAACACTAATTTCCACTGAAATAACAGAAGTCTCACATCAACATGGATAAACAATGACCATACAAATACATATTTTTATATTTCAGATCTTAACTCTTTCCGCGTCGGAGTCTCAACGCGGACATTCCGTTCTGTGCCAGACAAAAATCGCGGGTCTTGATATGTTTATAGGGTATAGTTGTAAAATGGAATGGAAGACAGTATTTACATGTACTTCCATATACTTATTATATTTCAAAGTATAACTAAATGTATGGAAATTTCATAAATGCAGAGTTTTTTAGGAAAAAAGAAGTAATGTGATGTTTTTAGACAATGATTGTGCCCAGCTCACCATCGGCTAGGTCTAGATTTGCACTACTTACCATCTGAGATGTGTAGATCTACTTGTCGATCTCATATTGTGATTCTATGTTGCATTCTCGCTAAATTAATGTCTGAAATAACCTCCTAACTACTTCTCCAGTCATCTAATATGTCTAGATCTATTTGGGATACATTCAAGAGCAGTGGGGTGGTCAAAGGCCATGTCCATACCCCTAACTACATCATCAAAAATTTTCCATGTTTCTCTTCCTTTTTCTCGCTCTGCATCGCTCGTAACTAAGCACTCTTTCGCTATTTTGAAAAGTGTCACTGGAAACGCAGATGAAATATGTACAATCTAAATGTTACACCGGTTGTTTTATTGAAACAAATCAAGAGTCGCTATATCGACCCTACAAACAAATCGGGAAACGGGAAAGTTCGCTACAGTGACCCAAGGCACTGAAAGAGTTAATTTCAAAATAATCACTGCTTTCTTTAAACATTTAAATCTGAAATACTCACAGAACAGATGAAAGCAGTTCAAAGAATAATATAAAATATCAAAATCAAGGAGTAGTTCTTATATGGGTGAACATGTGGCAATTTACAGCAACTGTTTTACCAGGCTATGGTAGCTTGCATACCTTCTTATATGTGAAAAAAATTTTAAAAAATGAAATTTTACTTTTGAATTCCTCATGTAAAGACTTTCAGCTGGCAGCTGTCTGCCTGGAATACAAAGTGGCTCACTTGCAATGCTAGTCTGCCATGGTCCCAAGATTTCTCTAACCTTTTCGCTCCTGAACAATTCAGAATTTAAGAATATAAAAATTATGATTGTTATTCCATCTAACTCATCAGTGATTAAATCACTTGCAGCTAACACCTATTACAAAAGCATGCAAGATACAACTACTGTTTATAACTCAACAAATTAATAAATATCAAACTTTTAAAAGTTGATTAAAACCATCATTAGTTTAGCCAATTGTTTTAGTGTTGTTTTATAATCTTCCTATGACTTTGACTTTTCCAGTCTGTGGTCTTATGAGTTTTCACTCTTTTTCCCTTGTGTCAGATAATGAAACATACAGGTCCTCTTCAGCTGTTCTACAACACACAGAATGTCGGTGATTGAGGAGTTTGGTGCTATCAGGTTTTTCTGAAGGTCCAGCAGATGGTGTTTAACAGTTTATTCTTATTGTCTGTTGAAATGCATGCAGTATGGTGTGTGTAAGTGCTTACTGAGGGTAATATGTCCTGTTCTCAACTTGAAAATTGTGCATTGGTCTCTTCGACATAAGCTGTTGGTGTGGTCTCTGGGGTTAGGCTTTTTCAGGTGTGTATATGGGGACCTTCCAGTTGGATTAGTGGCCCAGCTGTCCATCCACTGCTGCTTGCAGTTGGCGTGTATGTGTTTAGTTGTTGTTATGTTGGTGATATGGGGCTGTGACATGGTGGCTCCACTCTTTCCTAGTCTGTCAGCATGTTCATTTCCTCTGATATCTATGTGCCCTGGTATCCACTGCAGGGTGGTCTTGATGTCATAGGAGGCGAGTTGGTTTATTGCACTGAGTATGGCAGTTGTAATGTGATCAGCTGATGGTATCCAGTTTTCAAGGGCTTGTAGAGCAGACTGGGAATCTGAGAAAATAACAAGGTTTTTTGGGTGTGAGGCACTGTTTTTGTATCTGGTGGTGGCAGCTGCCAGGGCTGCTAATACTGCCTGCATCTCTGCATCATAACTAGGGCACCGAGATCCACAAGGAGCAGAAATGTGGCTTGTTGTGTTGTCTGGAAACATTATGAGTATCCCATATCCTGCATTGTCTGTTTCCTTGAACGCTGACCCATAAGAATATGCATGGATCCAGTCCTTGGGGTAGGATTCTATGGTCTCCAGTGCACATAGCTTTAGGGTGCTGGGATCTGATGATTTCACTAATTTGTTCTTGAGTCTGGTGTTAGTTTGAGGAAGTGTGTACTTTGTGTTTGATGGGATTTCTGGTACTTTTGTAAATTCTTCTCTATCTTCAGAGAGTTTGTGTCTCATGTTTAACTGTTCTGCTATGTGCACTGGAGTTTTCAGTTTCAGTCTATTATTATGTTCTGTTAGGATGGTCTGGGGGCATGTGTTTATATCCTTCTACTGCCTCAATGGTTGACTTTTTGCATCTTACATCTAATGGCTCTACGTTTGCATCAATTTCACATGCAGCTGTGTCCTTCTTTCATACCCAAGAGGCCTTTCCAGTGAGAAGCTGAGATCAGGCCCCAAGCATAACACCGGCCTGTCCAATGGCTTTGAGACAGTTTCATGGAGACTTTGGGATATCTATGTCTTTTCCCCACCACCCATAGTCATCTGGCTGCTTTGTTTGCCTCATTCTAATAGCCAATGTTGTAGTGATCCACAGGCTTGTCATGTCCTGGACTCGAATTCCATCAGACATTCCCAAACCCCACAGGTGATCTTTGTGTCCCCATCCATCCACTGTCCTGAACAGCCCAGTGAGGCCCCAGGCCAAGATCTCAGCTCCACCTATTGATGGGTGTGCAATGTCAAAAGCTTGAGGGCCTTCTATCCTAGGAGGGGTATTTGTGCTCGTCATTTTTCCCCACAGGTGAGTGGGTTTTCTTAGCGTACATAGCATTTTGTCTGAGTTATCCGACACTCCTACAATAAACAAGAGGCTCTCTCTCTCTCTCTCTCTGAACCTTAAGTGCCCAGGGCACATGGGGCTTCTGCAAGGATTTTCCACAAATGCCTGTCCTTCGCCTTTTTTTCTGCTCTTGCCCAGGTGAGCCCTCTATTGCTCAACATCCTTTCTGTTGTTCTTCTCCATGTCTCTTTTGGTCTACCCTTACTTCTGCTCCCCTGTGGTGCCCATCTTAGTGCTATTTTTGGTAGTGAGTTGTCAGTCATTTGGAGCACATGTCCCAACCATCACCAAACGTCTTTCCTCAATAACTGTTGTCAGTGGCTTCATCTGCACCTCTGCCAACAAGATTTATTTCTTATGGTGTTTGGTCAAAATATTTTTCTAATTCTTTGTAAACATTTAGTCTGGAAAGAATTCATTGACCTACTCCACTAACCTGCTGTCTACTCTGAGTACATTTCTGTTGTTCACATTTTGCTTCATTAACTGTGTCTTTCCTACATTGATCTTTAGTCCTATGTTGTTTGCATTCTGAGTTAGCTTGTTTATTTTATCTTGCATATCTTTGTGACTGCTTGATAACAGACAAATGTCCGCAAAGTCAAGGTCCTCCAGCACTGTGTAAAGTGTCCATTGTAATCCTCTGCGTTTGTCTGATGTTGCCTCCTTCATTAACCAGTCTACTGCCAAGATAAATAATGTTGGTGATAGTACACATCCCTGTTTCACTCCTGTTTGTACTCTAAAGCTGCTGGAGGTATGTTCTCCACAGATCACTTTGCACTGAAAACCCTCGTATAGGGCTTTGATTACATTAACTATTTTATGGGGGAGGCCATGCCATCTTAGGATTTTCCACAGTGCATCTCTGTTGACACTGTCAAAGGCTTTCTCAAAATCTATGAATAATGCATATGTTGTGCTATGCCACTCATTTGCCTGTTCTAATATTTGTCTAAGTACAAATATGTGGTCTATGCATGATCTTTCTTTCCTAAATCCTGCCTGCTCTTTCCGAAGTTTTTCCTCAAGTGTTGGTACAATTCTGTTGATGATTATTCTGCAAAATACTTTACTGGTGAGTGGCAATAGGGTAATGCCTCTCCAGTTCCCACAATCTCTGAGGTCACCCTTCTTTGGTAGTTTTACTATAAGCCCAGTTTTCCACTCCTCTGGGGCTTTTTCTAGATACCAAATTTGTTGTAATATCCGGCAAAGTTGTTTTGGTGTTTCTGTTTCTTCTGCTTTCAACATTTCAGCAGTCACTTCATCTTCACCTGGTGCCTTGTCTGATTTTAGCTTCTTTATCGCCTCCTTTACTTCATTTATTGTTACTGGTCCTGTATTGATGTTTAGTTCCGTTTTTGCTTCAGGTGTGTCTATTGTTTGTGCTGCTTGTGTTCTGTTAAGTAGGGTGTTAAAGTGTTCCCTCCATCTTTCAATTTTTTCTTTCTCCACTGACCAGTTGTCCATTTTGTGTTCTTATTGCACTTTCACATCTTGTGTTGAAGTTACCTGTCATCTGTTTTGTGATTTTATATATGGTTTTCATGCCATTTGTATATGCTGCTTTCTCTGCTGTTTCTTCTAAGTTGTCATAATACTGACGTTTATCTTGACAGCATGATTCCTTCACTTCTTTGTTTTTTTGTGCATAATTACTTAAAACTCGTTCTTTAAGCTGTTGTGATTTGGTGTTCAGTAATTTTTTCTTGATTTCTTTTCTTTGCTCTATCTTTTCCCATGTGGTCTCGCTTATCCATTCCTCTTTTCTCCTTTTCCGATATCCCAGCACCTCTTTTGCTGTTTCCTGTAGTGTTTTATTGAACTCTAATATGGACATTTCTGCTTCGTCTTGTAGGACACTGAAGCGGTTCTTAAGTACTACAGAGAATTCATTTCTTGTTTGCTGGTCTATCAGTTTTCTTGTAGTAAAATGGAATGGAAAACAGTATTTCCATGTACTTCCGTATACTTAATATGTTTCATAGTATAGCTAAATGAATGAAAATTTCATAAATGCAGAGTTTTTTTGGAAAAAAGAAGTAATGTGATGTTTTTAGACACTGATTGTGGCCAGCTCACCATCGGCGAGGTCTAGATCTGCCCTGCTTACCACCTGAGATGTGTAGATCTACTTGTCGATCTCGTATTGTGATTCCGTATTGCATTCTTGCTGAATGAATGTCTGAACTAACTTCTCCAGTCGTCTAAATATGTCTAGATCTACTTAGAAAACATTCAAGAGCAGCGGGATGGCCATAGGCTATGTCCATACCCCTATCTACATCGTCAAAAATTGAAAAATTTCCATGCTTCTCTTCCTTTTTCTTGCTCGGCATCGCTTGTAACTAGGCACGCATTCACCATTTTAAAAGTGTCACCGGAATCGCGGACGAAATATGTACAATCTAAATGTTACACCGCTTGTTTTAATGAAACAAACAATTGTCACTATAACGACCATACAGTAGCTTTGGGACACCGGAAGTGTTGCTATATAGACCATACGCACGGAAAGAGTTAATTATAATTATTATTTTTGTAAAATGTAATGCCAGGTTGGTGGACAGATGGGGACATGGAGATTGCCGGTGAGGATGAGGAAAATCTGGCGTGAAACCAATGAATCCAGGATATGACAAATCTATAGGTCTTTACAACAATGGCTATTTGAATGATGTAAACATAAACAGAGCCAGCAGACTATAGATGGTGGGGAATGGATATTGTTGAGGCACTCATCGGATTCCTCATCCCAAAGTCGGAGTGCCTCTGTGGAACTGTTTCAAAGCCGTCTGACCATCCAGCATTACACGCTGGATCTTATGTGGAAAAGTGGCTTAAGTACAGCCACTAGAGGCTGGAAAAAAGATTTGGCTAGGCCAACCTACACCACTGTCTTTATGGCAGTCTGAGCAAGACCACAGTCTGCCCTAGGAAGGAAAGGTGTTGAAGTTGGAGGTACCCAGCCAAAAGGCACATAGCAAAAATCAGGGTATCACATCACCGCCAATAGCGTACAAAGAAGAAGAAGACTATCAATCTCAAGATGGATAAACATGGAAGATGTTATGGAGATAAGAAATAAAGTATGCTAGAAACCATAAAGGTGTCAGCAATACATTCTTCTGTCACAACATTAAATAAAAAATCAAATATGTGAAAATTTGTAATAATACATATATCTTACATCTTTCCTATGATGTTTTTTTTTTTTTGGGCCTGTGTTCCACTTGATAGTTTGTTTTGAGATTCTCTGATTGTTTCTACTCATCATATACATATATGATCAGGAACAAATGATACAGTATTTAGCATGGTCAATATGTCAACACCACACAAATTATGAAATGAAACAGCATATATATATATTAGCTGCAGTTATTTCTTTGCTAAATAAGAAAAAATGCTTACGCATTAATTTGCTTCAAGAATTCTTCTAAAATAATCAACCTCTTGTCTGGGCCTATTCGAGTGTGTACAGCCAAGTCTCTCATAACGTTGAAGTCAGCTCTAGCTTCTTCACTGAGTCCTGAAAGTTCATTTAAAACAAAGCAGCTTGTAAAGTTTCCTGTGCTCCTCATTCTTTTTTCTATAATGCATGATATAAAGCAACTTAAAAACTGTTGACACTCATAAGCATCAGTCTAGGAGTATAGATATGCTGTAATTAATTTGCTCATTTCTCATTAGTGAATTTACCTCTGCAAATCTTTAACAATTTACAAGAAAATTTGAATGCAGTGTTGCAAAAAATAACAGAAAAAAAGAATCTGATGTATCATGAAATAAAGAAGACAAAATATATAATGCTAGTCTGCCTACAAAATTTTCTCTATGGGTGCAGACCTGTAATTGTGCATAGCTCTGGTAGCAAAAACAGATTTCTCTTCTCCCCTCTATGCCTGTCTTTCTCTGTTGGCCTTGTTACTAGCAGAGGCTGATTATTATCCTTTATGTCAATGTTCCAATGCTGCAAAGATAACAATAAACAAATATAAACAGTTCTGCTAATATATTTTCTGACTTTCCTTTTTTTTTAAACCAAGCAGTTTAATTAAAAATAGAAATCTGACTTGAAAGACAAGTAAAATTATGTATAAAAAAAAGGTAATCCTGTCATGCCTTATAGGCACATAGGGATATGGTGTTAGTGCCCATTATGCTGATGGAGAAATCATCCTTAAGAACAGTTACACTGAAGTGAAAGCACAGGAAGAATTAGTCCACCTTAATATACCTCAGTTGTTGAGGGAGACTATTTGAAGTGTAACACACAAAACTGCATCCAAATGGTGTATTGCCACAGGGTGAGAATATTTTCAGTCTGCAAATGTGGGTTTCACACTGGTGGTGTGTGGCATTCTGGTTGCTTCCTGGCTAGATGTCTTCTGTATTTCATTTACTACAGCCATACTAAAAAAATGTCAGTTAATTTATGATTTGAAAATTGATAATTAGTGAGAAGATACTGATCACAAATGAATGGGTTACAATTCTGACATGGCAACAAGTATATAAAAGCCACGATAGTACCATGAATCTAAATTTTGACTGTGGTTTTAATTTCAAATGAAAAGATACGCTATACGCTACCTGTTTGAAGTATTCAGCATAAGTTATCAGTTCACCATTCTTCTCAAAGGTGCTGCTAGGTCTACCCTCCCAGTCGATGTCATCCACTCGATAGGTCTTGTTGTTGTATCTGAAGTAAACCAAAGAAAAGTACATGATGACTTTTGAAAGACTAGTTCCTATTCTGTGCAATCCAAGGTTTAAATGAACAAACAGAAAAAAAAGGAAAAATAAGCCACCATCATTTCTTGAAGTTAAACCCCCATTTCCATGGCATTAAGGCATATTGGGGATACAGTGTTAGGCCTGTATATCAAAGACCTTTGGCACATGAAAGTGTGATGTAGTCAGTATCATGCCTCGCTGCATTTACCTTCCCAGATTTCTCTAGTACCCATATTTAGAGGCTGGGTGGACCCCGGGGTCTTCTGGTGTATACAAGAAAAATATCCCACTGCTGGGACTTGAACCTGGTACCATCAAATTAGTAAACCAAGTGCTAATCACTCAGATAACCAGGCCATCAATTCAGAGGTGGACTTTTAAAAAAGTCACTTTCAACTCTAGCTTACATTTTCAATCTGTAAGGCAGTTCATTTATTGAGTTTGACTTCTGGTAGCATATCCAGATAACACCCAACAGTTGAGCTTGTGTCATTAAAATTTTGATGCATATGGTCTCTAGTTACATCAACTACTAATTCTTTAATAGTATTAAATATGAAAAAAAAACTAGTGTTTACAAGTTTGAAAATGTGATCCAGTTTGTCAGAATACACTCATTCATTCATTTGCGTGTCCCTTGCGGAACTTTGCCTCCCTAACAGCACTCCTGTAGGCCTGTCGGTTATGAGCAAGATGGCCTGTTGCTGATGCATCCATCTGCAGATCATCAACGATGTCTTGCAGCCATTTTCACCTTGGTCTTCCTCTCTTTCTTTTTCCCATTATGTACCCTTCCAAGACGGTCTTCTCTAAATTCTCATAACGTTTAATGTGTCCAAAATATTTAAATTTTCTTCAGAATACACTATTACATCTATTTTGCAGACCTTATATATGCAAATATGACTGACAACTCACTACCAAAAAATAGCACTAGGATGGACACCTTAGGGGAACAGAAGTAAGAGTAGACCAAAGGAGATATGGAGAAGAAAAACAGAGAGGATAATGAGCAATAGAGGGCTCACCTGGTCAAGAGTGGAAAAAAAAGGCAAAGGACAGGCACTTGTGGAAAACCCCTATGGAAGCCCCATGTGCCCTGGGCACTTAAGACTCAGAGAGAGAGAGAGAGATATGCAAATACAAATAACTCATGATCCATGCTGGATTCCAGCACAATTTGTAAAATCTACTAATTCCTTATCTGTTGTCTGAGAGTAGTGCAATTTTCTGTGCCGGTAGGAAAAAAAATTTCTCAGTTGACAAAAATCAAACAAACATGTAAATATGCGAGTCAGAATTATGTTGGCTTGATATTCCTGCCAAAGAATGTAGAGAATAAGTGGTCATGGAACTAAAATATCACCCACTAACCATTGTAAAGCCAGTTAGAGTTACAGCAGTCCAGAGTCACCGAACTCTGATGAGTGGTTAGGGTTGAAAACAAACTAGATTTAACACTTCCCGGGCCAACGACGGGGAAATCCGTTTTCTGGTTTCCATGCGTTGTTGGCCGAAAGGAGGATTTGCCGTTTTCAATGGTCGTCTTATTTAAACTGTTTCTAGTTTGTTATTTAAAGTAATTTTTGGTTGTCTGTATTTTTACTGCAAAGTTAATATAATAAAATATTGTTTTCAATCTTCGTAACTTTAAAAAAAATAGAAATCTCGCGGTTTTAGCTGTGGGAAACACGTGTTTCGCGAGATTTCGCAAGTCGACATTTTTTCTAAATGGCAGAGCATGCTTCTCTTGAAGATACTGCTGTTGGTGCTGAAATGTGCTATGATTTGTTGTCAGATTGCCCTAGTGATGATGAAAAATCACTATTTAATGATTCTTCTAATGAAAATGATGCGTGTGAAAGTGATTCCTATGACGGCGATCGGATTAAAAATATGATAACTAGGCACAGCGTTGCTGCATCAGATAGCAAAACTTCTAGTGACAGTGACTGTGATTCAGTGTCAAGATATAATGTTCCAGTTGCAGGTATTTTACATTTTTCGTGTGATATAGTTAGCAGTAACACTGATTCTACACCAGTTCTTGAAAATTTTCTAGGAAATCCTGGTGTTTCAGTGAACGTAAACAAACCAGACAGCATAGAGGAAATTTGCAGTATGATGTCTGGGAATGATTTTTTTGAACTGTTAGCTCATCATGAAAATTTATACCGTGCACAGACCCAACATATGCACAAACCTACTACCTTTTTGTCTGAAAACACAACACCTGCAGACATGAAAAAATTCCTTGGGTTAATCATTTTGATGGGCCAGACTAGGAAGCCACACTGGAAAGAGTACTGGACAACAGACCCTCTTCTGAAAACACCAATATTTTCCAAAACAATGAGCAGAGCTAAATTTGAGCATCTTCTGACCTTTCTGCATTTCTCTGATAACTCTCAGATACTTCCAGAAACAGGCAGAATTGGCAAAATAAAACCTCTGCTGGATTATTTTTTGCCTAAGTTTCAGGAGCTGTATAAACCAAAACAGCAGCTTTTGCTTGACGAAGGAATGATTCCTTGGAGAGGAAGACTGAAATTTAGGACATATAATCCTTCAAAGTTAACAAAGTATGGGATCCTTGTGAGACTGGTGTGTGAGAGTGACACAGACTACATACTAAACATGGAAATATATACAGGAGAAGGAAAGAAGCTAGAAGAAACAGTCCTCTCAGTTCTGAGGCCCTATCTTGGAATGTGGCATCATGTATACCAAGACAACTATTACAACAGTGTGTCAATGGCTGAAGTTCTACTGCAGAACAAAACCAGAGTCTGTGGAACAATCAGAGAAAACAGAGGACTGCCAAAAAGTTTGAAAGCTGCTTCCAAACGAATAAAGAAAAGTGAAAGCACATTTTGTCGGAAAGACCAAACATTGCTTCAGGTCTGGAAAGACAAAAGAGTTGTTCGCATGATATCAACAATGCACAATTCAAGAATAGTTGCTACTGGGAAGATAGATAGAAAAACTGGACAGTCACTGATGAAACCAATTTGCATTGTTGATTACAACAAGCACATGAAGGGAGTAGACAGGGCTGATCAGTATCTTTCGTACTACAACATCTTGAGGAAGACGGTGAAATGGAACAAAAAAGTAGGATTCTATCTCATCAATTGTGCATTGTTTAACTCATACATAATCTACAGAGCCTTAAATAAGAACAAGAAGACCTATAAGCAGTATTTGGCTGAAGTGGCAAGATTCTGGCTCTCTGAAAGCACTTCTACTGTTCAAGAAATCTTGGAAGCAGGTGTTGAGAATGAACCCCCTACCAAACAGCTCAAAAGGGCTCCAAGCAAGGATCCTCCAGGAAGATTATCTGGAATAGTAAAGGATCATGTCCTGGTGAAGCTTGAGGGTCAAGGCACTAAAAAACCACCATCTAGGAAGTGCAGAGTGTGCTTGGTCAATGAGAAAAGAAGTGAAACAAGATTTATTTGTAAAAGTTGTCAAGTCCCACTGCATCCAGATAATTGTTTCACAAGATATCACACACTCAAGAAGTACTAGAGGGTCTTGGGAGTCTGTCTACCAAGTTGGATTACATTCCCTAAAGGGTGAGTAGAGATATGCATGTTTTTCTAAGTTCACTCAAAAATAGTTCATTTTTCAGAAAAATGGCTGGGAACTGGGGGTTTTTCAGGGTAAATAACTGTGGTCCTCAAAGTGTTAAGATCTCCTGGTCAGCTGATTAGTGGGACTAGCAGTTGGCTAAGATAGAAAGAGAGTGTGTTTATGACTGGTGAGAATGTGACTGAGAAAATGGACTGCATAGTGTTGCTGTTGAGAAGAGAATCCAATGATGTCACTGTCCAGCATAAGGAGCTGACTCCTCCTTCATTTGTGCAACACGTATGTTTGTAAAACTGCACTTGGTTTTTGTAACAATCACAATGCAACTTCAGACCAATGGTGAAAAAATGTGCTTCACATTTACGAACACATCACAATCTCGTTTTGTTAAAAAATATATTCTTGAACCTTAAAAGTTCATAACAAAACCAAACCTTTATTCCCTTTTTTTTTAAAATTCCCCCCTCCCAAGACTTTCATTATCATTAATAGAACTATTTTTTAAAAAATTGTTCAAAATTCTTTATAGCTTCAAGGTTGCCTTACCCCATCTGTTTTTTAAAAAATACATGTATATGTACATACATACATATATTTATACATTCCAGAGTTTTCAAAATTATCCAGTCTCTGCCCTCCCTTACCAACCTACCTACATCTTATCTTATATCCTTCCCGTGCCGTTAAACGTCACATAGGGCTCGCAACGTAGTTCGCCAATTTTTCCTGTCTTCGGCGAGTCTTTCAACCTCATCAAAGGATTTTATGCCTGTTAACTTGGCCTCTCTTAATAATGTCCTCTTCAGAGTTTCACGCGGTCTGCCCCTTTTTCTTCGGCCTGTTGTGTTCCACTTGATAGCTTGTTTTGGGATTCTCTGATCATTTCTTCTCATCAAGTGACCAACATATGTCCATCTCCTTTTCCTCATCACCCATGAGACTGGTTGTTGTTCAGTCATCTGTCTTATCTCTGCATTGTTCTTGAATTCATTCCACTTGATGCCGAGTATTTTCATTAGGCATTTGTTTTCAAAAGAGTCTAATTTCTTTTCTATTTCTTTAGTTGTTTTCCAGCTTTCGCATGCATAAATGAGGGTGGATATTACATTTGAATTGAACAGTCTTAACTTGGTTTTTGTGCTTATAACTTTTGAATTCCATATGTTCTCAAGATTCTTGAAGATTGATGCTGCTTTTGCAATTCTGATCCTAACCTTCCTTTGTAGTGTCACCATCCTGGTCTATGTAGCTGCCAAGGTATGCAAATTGATTGACTTCTTCAATATCTGTCCCTTCTATGTGTATTTTTCCATTTTGATTGATGGGAATTTTCATTATTTTTGTTTTGTCCTTGTTAATTTCAAGTCCTATTTTGCTAGCCAGTGAAGACAGGCTATCTGTTTTTTCTTGCATGGAATTCACATTATTACTGATAAGAGTTATGTCATCAGCAAAATCAAGATCTTCTAGTTGGGTCCCATGTACCCAGTCAATACCTGTGTTACCTGTGCAGCATTTTTTCATTATGAAGTCTATTGTAATCCCAAAAAGTAAAGGAGACAGTATACATCCTTGTTTCATGCCTACATACACACATACAAAACATACATACATAACATACATACATGTATGCATGCATGTAATGTATGTTATGTAGGTGGGTGGGTTGGGGATGTGGGGGAAGCAGAGACTGGATAATTCTGAAAACTCTGGAATGTATAAATATATGTATGTATGTACATATACATATATTTTTTTAAATTGCAGATTCACATTATCTGTCATTATTATTCCCCTTGATGTGCATACTTAATCAATATATTGTTTTTTTTTTCAGCATTTCTTTGAAAGCAACAAATTTTGTACATATGTAATTTAAAGGAAAAAAGGTAATCAAATTAATTGTAAATGGCAAGAACCACAAAAAATGGAAAAGTACAACTGCCAGTGCTTACTGTTAATGAATAATGAAAAATAGATTAAATGAGAAAAATAAGATGTACTTCACAAATGATTTACCTGGTCATAACTATGGTTCCAACAAAATTCTTCATTGCTACAGCATGAAAGGCCTTCAGATCACTCTCGTCCATGGAGTGATAGAGATTGTAGAGGCTGTCTAAGAAGGTATCAATTCTCAGAATCTTGTGCACAATGTCTACAGCTAACAAGTTTCCAGCTTCATATCTCAGAATGGAAGTTGAAAAGCCAGGCATCACTTCAAGCCTTGAGAGTTCATAAGAAATGTAAACTTATTAAAAAATAAATACATATAAAAGACTACCTATCTTTAACAGTTCTTGCAATAAAAAAAGTCCAGTGGCTACAAGCTCATGAAAAAGCTATGAAATTAGAGAACAAAAATCTAACAGAAATACATTTTAAAAAAAAGAAAATACTGTCTTAACATATCAGATATCCTGGGTGGTGCTTATAAAGGATCTTAAATACATCCTAAAACTTTAGTGTTACACTTGATTATCACAAAACAAGAAATCAGTTATCTGGCACTAATGTTCACAAGAAACTGCAGGTTTCCTGACTCTGTTTTCAAACACAGGTAAGACATTTCTAATTGCCTTGTGCACATTTTTATTATAATCTGCTGACACTTAGCCCCCGTCATGGCTCTAGTAAATACAGTGTTTTTTATGGTATGCAACACAAACATCATACGCTGTACATAACATATAAGGTAGAACTTCTGGAAAAAAAAACAACTTAAAAGAAAAGCTTGTGTTGATTTATAAAGCATTTAGCCCATCTACAGTTTATGACACAAAGAAACAGACAGAAAAATTACATATACCTGTAACCTCTACAGTATTTTACTTGTGTTTCATTAAAATTTCATTTGATTTCTATTTCATTTTCCTTTATTAACCTACATGTGTTGACTTATAGGGTATTTTAATGGTACAATAAAGTGGTTAGCTATTGAATTAAGTGTATTCTAAGTGTATTCTATTCATCAGTAATCCAGCAAAATCACTTATCCCTCATCCAACAGGTCCCGGTGATGCCAGATTTGTGATGGTCAAATGTATAAAAGGTTTTGTGTTTTAAAATAAAGTCATGGAGTGACACACAAACTGAGTGCATAGAATTGATTTTATTTGATGAAAACAGAAATATCAAATATGAAGGTACAAACCAGTGGTTCTCAACCTGGGGTCAATGGAAGGACTTTTGGAAGTCCATGGACTAGCAAATGGATTGGCTTAATTTTTTAAAATCTGGATTCTATTTACTGCTTTAACTATTTGTAATGAGGGATATACAGCTTTTGTCAGGCTGGAAATGGGGTCCAGGGGAAAAAAAAGAGATTAAGAACCACTGATTTAGACTAAGTATTTGGATTTCAGCATCTAAACTCTTGACAACTGGGACAAAAAAAAATGTGAAGACTCATTCTGAGAAAGGAAGATCTAAGCAGCTTCTCAGCTGATGGGTCTAGAAAAAATACACTGAAAATAACACTGATTGTCTGAAAACACAAAGAGGGTTATCATTATTTTATTCTGTTAGAATAACTGTGAAAACTTCTTAACATGACTGAAAATGGTTGCTTTCATGTTCACTTAACTACTATTTTTATTGGTTATCATTTATCATGATTGTATTCTACTTGTGTATTCATTTCAAAACTTTTTTGACTGTTTTTTTTCTTTTGTCATTTGTCAAGTCTCTGATCAATACAGCAGCCTCTCAATTTAGGTAAATGCAATTTTTTAAGTTAATAAATAAAATACAATAGTACATTTATTATTTTTTAAAAAATAACAATTGATTACAAATTGGCACTAAAGTATATTACCAAATGAAGTGGTATGTGCTTAACAATTTATGTAACAGTTACTGCTGCATCAATAAGGCAGATCACTTTGCTAAATTATAACACAAATATAAAGTCCTGACATGACAAATACTTATCAGGCAATCCTGGAAAACATTCAGTGACAGCTAAAGAATATCTTCAAATTTTTCTCCCTCTCTCAAGGTCCCTACTAACAGGCATAGGCTATCATGTCCTTCCATAATCTTTGATTCCTTGTGCATTTCAACAGGCTTGTCACTGAGCATTTCTCATGTCAGGATGCCAAAGAATCATACATCTTTTCTCTTTGTCTACTCATCTCTTCTACTTTTGATCTTCCCTTAGTGCTCTAGCCTGCCTGCCTTCCAAATATTCCCCACAATTTAGATTGCTGCTTTCTGATCTTCGTTATAATTTTCCTTCTTTCCTGTGTCTCTTTCAAAACTTTATCATTTAATGTTCTTATTGTCCATGGTACTTTCAGCATCCTTCTTAAGAACCACATTTCAGCTGATTTAAGCCTTCTCTGTATGTCTTTACTGACCATCCAAGCTTCGCATCCATAGAACAGGATTGGTTCAATATAACACCGAAGCACTTTCTTCCTGACTCTCACAGATAGTGCAATAATCACTGTTAGTGACTTATTGTAAAGTATGGATTTGAACTTAAAAAAGCAGGTCTTGACTTGTGCAATTCTGCTTTTTACTTCAGTGATGCATCTTCCACCTGATATTATCAAGGTGCCGAAGTACTTAAAACTATCAACTCGATTTAATTGTGTGCCTTTAGCTTGTATTATACACCTTCGAGGATCCTTGGCTTTTGAGATGACCATCACAACTGTCTTCTTTATGTTAAGACTGAGTCCCTTTTTCTCAAATTTCTCATGTGAAAATTTAAAAAAAAATTATGTGAGAATTATATATGTCTCAATTATTTTATAAATCAATGAAGAACATATATGCTATCTGAACCACATGAAGGTGACATTATGAAAAGGTTAATTATTATCTCTAAAACTATAAAGCAAAATCATCTGCAAGGCTATCACCCAAGCCAGAATACATACCTTTAATGCCCTTTTCTCTAGCTATAGTTTTCAACAATTGGTTATATATTCTAACAAAAAGGTCTTCATGTTGGTTGTGGATCGAACATAGTGAGTTATAACACCAAAGTTATAATATTAAGTGAATCCTATTTCAAGAATATGCCAGGAGAAGTGTTACAGGACAGTACCATGTCAGGAATATCCTTTGTTACTACACTAAGAAGAGTGCCATGTTTGGAAGATGTTGTACTAATGGTGTGATAGGACAATTACACATCAAGAGTATGCTGTATTAACAGCATAACAAAACAGAGCTACTCAGAAGTCTGCTGTAGCTTTAACCATTTTGTTCCTCACTATGTGGCCTTGCATACATTTTGTCTTCTATGTGGTTCTTTCCTTCACTTGATGCAGATGTTTCTCTTTACTTTTCTGACTTGCTAAATATTTGGCAACATGGTCCTACTAAGACACAGAGTCCACATTCAATGCTTTTATCTCTTGTTTGCACCCACCTATATACCACAACTGTTGTGTTCAGCAGCTCTTCTGCTATCTGAAAATATATGATGGATGTTTTGATTTCCATGTACTGAATTTTGCCAAGTCAACACAGCCTGTGTTGTCTAAACAATATGCACTGTCTTGTGTTTTTGCATGTGATAACATCTGCCACTCTGTACCACAAAACTAAGGAGGACATATACTGATAGATCTCACACCAGACAGTCAGTCATTTGCATGTCCCTTGTGGAACTTTGCCTCCCTAAAAGCTCTCCTGTAGGCCTCTCAGTTGTAAGCAAGATGCCCTGCTGCTGATGCATCCATTTGCAGATTATCAATGTCTTACAACCATATTTGCCTTGGTCTTCCTCTCTTTCTTTTTCCCATTATGTACCCTTCCAAGATGGTTTTCTCTAAATTCTCATGACCTAAATGATCTCACACCACTGCCCCCAAAAATACAATCTGACAAATCAGTTCAGAGTATTTTAACACACACTCACTTGTGCTGTGGAATCTTCACTGCAAGACTAGGATTAAAGTAGTGCTGGCGAATCAGTTTCATTTCAAGTGCAAGCTGGACTCTGTAATGATGAAAATAATTAGCAATCAAGGTTATACCATATGACAATAAATAAGAACAAATAACTGAATCAAACACAAGGAATAAAAGTGTTAAGAAAAAAAAATACAGAAAATATCAAAATAATGCCACACTTAGTTTGACAAATACAAAATTAAATTAAAAAAAACCCTGCAAAAATCTATTATGTACTTCTGTATATCACACCATCTCTCTCTCACACACGCATTTGCCTACTTTTTCTACTTTCAGTTTGATCTTAAATAAATGTAAAACTTCCTTACTTCTTAAACAACAAATTTACAATCTGTAGATACTGGGGGGTGTTTGAGAATACTTCAGTGATCCTCTTAATTTCAACTCTAATGACAGCTCCATCATATGAACGAGTTGCAAAACACTCTGTTATCTAGAGAAGAAATATTCAATTAGGCAGTAAGAACAGAAAAATTACTCTTGCCATTTCTCTGTGTGTGTCCGCGCGCGCACCTGCCCACCCACTCACACACAGAGAAAAAGAGAGAGATTAATGGCAGAAGTAAAATATTTTCACTTGACCAAAAAATATACTCAAATAGTAAATTTTTTAACACTCATATACATATCAGCTGTTCACACATCCTATTTGGTCTCACGTGTCTATTTGCACTGTGTTTATCCAATTTAATTAAGTGCACCTTTTGCAATAAACAACATCATGGTTAGTAAATGATCCAAACACAAGCCAATGGAGCCACAAAAGAAAAGAAGGGTAACTGATCTCAACACAAAATTAAAAGTGCTGTCTCAATATGAAAGCAGTAAAACTGCAAATGCTGTCACATACAACCTAGACATGTCCCTCTCAATGATTTCCACCACAATTGAAAATGACAATACTTTTGTTATTCTATTAGTTATTTTAATTTTATTTTAAACATTACATATGTATAAAGGTTTAACTGCAGATGTCTGATGGTAATGTATTACATGCTGTGTATTTTATTCTTTGAAAATGATTGATCACGACAATATCAACTTACTGGTCAGAACGTAACCTGGTAGTAAGTTTGCACATACCTGTACTCACGCCATAGTGTCTAGGATTTAAAAGATTAGGACTTCTAATACCTGGGTATAGCTTCCATAAGGCTGAGATCATCATCTAACATCTGGGTATGGCTCCCATAAGACTGAGATCATCATCTCACATCTAGGTAAGGCTCCCATAAAACTATGAGATCATCTTCTTACATCTAGATATGGCTTCCATAAGATTGTGAGATCATCATCTAACATCTGGGTATGGCTCCCATAAGACTGAGATCATCATCTAACATCTAGGTAAGGCTCCCATAAAACTGTGAAAACATCTTCTAACATCTGAGTATGGCTTCCGTAAAATTGTAAGATAATCATCTAACATCTGGGTATGGGTTCCATAAGATTGTGAGATCATCATCTAACATCTGGGTATGGTTTCTGTAAGATCATCATCTAACATCTGGGTAAGGCTCCCATAAAACTGTGAGAGCATCTTCTAATATCTAGGTATGGCTTCCGTAAGACTGCGAGATCAGACTTTCAGTTCCAACATGGAAGAAGGGCAAATGTGACTGTTGCAGATTGTGCCTTTGTTTGCCTTTCTCTATGATTTGTCTGTGCCAGTTTCATTATGCTGTGGGTTGGGAGACTGGTTTTGCACCCTAGCTACCGAGTTAAGTTCTCTGGGCGTCACTGTGAGCTGTGACTTTCAGCGGTGCATGGATTTCCATGACAGTCATTGGTATCATGAATGCATTCAGCTATGCTCTTCAAAGGTTGGCACCGTATAGCTGCTTTAATGGCTGTGAGTGCCTCCCTACTGAGGACATTTGCAGAGATGAATGCATTCATCGTTCACAATCACTTTTCATCATTGTGCATGGACATGACATGGGATGGTTCATGCGCATTCCCGGAGATGTCACTAGCACAGGCAGCGCAGCAATTATGGGATATTTTTATATGCTGTGATGCCAAAACTGTACTGAACATGTGATATCATCATCTAACATCAGGGTATGACTCCCACAAGACTGTGAGATCATGTTTTAACAGTTTTACAAGGTTGAATATATTGCTTCAATACTTTTTGTCACATTTATATATAATACACACCTGATAGGAATCTAATCTCTCCTAATAGTCTCATACACCATGAACCAAGTCCTATTGTTCACAGTATTCGTTCTGTCTAGCACTGTGCTATGATTGGTAGTTTTTTCTAGTGATAGAGATGCTGACTGACAATCGCACTTATGAAATCAAGTAGGAAAGTTTGACTTCACTGGTATCTTTCATTTTCTGTCTTGCTTCTATTCATGAATGGCAAGGTGGGGTTTGTTTAAATAATTAAGGTGTGGAGGAATAAAGAGGCCAAAGAATGAGAAGTTAAACACATGATCCAGTCCAGAATGATCATATAAATAAGGAGAATCTTACAAAATAAGAAAATGTAGAAAAAAATTCATTTTTCACTGTATGAACCAATTTGGAGCAACATTTTGAAGTCAAATGTTTCAAATGAGAAATGATATTTGCTGATGCAGAGAAACATGCCTGACATTTGTTTGAAAATTAATATACATGTAGCTGTACTTCTTAAAAACAAAGATTGTGAAAATGAGACAAAATAATCTGCCTTGAAAGAAAAAACTGTGGTCATCTTTGGTGTGGATTACACAAGTACCACTACTTTAATCAACAGCAGCATCAGCATCTGATAAATAATATTCCACAAATATTCCTGTGAGCTACTTGCAATGTAACAGTGATGTCTTGGCAGAAAGATGATCATGACAGATTTCCTCTGCTTTCTAAAGCAGGCAGTCTATTTGGCAACACCACCTACAAGTGTCTGGAAGTGGAAGACTTCAATATTGCACGTAACTTATGCTCAGCAAAGACAATCTTCTACCAGACTGAGATAAGCAGGTAATATTTTTTATGTAGAATATGGAGTGGTAACATTTTACCATTTCTTTTTAAACAACTGACATTCGCAATGTGGGTCAAGCATAGCAGTTTATTGTTTAAATAAATATGAAAATATTGAAATGTTCAAACTTTTAAAAGTATTATTAAACTACTTTATAACTGGTTATATCTCAGGAAATTTCTATGATACTCTAATACTATATAACTATGAATAAAATATTTAATTTTACATGTGTCAAGTTCCTCTTTTAATAATTTCATATATTTATAATTTTGTGACTTTTGTGAGGATATTTTTGCCCCCTCCCCCAATAACTGGTCATTCAAAAATTTGAAATAATTGCATTCTGCAAAATATTAAAATCTTATACTCCATACATCCCTATTTATTAGTATTCTGAAATAATGGTATAGTGATTACAAAATTATACAGTTCTAACAACTCAGTGAAAAAAAAAGTAACTTTGATTGAAAAAAACAAAGGCATCAAAAGTTTATTACATTTAGTTAGTTGATCCTCTTGGGCCAAAGGTGGTGCATAGGGTGGAGGACAAGGCTCTCCACGTCTAGCGATTCCTTGCTTCTTGCTTTAGATCTTCGGTGTTTCTGATGAGCATTGTTGAACACTCCTTGGTGATAACTCTTCTTAGTGTGTCTTTAGGTCTTCTCAGCTTTCTTTTACCCCCTGGTGACCACGTAAATGCTTGGTGTGGGAGCTGCTTTTCACCCATTCTAAGTATGTGGCCGATGTAGTTCCAGCAACATCTTCTGATAAAGTTTGATATGTAGTCTTGTTTAGTTTCTTGTCTTATTGATGGAACCAATCTGAAGTCATGCCAACAGATATTTAGCAGTTTTCGATGGCACTTATTTTCAAAAGTATCTAGTCTCTTTTCCATTGCTGGGGATGTTCTCCAACTCTCGCAACCATAAGTTAGTACTGGCATTACACAGGATCTTGAGTTTTGTGTGCCTACTGAGTTGTTTTGATTTTCAGATGTTAGTCAGCTTGTTGAAAGCATTTGACGCTAAAGCAATTTGGGTCATAATTTCTGTTGATATGTCTCCTGCGGGTGTTAACGTGCTTCTTAGGTATGTAAAACTAGCGACTTTTTCAAGAGCATGATCATTAAGTTTAATTGAATATATCACCACAATTTAGCAAGTTAGAATGAAGCATCATAACATTTAGAGTCTGAATTCCATTTCTATAACAATGGATGTTTTACAATGGCGGCTTTTATTAGCATAGCTGAGGAAAAAAAATCACATGTAACAACATGACCATTCATATTATGAACTATGCAGTTTCAAATAGTGAATATCTATTTCCTAGGTCTTCCAAAATGGTGCCTTAAAATGCATTTTAATCCTTGTATTAAGTAAAACAATAACAAAGGAAAATTGTTAAAAAAAAAAATAACTTCACTCACCTCCTCCTGTAAAAATCTACATAGATAGAGAATGCCACCATCAAAGCACTTGACAGCACCAGTAATAATTTGCAGACTGGCAATGAGGGCAAACTTAACTCTCACATTTTCAACTGGTGGACTGAATTCAACATGATACTGCCATATCTTGAATTCAGAAGGTAAAGTAACTTTGAAGTAATTTGTCACTAGCTGGATTT
Organism: Achatina immaculata; assembly: GCA_009760885.1. Taxonomy (NCBI): domain Eukaryota; kingdom Metazoa; phylum Mollusca; class Gastropoda; order Stylommatophora; family Achatinidae; genus Lissachatina; species Lissachatina immaculata. The sequence goes on from CM019698.1 coordinate 43,249,406, forward strand.
TGCTGCCACTGTTACCTGCCAAATAAATATTGAATTATGCTGCTGCAAAACTTTATCTTAGCCTTTCTACAAAGATTTAATCCACAGAATTGAATCTTCACATACATTTTTTTTCACATCATTAGACATCTTTGTTTCATTTCTTTTCTTAAATATATATGTAATTTCAAATATGAAATTTTTACACTAAACCCCAACCACCTCAGATCGCATAAATATTTTTAAAAATTTTCTCAGAGTTTTCAGGTATCCCTTGCAGAACTTTGCCTCCCTAACAGCACTCCTGTAGGCCTCTCGATTGTGAGCAAGATGGCCTGCTTCTGATGCATCCATTTGCAGATCATCAACGATGTCTTGCAGCCATCTTTGCCTAGGTCCTCCTCTTTCTTTTTCCCATTATGCACCCTTCCAAAATGGTCTTCTCAAGATTATCATGTTTAATGTGTCCAAAATATTTCTGCTTTCTCTGTTTAATCATCTTTACTAGCCAACCTTCTTCAATATTAAGTTCTTGTAGTATGGATATATTTGTTTTTGTTTGTGTCCATAGTATTTGAAGAACTCTTCTGTAGCATTTACATTCAAAGGCATTTGTGTGTTTCTCAGCTGTTTTGTTAAGTGTCCAGGTCTCACAGGCATATGCTGCGATGGGAAAGATGCATGCCCTTAAAAATCTTATTTTTGTAATTCTGTTTGTTCCTCTCCACAGATTCTTCGGTTGTTTTACTTTCTGAAGAGCGATAGATGTCCTCCTTTTAATTTCCTTCATTGTATCTCTATTATTAGTTAGCAGTGATCCAAGATATTCAAAACTCTCCACTTCCTCCAGTTTTTCCTCATTGATACATATATCAGCTGCCTTGTTTGTTTTGTCAGTTGTCATCAATTTAGTTTTCTTTGCATTAAGATAGAGGTTTTGCTCTTCACTATTCTTACGGACTGACATAATTAATTTTTCCATTCCTTTTTGTGTTGTGGACAGTATAATACTGTGACATCAGCATATTTAATATCTGGTATTTCATAACCTCCAACTGTTATGGCATCTTAATATTCTTTGTTTACATCTTCTCTAACCTTCCTCATTATATTTTCAGTATTAAAGTTAAATAAGTAAGGCGACAATATGCACCCCTGACGGACCCCTTGTTTTATGCCAAACCAAGTTGTTTCACCATTTATTCTTACTGCTGCAATGATGTTAATTGTATCAAATGTGTTGGAAATCCCATTATTTCCCAAAATTTCTGGTGTTGTACACAATCAAATGCCTTTGAGTAGTCTATAAAGGATAAATATAGATTCACATTAAACTCTCTGCATTTTTCTATTATTAATCTTATATTGAATATATGACCTCTTGATCCTCTTCCTTGCCTGAAACCAGTTTGGACCATATTGACTTCTTCTTCTATTTTCTTACAAATTCTACCCATTATTCTTCTTCTTCTTCATTCGCATTGTCTGTTTATATCTGCAGTCCTGTCTCATGGACAAATTTCATTGTTTTTTTGTAATTCATGTATGGAACCATACCGCTTATCTTCTTTAGTGGTTTCACTGGGCCAGTAATTATTTCTCAGTGTCTCATAGTTGGTGCAGTTTTGGAGGATATGTTCCACAGTTTGGGGTACCTGGGAACATGTACACAGATTAGTAATACCAACCTTAAACTTTATATACATATGACTTCGGAGTCGGCTGTGTCCTGTTCAGAGACGGAAAATGGTGACTTGTTCCTTTCTATATATATGACAGTCATCATGTAGTGGTGTTTGTGGCTTCCTGTAGGTTTTTTAATCATGCTTTTCTTCTGATTATAGGTGATCGGTATGTCTGGTTGCTCCATTTCAGTGCCTTCTTTGGCCAGATGGTCAGCTTTCTCATTGCCTGGTATCCCACAGTAGGAGGGAATCCATTGCAAAGTGACTCCAACAGTAAGCCAATTTTTGACAAGGCATCCTTAAGGTCTGGTAGTTTGTTGCACTGAAGAGCTTCCAGTACTGATCTTGTATCTGTGACAATTACTATGGCGCATGTATCAATTCAAAAAAGAGGCAGACCGCGTGAAACTCTGAAGAGGACATTGTTAAGAGAGGCCAAATTATCAGGCATATAATCCTATGATGAGGTTGAAAGACTCACCAAAGACAGGAAAAATTGGTGAACTACTTTGCGAGCCCTATGTGACGTTTAACGGCACAGGAAGGATATAAGATATAAGATGTATCAATTCTGGAGTCCAATAGTTTTTCAAATGCAGCAATAATTGCCCTAACTTCTGCAGCATCATAGTTGTTGCAGTATTTTCCAGTGGGTATGGAAATCTTGTTAGTGGTGTTGTTTGGATATTCAATGTGTGCTCCTGCTCCTCCATTCTTTATGGCATTGTGTGCAGATCCGTCTGTATACACACGTATCCAGGTGTCACATGGATATTTATCATCTTGAACACTAAGTGTGGCTGTTGATCTTACAAGACTGCTCTGCATCTCACCACTCTGCACACTTTTCACTTCAGTCTGAATAGTTATTTGTGTATAATCTGCTTCTTTCCATGACGTATGCTCTGGTACAGATGATAATGGAGCGACTACAGCTGCAAGGTCAGGTATCAGCTTATGCATACGCTTGGCCTGATGAACGAAGCTGCTTCTTTTAAGCCGTCTTAGTGCTAAGTTATTGAATTTCTCCTTCAGGGATGGATTACAGAGCTGAGGAATTTCTCTCCCATGGTCATGACCTTTGTGTCTCTATGTTCTTTTAGCGCCTGAACACCAACTATTTTCTGCATTTCTATTATTGGTGTGGACCTCATGGCACCTGTGATAATCCGTAGTGACTGATTTTGTACCTTGTCTAGATTATGCAGCGTAGTGTTTGATGCTGTGCACCAAGATGGTGAGCCATATTCTAAATGTGGTAGAATACTTTGCTGATATACATTCTTGAGGATTCTTTCACTAGCTCCCCATGTGGTTCCACTCAATTTTCTTAATATGGCTAGTTTTCTTCTGACTTTTGCTTCTGCACTGTTGATGTGTTGCTTCCAGGTCAGTTTTGAGTCAAGAGTCACTCCTAAGTAAGTGGGTTGGTTGTCTATCCTTAAGATAGGATATTTCATTTACAAAGATCTTACCTGCTTTCTGTTTAGATGAGAGAGTGAACAGAGTGGTACTTGATTTCTCTGTGCTTATACTTACACACCATTTGTTTATCCGTGATGTCAAGATGTCTGCTGCTCTTTGGAATCTCTGTGTAGCAACTGTCACATATTCATCTGTACACCACATGACCAGATCTTCTGCATACAGTGCCACTTTGATTCCATAGGGAAGTTCCTTGACCGGGTCATTAATGAATACCAGGAATAGTGTAGGTGAAATGACTTCTCCTTATGGTACACCGTGTCGCAGAAGTACTTTCTGGCTTTTGTGTCCATCCATTACTACTCTATCTCTTTTATTGTGTAAATAGGACATTATCCAGTTGTACAGTCTTCCATTCACATTGCAGTTTCTTAGTTTCCACAGCAGACCTTTTTTCCATACTTTATCAAAGGCTTTCTTCAGGTCTATCCATGCTGCTAGTACAAGGTTTTCTCTTGGAATGCATCCTCAATCTCTTGAGAGAGATAGGTCACTTGATCTTCTGTACTGTAGTACTGCCTAAATCCTGCTTGTTGTGGAATGAGAAGGTTTTCACTTTCTAGGTACCATTTTAGCCTCAGGTCAATGATGTGTTCCACTGTTTTGTATAGGCAGCTAGTAAGACTGATTGGCCTGTAGCTGGAGGCTGTATCACTGTTTTTCCCTGGCTTTAGCAGTGGTACCATGCTTGCTTCCTTCCAGTCTACCCATTACGATTTTAACAGAATTTTACTGGGATGACTAACCAGGGCAACAGTTCTGTAGTTTGTGCATAATTTCAGGTTACCCTTTCTAGCAGTGGTACGAATACAGTTCTTTCCATTCTTTTGGCCAAATACCTGAATGCCATATCTTTTTCAGGTATAAGTATATAAATATACATAAGCCATACAGCTATTTTAACAGTGAGGATAAAACAAAACAACAACAACAACAACAACAAAAAAAAAGGGTGTGAACAGCTTCACTCATTAATGGTGTGCTACAGAGCTGTCTTATTCATACAAAAACATACAGAATGAAGAAGCAAGAAAAGAAGAGAAAGTTTAAATTAACATTAAGTTGGATTTCCAAGCGATGGCCATAAAATAATGTCACTCTGATGACAGAAGGTGCCTAGCTTTTGAAAACCACTTAATATATGAATATGGGACTCTAACCACACAAACTCCACTCTAAATTCACCTTTACCCAACCTTCCACACCACTGTATTCATATTATGAATATCACATTCCTTTCTAAGTTTTCATCTATTCTTTTCCTCATCCTACTATATTCTAGATGCTTCACTCCAACTATATTCTACCTATCTTTGTCTAGGCTTGACAACAATTGCACCCTTCTTTCTCCTGTTCCATTCTTCCGTTACTTCTTTACAGTTTAGTATCACATCTATATAACACAACCACTCTCTCTCTTTTGGCCACAGGTCTGTAGATGTCCTGGGAGAAGTAACCTCCCTTTTTTTCTTCCTATATATGTCAGACTTTCTTTTCTTCATCCAGAATGCTTTTGTATGGATAATGTGTAAACTGAAATGTTCTAAACGTATGCCACATTAATGAATAAAGCTGTTCCTACCTTTGTTAAGTCTAATTTAATTTCCTCAGTATTCCCAAATAATTGCAATGTGCATGTTATATAATTTTCTATTCCAATTTCATAATTGTTTTATGTTCGTGGGACTCTAAGACATTTTTAATTATCCAATATAATTTGAGATGAATTATTTACAAAACTGATATTGATACAGAATATAATTTAAACAGGGCATGAAAGCATACTCTGAAATATTCTGTTTAAAGGGGCTTAACTCATTCCAGGCTAGTGGTCGCTACAGAGACTTTTCCGGTATCACGAAGCTACCGTATGATCGTTATAGTTTGTTTCGATAAAACAACCGGTGTAACATTTAGATTGTACATATTTCGTCCGTGATTCCGGTGACACTTTTCAAAATGGCAAAAGAGTGCCTAGTTACGAGCGATGTTGAGTGAAAAAAAGGAAGAGAAAGACCGAAAATTTTCAATTTTTGATGATGTAGATAGGGGTATGGACATGGCCTGTGACCACCACCCCACTGCTCTTGAATGTATCCCAAGTAGATCTAGACACATTAGACGAAGGGAGAAGTAATTAGAAGGTTATTTCAGACATTAATTTAGTGAGAATGCATCATAGAATCAGAATATGAGATCGACAAGTAGATCTACACATCTCAGATGGTAAGTAGTGTAGATCTAGACCTAGCCGAATGTGAGCTGGCCACAATCAGTGTCTAAGAGCATCACATTACTTCTTTTTTCCTAAAAAAACTCTGCATTTATGAAATTTTCATTCATTTAGTTATACTTTGAAACATATTAAGTATACGGAAGTACATGGAAATACTGTTTTCCATTCCATTTTACAACTAGACCCCCTTACAGACGAAGACCCGCGATTTTAGTCCTGTTCGCAACCATACGGCCGCGTTTCTTCCTCTAGCACAGGAAGAGTTAATATGTGACAGCCTAGCAACCCAAGATCGGATTTTATCTTGCTCAAAAGCCTAACAAGCCAACAGTGAGTGTTATCCAGAATGGAGTCAATATAATTACACTCAATATTTCTGGCAGTCTGGTTAGCTGAGTGGTTAGACAATCAGTTTACTAATCCAGTGGTATCGACTTCAGTCCCAGCAGAGGGATTTTTTTTCTAGTACACACCAAAAAGGCCCCGGGGTTCACCCAACCTCTATATATGGGTACCAGAGAAATCTGGGAAGGTAAAAAGGCCAGACATGATACTGACCACATCACACTTTCATGCGCCAAAGGTCAATGAAAATATGGGCCTAACACCATATCCCCAATATGCCATAATGGCATGGATACAGAAATTTTACCTTTACCTGACCTATTAATATTTCTGGATATGTCCTGGGGTATATAGCTTATCTCAGTTTAAATGACAGCACATGCCTTTCAATGTTTAATCTCAAAGATGTAATGTACACCTCTCATATATTCTTATATCTTCACGTTATTTTTGTGCTGATAATATTCCTGATATTCTTAATGTTTTATCCTCCAAACCTCTGTGGATCATTACTACTTATCAGATTCTAAAATTGCACTTCGTGTCTATTCAGATCTCTAAAATTAATATGTTTTCCACTGTTGGAAAAAACCTACTTAAAACAGATCTGAAGTAAGCTGGCTGTTAATTTTATTTTAAAAGTTAACAACAAGAAACAACAAATAAGAATATACAGCTGGCTCTCAACATGTGTAAAATCAACATAAATAAATCCTTTATGTAAGAAATTTCTGACAAAGTTTTGAGAAAGCACCTAAGCTAAACATATTAATAGTTTTTGGGTATAAGTATACATAAGACTAAATACATAACTATCCACAAAGGCACAATAATAAATTGTTTAAAACAAAACGGAGGAATAGCTTTATTAGTTAATGAGCACATAGCTGTAACATTTTTGTTTACACTTTAATCACACAAAAACATACAGGACAAAGAAATAGGGAAAGATGATAAAATATAAATTCATATTAATGATATAGAACAAATATGAATGATTAGACAGTTACCTTTATTGTATATATTTAATACTAATCTATCACACGTCACAAGTCTTCACTTAAACATTCACAATGCTCCACCACGTCCACTCTCTGATGCAGTTTCTTAAAGTCACAGTTAAATGCTTCCTTTTTTCATGCTATTTTTTCCATTCTTATTTCTTGCCATAAAGAGTTTGGAATAAGCAGACAAACTACTAAAGAAAACCAGAAAACAGAAGCACTCAGAAATCAGAGGAAAAAATTCTATGACCCAGAAAGGCCCACTCCCTTGGAATGTCAAGAGTTTAAAGGGTGGGGTGGGGGTGGTGGTGTCATCTTATTCTGATAATCTAGAAAGTTGTGTTTTATTCTCCATAGTTAAGCTTTCTGCATACAAAGATAGGCTGTAAAAAAAAAAAAAACAAACAATTTATCCTAATTACTTACCATGGGGATCTTTCTCTTTTTCTCTAAAGGGAAAATCAGTGTACTTCTCATAAGGTGTAATGTATTTAAAGGATTTATCTTTCAGGCTCATGCGGCTCATTGCTTCCGTAGGTGGAACGCTTCGTTCTCGACCGCCACCATGATGAACTCCACGGCCACCACTAAGTCCATTTATTGGTTGCTCCAATGCTGCAACTGGTTGTCCAATTTGCTCTGATCTAGAAGTTACTCTGGGCGTCCCTCTTGCTCGCCCTCGACTTTGTGGAGGTTCAGATAAAGCAACACCAGTAGTTACCTGCTTAATGGAAACAATGTGAAAATCATCATGAATGTGAAATCTCATTTCATTTTCACAAAAATTGTAAATCAGTCCTTATCTACCATGTGGTGTTACAAGAAAAACGTTTTCTGCAAACTGTACAATAAGTGAAAATGGTAACTGTTTACTTATGATACATTAAGATATTTAAAAAAAAAAAAAAACAAGGATCATACTGATGGTGGCTGTGCTGGATGCACCGGTGGTGGTGCAGTGTTACCTCTGCCACGCCCACCTCGACCTCTTGCTCTACCAGATCCTGGTGCATCAGTCATTCTTTACTTCTAGAATTAGAAAAAAAATGCAGATTGAGCATTTAAAATTGGCATCTTTACCTATCTGTATTTAATTATCATTATATCCTCAAAAGAGTAAGACCTGATACCTGTAGCTTGAAGGCCCATGCAAGACTGAAGGGACGGTGTTGTCAATTGTCATTTATTGAAAATACACGCCTAATCTTGATTTTTTTTTTTTAGCCCTCCCACCACCTGCCTAATGGTGGAAACACCTGAAAGAAGAACTTTATATGGAAAGAATTTCAAATTTTCTCTGATCACTGTTGCTAGCCTGATACCTTCCTGCTGTACCAACTTTCACAAAGTTTTTGATAGACTCTGAAGCACAGAGTCAGAAATACTCAATAACTTCTCCTCGTTAAGTTTAGATGGTCTCCTACTACACTGTGCATCTAACATTGAGCCTGTTTCACAAAATTTCTCAATAAGTTTATGAAATGCACAGAGAAGAGGTATGGGTGTTCCTGGGAATTTTTCAACAAACTGCTCCCACACTAAATCAGTGTATGTATTATTGTCTTCTTGATATATGTGTTCAACAAGAAAAATACACTCCTCCAGTGAAAGAACCGTAGTGAATAAACTGTTTTAAACATTTCATCAGTCGGGCACTTCAAACGCTGTTTAACAACTGAATACACAAACACAGAAGACAGACTGAATACTGAGAAATGTTATACAACAGCAGAATTCAACATTTTAACATGTGCAGGTAGATGTGCCTTGATACTGCAGCCACTAAGATACCACAACGATACCAGAATCAAAACTGGGATACTGCACAGTGACTTTCTAATTACTGTGACACTCCAATTATCCATGTTCATATAAGAAGATGCTAAGCACACAGGTCTGATAAATCAGAACCTTTGTCTTCAATGTTAATCTTTGTTATTCCTTGGTCTTTTCCTTAGTTTTCCAAGACTGACAGCTGTCTTTCCTAATTAAAAATTGACTTCTTTATTTGGAGACAGATGAAATCAGTGATCATGCTAGGATTTTTTTAAACTAGTACACTTGTACTCATTTTTTTTTACCTTGCATGAAGTACCTTTCAAAACACCAGTTTTAACAGACTTTACAAATATCTGCCAAAAACAAATGTTCGTGTGAAATTTTTTTTCTTATCTTGTTTGTTTATCTTTACAAAATGCTCATATGCTGAACAAAAGCAAAAACTGGCAATTTCTCCTCCATGCAAATTAAGCATCATCAGTCTACTGACCTGATTATCCTCCAAATGATTTCACCGGGTTGCTTTTTACTAGGATTTTTATAATGTAAACTTGTTATAGTAACCAACAACCTCCAAAAGTTTCAATTTTTCTCTTTTTTGATTGGTAATTTATTGATAATTGCCTGTTAATGCAATCACTGATGGAAATAGCTGAAGATCTAAGATACATCCCCAGTGATTCAAGCAAATTTCCATTCAATGTTACAGGCAGACTATTCTGAACCTTTCTTGCTGCATCTAGTCAGGAAAACAGGCACTTATCATCTACCAATGAAGGCTTCATAATTGACTTTTGCTGTCATTATATAATGTCCAACAGGTATCTTCTTGTTGATAAATACCATCAGTGAGAATAAATCACATGCTCGATCATACCATTAATAAAAAACCATGCCTACTTCACTGTGTTACCAAGACTGCATCATCAGCAAGCAGAAGCTCCCTAATTACCCACTCTTATACTCTTCAACTGTTTTTGTCTTGGGTCTAAGTCATGCTAAGTTAAACAAAGAGCTACTTAATTGTGCAAATGAATACACTACCACTGAATTCTTTGAATATGCAGTAAAGTATGTTCCAAAGAGAGTAAAGGCTAGGACACAGCTTTGTTTAACTCCACTTCTGCTCTAAAAACTATCAGATGTGCTCTCAAGTGTATGATGGCCCTGAAGATGAAGGTGCTGTTCAATTTGACAGTCAGTGGCCCATAGCTGATGTGATAGCTTCAGGATTAGTGAACCACCACCAACAAGATCCAATCAGTCTATTAGTACCTTCAGTAACTGGCCTTGTCTGGCTAACAGTGCAGCATAAACTGTGTGAAGCCATCTAAATGTGAAAATCATGTCACTGGTTGATCACTCAACCCTAAAGCCATACTGTGTGTATTTTTCTGCAAGTGTTTCAGAATCATCAGAGGTCCACCCTTACATTCAGCATGCACATCTGCAATATTCTGTAGTTGCCCTGTCTCCTGTTCTTGTACAGACTGCCTTCTTTCCTTCACTCCATGACCGTACAATAACCTTGTGAAGGTGTGGCAGTCATTCATTCATTTGCATGTCCCTTGTGGAACTTTGCCTCCCAAACAGCACTCCTGTAGGCCTCTCGGTTGTGAGCAAGATGGCCTGCTGCAGATGCATCCATTTGCAGATCATCAACGATGTCTTGCAGCCATCTTCACCTTGGTCTTCTTTCTTTTTCCCATTATGTACCCTTCCAAGACAGTTTTCTCTAGATTATCATGACGTTTAATGTGTCCAAAATATTTAAGTTTTCTCTTGGCAGTAGGGCATCCATATTTCAGAATTTCTGCTGGAGTGGTATTTTTGCTTATTGATTTTCCATTTGAAAGGCTCTTGATAGCACCATAAAACTTGTGTTTAGTAGGTTCATCATCTAATTTCACCATTATGGGACATTTTTTTAGGTCTTTGAGATTTGGATTTGCTTTTGAATGCCATATGTTCTCAAGATTCTTGAAGATTAATGCTGTTTTTGTAATTATAAGTTTAACTTCCCTTCTGGTGTCACCATCCTGGTCTATGTAGCTGCCAAGGTATGCAAATTGACTTCTTCAATATCTGTCCCTTCTACATGTATTTTTCCATTTTGATTAATGGGAATTTTCATTATTTCTGTTTTGTCATTGTTAATTTCAAGTCCTATTTTGCTAGCCAGTGAAGACAGGATATCTGTTTTGCTTGCATGGAATCACATTGTTACTGATAAGAGTTATGTCATCAGCAAAATCAAAATCTTCTAGTAGGGTCCCATGTACCCAGTCAATACCTGTGTTACCTGTACAGCATTTTTTCATTATGAAGTCTACTGTAATTTAAAAAAGCAAAGAAAACAGTATACATGCCTGTGGCAGTAGAGTAGTAGAAGATGGAGACAGCACAGAGGACATCAACAGCAGACTTACTAGAGCAAACTAGGCTTTTGCAATGCTGTAGACTATATGGAAATCTAAAAAAACTAAGCATGAAGATGAAAATCAGGATATTTAAGAGTAATGTTCTAAGTGTACTACTCTATGGAAGTAAATGCTGGAAAATCACCAAAACCATAGAAAACAAGATGAATTCTTTCCAGATTAAATGTTTACGAAGAATTAGAAAAATATTGTGGCCAAACACCATAAGAAATAACATCTTGTTAGCAGAAATGCAGATGAAGCCACTGACAGCAATTATTGAGGAAAGATGCTGGTGATGGTTGGGACATGTGCTCCGAATGACTGACAACTCACTACCACAAACAGCACTAAGATGGACACCACAGGGGAACAGAAGTAAGAGCAGACCAAAAGAGACAAGGAGAAGAACAACAGAGAGGATGTTAAGCAATAGAGGGCTCACCTGGGCAGGAGCAGAAAAAAAAGGCAAAGGACAGGCATTTGTGGAAAACCCTTGCAGAAGCCCCATGTGCCCTGGGCACATAAGGTTCAGAAAGAGAGAGAGAGTAGAAGCTCAGAGCAGAGCTTCCAGCACCGTTTGACAAACCTTTTTCAGCTTCTTGTTACCATCTCTAACAACTCACCATTTTCAAATTTCAGGAGAGCAGGTTTGATGATCCTTGGCCTAAAGGTAACTTATGTAACTGCACATTGTTATGACATCCCCTATATCACTATATAAAAGAGGTCGACCATGTGAAACTCTAAAGAGGATATTGTTAAGAGAAGCCAGTTTAGTGGGCATAACATCCCTTGACGAAGCTGAAAGACTCACCGACAACAGGAAAACTTGGCAAACAACTATGTGACCCCTATGTGACATTTAATGGCACATGAAGGATTAAAATGTAAGATATCACTAGCTTTCTGGACCAGAGAGGAAAAGGTAATCCATTATTCATTCACACATGATGCCCATTGCATTTCTGTCTTCGCATATGATCTTGTGGATTTTACTTTTTTACTGGCTCTCTCACTCATTCATTTGCATGTCTCTTGTGGAACTTTGCCTCCCTAACAGCACTCCTATAAGCCTCTCGGTTGTAAGCAAGATGGCCTGCTGCTGATGCATCCATTTGCAGATCATCTTCGCCTTGGTCTTCCTCTCTTTCTTTTTCTCATTATGTACCCTTCCAAGACGGTCTTCTCTAGATTATCATGACGTTTATATTGTCCAAAATATTTAAGTTTTCTCTCTTTAATACTCTTTACTAGCCAGCCTTCTTCAATATTAAGTTCTTGTAGTATGGATATATTTGTTATATTTTGTGTCCATGATATATGAAGAACTCTTCTGTAGCATTTACATTCAAAGGCATTTATGTGTTTCTCAGCTGTTCTGTTAAGTGTCTGGGTCTCACAGGCATATGTTGCAATGGGAAAAATGAATACCCTTAAAAATCTTATTTTTCTTGTTCTGTCTGTTCCTCTTCACAGATTATTTAGTTGTTTTACTTGCTGAAGAGCATTGTATCTCCATTATTAGTTAGTAGTGATCCAAGATATTCAAAACTCTCCACTTCTTCCAATTTTTCCTCATGTCAGCTGTCATCAATTTAGTTTTCTTTGCATTAAGAGAGAGGTTTTCCTCCTCACTATTCTTATGGACTGACATAATTAGTTTTTCCATTCCTTTTTGTGTTGTGGACAGTAATACTGTGTCATAAGCATATCTAATCTCTGGTATTTCATATCCTCAAATTGTTATCTTATGTTATATCTTATATCCTTCCCGTGCCGTTAGACGTCACATAGGGCTCGCAAAGTAGTTCGCCAATTTTTCCTGTCTTCGGCGAGTCTTTCAACCTCAACAAAGGATTTTATGCCTGTTAACTTGGCCTCTCTTAATAATGTCCTCTTCAGAGTTTCCCGCGGTCTGCCCCTTTTTCTTCGGCCTGTTGTGTTCCACTTGATAGCTTGTTTTGGGATTCTCTGATCATTTCTTCTCATCAAGTGACCAACATATGTCCATCTCCTTTTCCTGACCACCCGTGAGACTGGTTGTTGTTCAGTCATCTGTCTTATCTCTGCATTGTTCTTGAATTCATTCCACTTGATGCCAAATTGTTATGGCATCATAATACTCTTTGTCTACATCTTCTCTAACATTCCTCATTATATTTTCAGTATACAAGTTAAATAAGTAAGGCGACATTATGTACCCCTGACGGACACATTAAACGTCATGATAATTTAGAGAAGACCATTTTGGAAGGTTACATAATGGGAAAAAGAAAAAGAGGAAGACCAAAACGAAGATGGCTGCAAGAAATCGTTGACGATCTGCAGATGGACACAGCAGCAGCAGGCCATCTTGCTCACAACCGAGAGGCCTACAGGAGTGCTGTTTGGGAGGCAAAGTTCCGCAAGGGACATGCAAATGAATGAATGAATGAATGAATGAATGATGGACCCCTTGTTTTATGTCAAACCAAGTTGTTGTTTCACCATTTATTCTTACTGCTGCTTGTTGATCTAGATACAGCAGTGATGTATTAACATGTGTTAATACAAATGTGTTGGAAATTCCATTTTTTCCATAAGTTTCTGGTGTTGTACACAATCAAATGCCTATGAGTAGTCTATAAAGGATAAATATAGATTCATATTAAATTCTCTGTATTTCTCTATTATTAATCTTATACTGAATATATGATCTCTTGATCCTCTTCCTTGCCTGAAACCAGCTTGGACCATATTGACTTCTTCTTATATTTTCTTACAAAGTCTACACATTATGACCTTTAACAGAATTTTACTGGCATGACTAATCAGGGCAATAGTTCTGTAGTTTGTGCATAATTTCAGATTACCCTTTTTTGGCAGTGGTATGAATATAGTTCTTTTCCATTCTTTTGGCCAAATACCTGAATGCCATATCTTTTTACATAGTGGATGATAGATTGTTGCACATTCCTTTCCTCCTGCTTTAATAAGTTCAGCTGTTATCTCATCACATCCTGGTGATTTACCATTTTTCAGATTCTTTATAGCCCATAAAACTTCTTCTATTGTCGGTTCGGGTTTTCTCCTGCAATAATAATTCACACTGTTGATTTCTGCTTTTGCAGTCAGCTGTTTCATACATTCCTCTGCAATACTCCTTCCATCTTTCTAGAATTTCCTGTCTCTGTCAAGGTATTCCCCATCTTGTCACAAATTACATTTAGCTTAGGTGTGACATTTCTCGTCAATGTCTTCAGTTCTTTAAACATTTCATTATCTCTTACACACTTCTGATGTCCTTCTATTCTTTCACAACAATCTTGTATGTATTGTTTTTTGTCTTTTCTTATGTTTATTCCTACTTCTTTTGTTAAAGATTTATATTTCTCTTTGTTGTTGTTTGTCACTTTCCACTGAGTCTTCATTTCTCTACGTTGTTTTATCAATTCTAGTGTGCCTGCTGTAATTCATCCATTCTTTTGTGTTTTCTTTACTGGAACCATGTCTTTAGCTGTTTTATTAAGATATCTCTGGCCTGTGTAGCCAAATCATCTGGCGTCATCTCCTCCTGTACAGCCATCAGGATTTCAAAACGGTTCTTCACTTCTATACCTTATTGTTCTGGTATTTTTGTCAGATCAAAGCGGAGTGGTCTTGATCCTGCAAATGTCTTTTTTATCTTTATTTTCATGTCTGCTAATAACTCATGGTCCATGTCACAATCAGCACCTGGTAAAGATTTTGCTGATGTTATATTTGATCTCCATCTTCTTTGCACTAAAATGTAATCTATCTGATTCTTGGTTTTCCCATCCGGTGATGTCCATGTGTAAAGTCTTCTTGGATGTTATTTAAAAGGTGTGTTGGCAATCATTAGCTGATTTTCCATGCAAAAAGCCATTAGATTGTCACCTGCCTCATTTCTATGTCCTATGCTGAATTTCAACAACATGTCCTTCATCTTCTGTTCTTTCTGTACCAATCTCTGCATTAAAATCCCCCGTTATTAATCATCATCATGTGCCGTGCCGACTGGCGTTGGCTATTATGCTTCTCCAGAGTACCCGATCCTTCATGCAGGCCATCAGTTCAGTTGGTGATCTCCTCTCACACCATCCTGTCAGACTGTCCAGTATCATTTCTCTTGGTCTTCCTCTTGATCTTCTTCCTTCTATTTTTCCTGTTGTTATAATATTTTCAATGCCCCCTCTTCTCATTGCATGTCCTATGAAAGTACATTGTCTCTCTCTTATCTTTTTCACAAGGTTTTTTTGTCTCTCCAGCTCTTCTCATACATTCTTCATTAGTTATTTTGCTGTCCAGGGGATTCGCAACATTCTTCTAATAAACCACATTTCTGGTGCTTACAATGATTTTTGTGCAGACTTGCCTATTGTCCATGATTCACTTCCATATAACAAGATAGGTTCAATATAGCATTTTAGGACTCGTTTTCTAACATTCACTGATAAAGATGTGTTAGCTAATGTGTTTCTCATTCTCTGAAATGCAGTCTTTGCTTGGCCTATTCTGTTCCTAATTTCTGTTCTGCATTTCCCATCTGAAGTTATTACTGCTCCAAGGTATTTGAATTTCTGCACCTGCTTTAGAATAGTTCCATTTAATTTAATACTGCATGCTGGTGGATTCTGTTTCTTAGATATAACCATAGTCTCTGTCTTTTTGATGTTCAAAGTAAGGCCTTTCTGTTCACTTTCTTTGACGACTTTATCCAAGAGATTTTGCAGGTCTTGTTGGTTCTCAGCTATCAGTACTATGTCGTCAGCATACCAAAGGTTGTTAATATTGTATCCTCCAATTTTTATGCCTGGTTCTGTGATGATTGTTCTTAGAATATTCTCGCTATACAGAGAAAAAAGGTCTGGAGATAGTACACATCCTTGTCGCACCCCTTGTTTTATAGGTTGATATTTTCCAATCCTATTTTCAACTCGAACTGCTGCTTAATGCTGCCAGTATAGATGTTTTACAATCCTCAGGTCTTTGCTGTCTATATTGATGTCTTCAAGCATTTTAATAATTTCATTATGTTTCACCTTGTTAAATGCCTTGGTGTAATCAATGAAGCATAAGTAGAGATCTTTCTGTACTTCTAAAGCTCTTTCTGTTAGTGTTCGTAAAGCATAAATGGCATTGTGTGTTCCCTTTCCTTCAACAAATCCAAACTGTTCATCTGCTATTTCCATTTTTATCTTTCTCCTTGCTCTTCTCATAATCATTCTCAGAAGTAGCTTCGTTATGTGACATGAGAGGCTGATAGTCCGGTGGTCATCACATTCCTTTGCACCTGGTTTCTTTGGTAGTGCTATAAACGTGGATTTAATCAGGTCACTGGGAATATAACCACTGTTGTAAATGCCATTCAGTAACTTGGTTATTATTTTTATTCCTGTCTCCTCTAGTGGCTCTATTTCTTCTATTATCAGGCCCAGTCACTTTTCCTTTCTTCATGTGTTTGATGGCATCTATGATTTCATCTTCAAGTATTGGTGGTCCCTCACAGTTTTCAGTATCTGGTGTTAATTCTGGTCTTTCTCCTCCATATAGCTCACCGATATACTCTGTCCACAATGTCTTCTTTTCCCATTAACATTTTACCTTCTTTCGATTTCAGGCATCCTGTGGTATATTTGTTTTCCTGCCTGTGAGTTCATTAATTCGTTTCTGCATGTTTTTGCTGTCTTTAATATGAGAGTCCTCTATCTGTCTGCACTGTTCATTTAACCACACTTCTTTTGCTTCTCTGCATTTGCGTCTTATTTCTTTATTTATCTTGCTATATTTTTCCTTGTTATTTTTACTCCTCCTCCTCTTGTCCATCAGTCCTAAGATGTCGTCTGTTATTCATTTATTTTTAGAGGCTTCTTTTTTTGGTGGTATCTCCTTAACAGTTTGGTGGATAGAATCTCTTAACATTTCCCATTGTTCATCTATACTATTTATCTTTGCTATTGCATTGTATCTATCTGTTATAATAACTTTGTATTGTTCTCGCAGTTCTTGGTCATTTTTAAGAAGTTCTGAATTCAGTTTGATGTTTCCCACTTTTCTGCCTGCTTTCTTTAGTTTTATTCTAACTTTTCCACAGAGTGGATCATCCGTTATTAATACAATATCATTTTTCCATACCTGGTCTATTGTCGTTTGCAGTGTGTTTATAACAGTCTTCTACTTTCTCTTCTTCTGCTGCTGATGTAGGTGCATATATCTGGATGATTGTTACATTTCTAGGACTGCCCTTAGGTCTGATTGTGAGGATTCTATCACTTACTGGATTGTAACCTATTAATGTTTTTGATGTTGATTTGTCCAAGTAAAAAGCCACTGGCTCTCTATGTAGTCCAATAAGGTCCGTTTCTTCTTTTCTATGAGCAGAATGAGTATCTCTGCACTTTCTTTGACTCAATCTTTACTGGAGAATTTATTCTGGTCAAAGGAAGATAAAACACAATCATGAATGTTCCTTTTCAGAGTGTTCCATATATCTTTTACAGTGCCTATGTCTTTCAAATTTTCCATGTGGACAATGAATTCTGTTTTAAATAAGTCTTTCTTCTCTTGGCCTTCTGTTCTGACTCTAGTGATCTTTGCTTTAGCTGCTATTTTTTATTCCTATCTTATCTTATATCCTTCCCGTGCCGTTAAACGTCACATAAGGCTCGCAAAGTAGTTCGCCAATTTTTCCTGTCTTCGGCGAGTCTTTCAACCTCATCAAAGGATTTTATACCTGTTAATTTGGCCTCTCTTAATAATGTCCTCTTCAGAGTTTCACGCCTGACCATAATTTTTTATCTTACTAATAACTAGTGCATAATGTGTCACAATTCACAATATGAAAGGCACATACGATTTTTACTGAATTCTGGTACTGTTTGTATGTGAGTGCGCAGTCCAGCTAATGCCACTGCTCTGATCTAGGGTGGCACCATATTAGTTTATGATAATCTTTTATGCCAAAAAAAAGGTGTTGGTGTGTGATTGATTCTGGCAGTCTTTGTTCCTCTTCCTTTATATACGTCATGATGATCTATGTATGTTGGCTAAGAATGGTTGTCATACCCAGTGAATGTATCATGGTCATCTAATATGAACAGCAGGTTATCTTTTGGGAAAGGAAATGCATACTAATTATAGTGTTCCATAGAACTTCTTCTCTTCAGCTGTAGCTGCTAGTGCATAGCTGCTTATAATGTTAATTAACCACCTTTTACTGTAGGGATATAATAAATCTCCAGCCATTTGAGTTTCATATATATATATATATTATATATATATATATTTTTTATCCTTCCCGTGCCGTTAAACGTCACATAGGGTTTGCAAAGTAGTTCTCCAATTTTTCCTGTCTTCGGCGAGTCTCTCAACCTCATCAAAGGATTTTATGCCTGTTAATTTGGCCTCTCTTAACAATGTCCTCTTCGGAGTTTCATGCGGTCTGCCTCTTTTTCTTTGGCGGGTTGTGTTCCACTTGATAGCTTGTTTTGGGATTCTCTGATTATTTCTTCTCATATATATATATAATGGCTGTTTTGGTCCCACTTTGTGCATGGATGTCAACATTATTTATGTGCCCCAAGGCAATTAAAATCTCTGCTTGAAAATGTAAAAATCATTGTATGAAGTCATTAATTTTTCACTTCTGGCAAGCTAATGTGCTTCACCATGAGAAGCTGTACATGTTAGATAACACAACTGATTCATTAAAAAAATAAAATTGAGCCTTTAAATATTGGCATATTATATACAATGACTATATCTAGACAAATTATTGTGGTTAGAGAAGATGAGCAATGTGGAGTGCCAGTTTTCAGCAATTTTGCAAACCAGATAATATAAATGGGGAAGGTGTAAACTGTGCTGGAGCTTATAAGAAAGAGCCATGTCTGGATGATTTAGTAAGGACTAAATATATGTTGACTGCATGTTCATTAAGGAGGGATTTTAATGCAGAAATGAGTGTACATACATAAGAACATGTGAATGTGACAATTACTGTAGCTGCAATAAGAATGAAACCAAAAAATTCAGACTTCAGTCTTTAAATATTGGCATATTATATATAGTAACTTTACATCTAAGGAATTATATCTCTTGATACATTCTTACTCCTGGTTATGTCAATCATGAACTTTGTAATGTATTTTTTTGTGATATGTTATGGGGACGTTCGTATATGCTCCAGCTTACTCGAAAATCGTTATTCAACAACGTCCAATGTTTTAATTAAAGTTATCTTTTTTTAATATATAAGTTATGTATTTTAAATTCAATTTTATAATAACTGCCGATGTGTTCTTACAAGTCATTTTTTTTCAAGCCCAGATTAAAACTATTTTCTCTTAGATTTGGAGTGTGTACAAGATTACTCGCAACTGTTAATGATATCACAGTTTATAATTTTATCAGTAATTTCCTAGTCTTAATCTGCACTGGAAATAACATGGGAAAGTGGAGCGGAAATAAAGTTCTGTAACGCGTTGAAAGAAATAACGTAAAAATTCTGAATGATAGAGCTTTGCATTATGAGAGAAAATAAATTGGTGGACTTGCAGGAAGACGAGCACGCTGAGATGGAATTTACCAAACAGAATTCAAAAATGCAGGAAAGATTAAATCATTAGAAGCATGCTTTGACATATCAGCTTGCTCCCGTTCATAAATTTGAAACAACCAAACTACAAAGTATTATGAACTTATATGAAAACACACCTTTTTCTTTGCGAGCTGAACGTGCAGAGGTCACTTTCAAATTTTTACCCGCCTGATGAAACTTTCACAGAATGAAAATATAGCCAACTTATAGTTTTCATTTCTGTGCACAGACGTCAAGTAATTAGTTAAATATTTCCTTTTCAGATCAAATCATTCTTTTTCTGCTGACATATTATATATTCAAATAATAATATTGTGTAAACGAATATGTTTGAAACTTAATAACCTTACATAAATTGGCGCTTTGAGAGTATGACTTCATCTCACGTGAAAATGGCGATCGTCCAAGCATCTGGACTTAGAGCATGACCTATCTTCTGTCAGAAAAGACTAGCTGACTTTACCATTACATTTTCACATAACATACCCTCCATATATTGCGCCCTTTCGTTGGTCTTCCTGTCACTTTCATAAAGAGTTTTCAGCTTGAATCGATCGCGTTTGAGCATAGTCACTTTGACACGATTCGCAATTTCAGTGTAAAGTTGTTTTTATGTGAGTTAAAACAGAGTGAATGCTCTGGTTACTAGATCAGCAAGATTTCCATACCCACTGGTAAATACTGCAACAACTTTGATGCAGAAGTTAGGACAATTATTGCTGCAGTTGAAAAACTATCAGACTCCAGAATTGATACATGTCCTGTAGTAATTCTCACAGATGCAAGATCAGTACTGGAAGCTCTTCAGTGCAACAAACTACCAGACCTTAAAGATGCCTTGTCAAAAATTGGCTTACAACATGGAGTCACTTTGCAATGGATTCCCTCCCACTGTGGGATACCAGGCAATGAGAAAGCTGGCCAAAGAGGGCACTGAAATGGAGCAACCAGACATACCGATCACCTATAATCAGAAGAAAAGCATGATAAAAACCTACAGGGAGCCACAAACACCACCACATGATGACTATCACATGCTAAACAGAAAGGAACAAGTCACCATCTTCCGTCTCCGAACAGGACGCAGCCGGTTGGTACTACTAATCTATGTACATGTGCCCAGGTGCCCCAAACTGTGGAACATATCCTCCAGAACTGCATCAACTACGAGACGCTGAGAAATAATTACTGGCCTAGTGAAACCACTAAAGAAGATAAGCTCTACGGTAACATGAGTTACAAAAAACAGTGAAATTTATCCAAGAGACAGGACTGCAGATACAGACAGACAATGTGAACGAAGAAGAAGAAGACTAGATCAGCAGGGATGTATACCATGTACAAGAGATGCAAGTTGTGAAAGTGAAGATAGTAAAGTGAAATAAATAAAATACACCAAGTATTTCTTTAAAAAAAACGCTGGGTTTGAAATAGTCGCCCTCCTTAATTAAACGCCGGGGGGGGGGGGGGATAATAAGTAATTTTTTCAGATAAACGCAAGGTTTCAACTGAACACCGGGTCAACACATCGTCTTTGCTTTTCTGTGGAAATAACCGTAATTGGCATCATGACAGTTTTGTTAATAAATACCGGGGAAATATGGTATATATTTATATATTTAAATAATATATTTTATATAAACTGAATACAACTGTATAACAACTAATGTACAACTGCATATCTCGGCAGCTACATAGACCAGGATGCTGATACCAGAAAGGAAGTTAGAATTCGAATTGCAAAAGCAGCATTGACCTTCAAGAATCTTGAGAACATATGGCATTCAAAAGTTATAAGCACAAAAACCAAGTTAAGATTATTCAATTCACCCACCCTCATTTATGCATGTAAAAGCTGGAAAACAACTAAAGAAAGAAGACAGGAAATCTTAGCAAACTACCATGCAGGCCCTGTGTGTCATTTAGCGGCAAGGGAAGGATGTAAGATATATATATATAAACCTTTAAGTGTTCTAGGCACCTGAGGCTTCCGCAAGGGTTTTCCACAAACGCCTGTCCTTCGCTTTTTTTTCTGCTCTTGCCCGGTGGTGAGCCTTCTACTATTCAGCTTCCTTTCTGTCGTTCTTCTCCATGTCTCCTTTGGTATACTTTTATCCCTTCATTCATTCATTTGCATGTCCCTTGCGGAACTTTGCCTCCCAAACAGCACTCCTGTAGGCCTCTCGGTTGTGAGCAAGATGGCCTGCTGCTGTTGCATCCATTTCCAGATCGTCAACGATGTCTTGCAGCCATCTTCGTCTTGGTCTTCCTCTTTTTATTTTTCCCATTATGTATCCTTCCAATACGGTCTTCTCTAAATTTTATCCCTATTTTCCTTATTAAGCGTTCATTTCAGCGCTATTTTTGGTAACGTGTTAGTCATCCGGAGTACATGCCCCAGCCATCGCCAAACTCTTTTTCTTATAATCGAAGTCAATAGCTTCATCTGTATATAGATACACTTTATTCTTCGTTTTATCAAGTACCTCAACAATAGTTTGCTCATTTGTTTAAAACTGTACACAGTAATAAAACCTACAAGGAATACAATATTAGTCTTCAGTATACCGTAGTGTCCATTAGCCTTGAATTTAATTTTTTATTTGCATTCATTTTCTTCTGTCTGTAATCACAGAAACACGCGGGGATACCACCTTTTAGGTGGTATCCCCGCGTGTTTCTGTGATTACAGACAGAAGAAAATGAACTTTATTACGCAACGTTAAATTATCGCTCTACACCTCAGACTAACCTTTCTTTACGAGACGGGTATGATAGTGACGTGTCCTGTGGTTTCAGTATGGTGGTGCCGGTCTACTTTGCAATACATGCCGTGAATAGAATTCTTGAATCTGGCGTCATTATCCTGTCTAAAATAAACAGATTATTATATAATGACCAGATGGGCACGAGGCAACACGAAATAAATTGTAAATTCAAATTAGATATGTCCGTCAGCATGCAACTCGGTGATGTTATTAAACGTGGATTGTTTTCCTAATACAGCAATGAGGTAAAGCCGTCGATTGACTAAAGAATGTCAAATCACAAGTTGAGTTTGGGCCCTTATTCTTCGAGTCCAAGTCGGTCTTCAAACGTAACTAGGCTCCCGAGTGGATTGACTCGAATCTACACCTCCGCTGTCTCTACTAAATGTTGCCTGCAATGACCTTTCAAATTACTGTCCCTTATTTCACAATGTACTCATCCACACTGAATCCAGTCCATTTATTTTGTCCGCTCATCTATGTCGTTGCCGTCTTTTTACGTATTATTTCTCCTGCCCCCCCCCCCGAGTATGTTCATATGTCCCAAATATGCATTTTGTCACTTGTTCTAGTGTTTCTCTATTTATAATTATCTTTACATATGGTTTTTGTCCTTTCTGCAGGCTGCTGTGACATTTGTCAATTAATTAATTCATTCATTTGCATGTCCCTTGCGGAACTTTGCCTCCCAAACAGCACTCCTGTAGGCCTCTCTGTTGTGAGCAAGATGACCTGCTGCTTGACATTTGTCAAGCTAGCATTTATTTGTAGTCCATATTCTTGGCTTGTATTGTTTATCTGTGCACAAAGTTTCTCTAAGTCTTCTGGATGTTATGCTCTCAACTTAGTGCCTGAGGTTGTTAAATGTTGTTTTATATTGATTAATCCAGACATCTGTGCAATGTTTAAAAGATTTTCTCTTGTGTACAAGTTAAGCAAGGAAACAGAGCACATCCATGTCTGTACTCTTTTCATACCAATGGGCTTTAATGTTAGATCTTACAACAGTTGTTTGTTACCAATGCAATTTGCTTATTACTATGATATTTTTACTGTCTAATCTCTTTCAAGCGCTCCATTAACTGTTCACAACTTACCCTGTCAAAAGCCATTGTATAGTCAGCATACATGAATGTCCCTTTTCACTACCTCACACTCAGCAGACATATCACATTTATATTGTACTGTAATTATTTATAAAATAAAACACATTACAGCTTCTTTTCTGTGAAATTAATGTGATATGTCTGCCGAGCGTGAGGTCTAAACACAAGTATGCTCAGGTAAAGGCATACACCAGGGTTGCTGGCATGAAGGACCATCCTCTACATAAGGAGCTGGGGTTGATAAAGGGAAGACGCATCAAATGAGGCAGATCC
Source organism: Achatina immaculata (assembly GCA_009760885.1). Classification (NCBI taxonomy): domain Eukaryota; kingdom Metazoa; phylum Mollusca; class Gastropoda; order Stylommatophora; family Achatinidae; genus Lissachatina; species Lissachatina immaculata. The sequence continues at coordinate 43,273,088 of CM019698.1, forward strand.
TGGATGGCTGAGGCTGAGGATACAATAGTCACTTTGCAATCTGGATGAGATGCCTAAAGGTGATGATTGGTTATGGGTATAAGACCCACCTCAGCTAACAAAGGTTATTAAACAGAAGGGCCGTGAATATCAAGATTGGGCACAGGGAGCAGCTGAACTTTGGGTTAAAGATCTCATCCAGCATCACTATGGGTCTTCTGACACAGTAATGTATATACAGATGGCTCAGTGACTCAGAACAGCAGAAGTGGTTGGGGTTTTGTGTCTACCGAAATGGAAGAGTGGTGCCACAGAGTTCAGGAGCCTTTCAAGTCACCACATCAAATGTGAATGGAAATTGAGACTGTGTCGACAGCAATGGAATGGCTAGTTGCTGATGATGTGGTTAACAGTGTCATTGTGACGGATTCACAGAGTGTATTTTGTAAGACTGAGAAGAAATTGGTTCATAAAGAATGGGTTCATCTTTTAAGCCAGTCAACTGTGACAAGCTTAATGTGGATTTACTGTCCAGGGCATGTGGGAGTACATGACAGTGATGTGGCAGATAGATTGTTGGACAGGCTAAAATAAGTGTCAGGCTGACAATGGACAAGGGAGACATTGCTAAAGCTGTATTAGACAGACTGCAGGAAAATGAAGAGCGGGAATGGAAGAACAATGTAGGTCTGAAGAGATTGCTGGCAGAAAATCTGAAATGTGTGGCAGAAAATGCATTGTAAACAACCAATACATAACAGAAACTATTGCAAACATGGATGGATGCTGTGGCATGGGCGGAGCATATATGGAGTTTGCCCTGAATGCAGTGAACTTTTGCTGACAAAAATATTATAAAAATAATAATAGTAAAAAAATATTATGAAATTATAAAAATAAATAATAGTAATAATAATAATAATAATTTTGCTACAAATTACCACTTAGTGTGAAAATATTACTATGGTTATGGGTAAAGATACAGTAAGACCTATGAATTTGTTTATCTTGGCAGTAGAGTAATAGAAGATGGAGACAGCACTGAGGGCATCAACAGCAGACTTACTAGAGCAAATAAGACTTATTTATGATGATGGTTGGGACATGTGCACTGGATGACTGATGACTCACTAATAAAAATGGCACTAAGATGGACACCACAGGGGAACAGAAGTAAGGGTAGACCAAAAGAGACATGGAGAAGAACAACAGAAAGGATGTTGAGCAATAGAGGGCTCACTTGGGCAAGAGCAGAAAAAAGGCAAAGGACGGGCATTTGTGGAAAACCCTTGTGGTAGTCCCATGTGCCCTGGGCACTTAAGGTTCAGAGAGGGAGAGAGAGAAGATGGACATCACAAGGGAACAGAAGTAATGGCAAACCAAAGGAGACATGGAGAAGAATAACAGAGAGGATGGTGAGCAATAGAGGGCTCACCTGGGCAAGAGCGGAAAAAAGGGCAAAGGACAGGTGTTTGTGGAAAACCCTTGCAGAAGCCCCATGTGTCTTGGGCACTTAAGGATCAGAGAGAGAGAGCGAGAGAGCTATAATTATGTAGCTGCTTATTTTTTTGTTCCTGCCAAAGAAGAAATGGGTGCCTGAAATCCATCAATGAAAAAATGGTAATCCTACATGTGACAAAAAGGTAAGGTTGTTCACCTCTATAAGGGGGTCACACTCATCAACACTTTAATAACATTTCTTTTAGCACCTCTAAACCAGCTTCTGATAATTATAATGATATAGTAAATTAGGATGCCAAAGTAACAGAATTTCATTGCCACTCTGATGGCCAGTTACTTCACCCTTATAAATCACTTACACTTTTAGTGAAACATTTGAACTGCTAGTTTTAAACAGTAGTAATTTTCTTACATGCAGTCATCCCTAAGTGGGATAATTTTCTCAACTCTGCTGCTCACTTTTTATTTCTCTTCAGTGCTACTTACCTGCTAGTTCTCTCCAAAGTTCTGCAATACTTTTTTTTTAAAAAAATGTTATGCATTCAAATTTTCCTTAAGATTTTACTCAAATGACTAAAAAAATTTTTTAAATTTCCAATTTTGTCTTGGCACACTCATCTCATGCTGTTTCTCCCATTGCTTTATGGTATGCTTTTTTATTGGCGCTGCAATCAGGACCAATGTTCCCTCGAAGGGTCTGTGGTCTGTGTGCACAATGTTCAGATCATGTGCAAAAAAAATATTGTGTGTGCAAATGTGCTAGTACTGTAAAAAAAACAACAAACACACAAACACTATAAAGGCTTGTACATTTAATAACAGGATAAACCTGCCATATTTTTCAGTTACTGGTATTTAGTTAATGTAAATATCAGGTTCGCAGCTAAGAGGGAACAGTGGTCAGGACTAGCTTAACCACTCTTCTGTTGGCACAGATATTGCGCTGAGAAGTTATACGAGTGTAAGCTGAGACTGTGTTTCTTTTATTTTTATTTGTAATTAGAATTTAATTTTACTTTTACATTCTTTGCTTTCTGCTTAAAATGTAACATGTGACAGAAAAATAGGTTTTCTCCCTACAATTTCTTACCTTGAAGTTACTTTTAAAACTAAAATTAGGGTGAATAAGCAAACCAAAACCCTTGAAATGATGAAACAGTTTATTAAATAGGCATCTTATCTGGTTTTTCAGCTGCTGTATCACAAGTTTGTAGAAAGATTAACATTTGTTAACCTGTGTACTTTAACTAAAAAAAATAACTGAGACCCACTTATAGACATACAGATCTTGAAGTTCAGTCATGTTCAAAATGATAAACCTCAGTGTTACTGAAGCATTTCTTAATCTTATATCCTTCCTGTGTCGTTAAACGTCACATAGGGCTCGCAAGGTAGTTTGCCAATTTATTCTGTTTTTGGTGACCTTTTCAACTTCATCAAGGGATTTTATGCCTATTAATTTGGCCTCTCTTAACAATGTCCTCTTTAGAGTTTGTCTTTTTTTCTTCGGCCTGTTGTGTTCCACTTCATAGCTTGTTTTGGGATTCTCTGATCATTTCTTCTCATCACGTGACCAACTTATGTCCATCTCCTTTTCCTGATCACCCGTGAGACTGGTTGTTGTTCAGTCATCTGTCTTATCTCTGCATTGTTCTTGAATTCATTCCACTTGATGCCAAGTATTTTCCTTAGGCATTTGTTTTCAAAAGAGTCTAATTTCTTTTCTATTTCTTTAGTTGTTTACTAGCTTTCGCATGCATAAATGAGGGTGGACATTACATTTGAATTGAATAGTCTTAACTTGGTTTTGGACATATGTTGGCCACTTGATGAGAAGAAATGAGCAGAGAATCCCAAAACAAGCTATCAAGTGGAACACAACAGGCCGAAGAAAAAGGGGCAGACCGCGTGAAACTCTGAAGAGAACATTATTAAGAGAGGCCAAGTTAACAGGCATAAAATCCTTTGATGAGGTTGAAAGACTCGCCGAAGACAGGAAAAATTGGCGAACTACTTTGCGAGCCCTATGTGACGTCTAACGGCACGGGAAGGATATAAGATATAAGATATGAACTTGGTTTTTGTGTTTATAACTTTTGAATGCCTATGTTCTTGAAGATCGATGCTGCTTTTGCAATTCTAATTCTAACTTCCTTTCTAGTGTCACCATCCTGGTCTATGTAGCTGCCAAGGCATGCAAATTGATTGACTTCTTCAGTATCTGTCCCTTCTGCATGTATTTTTCCATTTTGGTTAATTGGAATTTTCATTATTTTTGTTTTGTTCATTATTTTTGTTTTGTCCTTGTTAATTTCAAGTCCTATTTTGCTAGCCAGTGAAGACAGGCTATCTGTTTTTTTCTTGCATGGAATTCACATTGTTACTGATAAGAGTTATGTCATCAGCAAAATCAAGATCTTCTATTTGGGTCCCATGTACCCAAGCAATACATGTGTTATCTGTGCAGGATTTTTTTTATTATGAAGTCTATGGCAATTCCAAAAAGTAAAGGAGACAGTATACATCTGTGTTTCACGCCTGTTTCAATCTGGAACCATTCGCTCGTCCCGTCTTCTGTTTTGACTGCACAAACATATCCATTGTAGCGGTCCTTAATGATGTTGACAATTTTAGATGGTATTCCATATGGACTTAAAATTCTCCACAATGAATCTCTGTGTATGCTGTCAAATGCCTTTTTAAAGTCCATGAAGTTCAGCATTAATGGTTTCTGCTTTTCAATATGTTCTTCAACTATTATTCTTAGAGTAAAGATCTGGTCAAGTCAACTTCTGTCTTTTTGAAATCCTGCTTGTTCTTCTCTCAGTGGGTATCCACTATTCAAAATGACATTGCAAAATACTTTTGACACAACTGATACTAAGGTTACTCCTCTCCAAATGTTATAGTCACTAAGGTTGCCCTTTTTTTTTTTTTGGTATTTTAACAATGATTCCTTTTTTTCCATTTAGAAGGGACCTTTTCTTCTTTCCAGATTTTATTAAACATTCTCCATAGTTGTCTCATGTTGTCACTATTGATAGCATTTAACATTTCAAGTGTTATTTCACCTTCACCTGCAGCTTTGCTGTTAGCCATTAAATTCACTGCTGTTTCAGTTTCATGCAATGTAATTTCATGTAGGTAGACATTTAGTTGTGGAGTTGGTATGTCAGTTTCAAGGTTTATCAATTCTTTTGGGTGTGGTTGATTAAGTATTTTTTGGAAGTGTTCAGCCCATCTTTGCCCATTTTTGGTCTTTACTTGATGTTAAAGGGTTCCAGTTTGCCAAGGGTTGGTCTTTCATTAGATGTAATAGTACCTATCAACCTCTTTTGTATGTTATATAAAGTTTTGCTGTCTCCTGTTTTTACTGCTTTCTCCGCCTCTTTTGCCATAATGTCTATGTATTCTCTTTTATCTTTTCTAGCTGAACTTTTTACTTTCTTGTCTATTTCTTTGTATGTCGCTTTCACCAGATCTTTTCCAAGATTTCCAAAATTTCTTAATATTGCCACAAAATGCTTCAGTATGTTGCAGATATTTCTTTATACTCATAAGTAGTTTACGTCAGTTTTAGTCACACGTAAATGCAGTTTCAAGACCAAAGGAAAGAACTGAATCTAACTGAGTAGTGTCGTTGGCAATTAAAACTCATAAAATCCATTAAATATCAGTGCTCCTGATAATGCTCATTAGACTTGTCATTTAAACGGATGATGTCAACTTATTCAGGTAATCTTAATTTTCTTCTTCATGTGTTTAATACTACCTTCTATCATTATTTATATAGCTTTTCAAACAGATTACATTTTAGTGCAAAGAAGGTGGAGATCAAGTATAACATCAGCAAAAACTTTATCAGGTGCTGATTGTGACACGGACCATGAGTTATTAATAGCAGACTTGAAAATAAAGATAAAAAAGACAGTTACAGGACCAATACCACTCCGCTTTGATCTTACAAAAATACTAGAACAATATGGTATAGAAGTGAGGAACCGTTTCGAATTCCTGATGGCTAATTGGCTATGCAGGACAGAGATATCTTAATAACAACAGCTAAAGACGTGGTTCCAGTAAAGAAAACACAAAAGAATAGATGAATTACAGCAGGCACACTAGAACTGATAAAAAAACGTAGAGAAATAAAGACACAATGGAAAGTGACAAATAACAAAGAGGAATATAAATGTTTAACAAAGGAAGTATGAAGAAACATAAGAAAAGACAAAAAACAATACATACAAGATTGTTGTGGAAGAATAGAAGGACATCAGAAGTATGGAAGAGATAGTGAAATGTTTAAAGAAATGAAGACATTGACGAGAAATGTCACATCTAAGCTAAATGTAATTTGTGATGAGATGGGGAATACCCTGACAGAGACAGAGGAAATTCTAGAAAGATGGAAGGAATATTGCAGAGGAATGTATGAAACAACTGACTGAAAGCAGAAATCAACAGTGTGAATTATTATTACAGGAGAAAGAACCCGAACCAACAACAGAAGAAGTTTTATGGGCAACAAAGAAACTGAAAAATGGTAAATCACATGGATTTGATGAGATAACAGCTGAATTTATTAAAACAGGAGGAAAGGAATGTGCAACAATCTATCATGCACTATGTAAAAAGATATGGCATTCAGGTATTTGGCCAAAAGAATGGAAAAGAACTGTATTCATACCACTGCCAAAAAAGGATAACTTGAAATTATGCACAAACTACAGAACTGTTGCCCTGATTAGTCATGCCAGTAAAATTCTGTTAAAAATCATAATGTGTAGACTTTGTAAGAAAATATAAGAAGAAGTCAATATGGTCCAAGCTGGTTTCAGGCAAGGAAGAGGATCAAGAGATCATATATTCAGTATAAGATTAATAATAGAGAAATGCAGAGAGTTTAATGTGAATCTATATTTATCCTTTATAGACTACTCAAAGGCATTTGATTGTGTACAACACCAGAAACTTTGGGAAATAATGGAAAAAATGGGATTTCCAACACATTTGATACAATTAACATCACTGCTGAGTAAGAATAAATGGTGAAACAACAACTTTGTTTGATTGACATAAAACAAGGGGTCCATCAGGGGTGCACATTGTCGCCTTACTTATTTAACTTGTATACTGAAAATATAATGAGGAATGTTAGAGAAGATGTAGACAAAGAATATTATGATGCAATAACAATTGGAGGTTATGAAATACCAGAGATTAGATATGCTTATGGCACAGTATTACTGTCCACAACACAAAAAGGATTGCAAATACTAATTATGTCAGTCTGTAAGAACAGTGAAGAGCAAAACCTCTATCTTAATGCAAAGAAAACTAAATTGATGACAACTGACAAAACAAACAAGGCAGCTGAAATACGTATCACTGAGGAAAAATTGGGAGAAATGGAGAGTTTTGAATATCTTGGATCACCACTAACTAATAATGGAGATACAATGCGGGAAATTTAAAAGGACATCTATTGCTCTTCAGAAAGTAAAACACTAAAGAATCTGTAGAGAGGAACAGACAGAATTACAAAAATAAGATTTTTAAGGTCATGCATCTTTCCCATTGCAACATATGCCTGTGAGACCTGGAAACTTAACAAAACAGCTGAGAAACACATAAATGCCTTTGAATGTAAATGCTGCAGAAGAGTTCTTCAAATATCATGGACACAAAAAAACAATAAATATATCCATACTACAAGAACTTAATATTGAAGAAGGCTGGCTAGTAAAGAGTATTAAAGAGAGAAAAGTTAAATATTTTTGACACAATAAACGTCATGATAATCTAGTCTTGGAGGGGTACATAATGGGAAAAAGAAAGAGAGGAAGACCAAGGCGAAGATGACTGCAAGACATCATTGATGATCTGCAAATGGATGCATCAGCAGCAGGCCATCTTGCTTACAACCAACAGGCTTACAGGAGTGCTGTTAGGGAGGCAAAGTTCCACAAGGGACATGGAAATGAATGAAATGAAATACAGCTTTTATCTTTTATATAGTATTTTTTTTTTTCTCTTTGTGTTCATGTTTGGAGCTGTGGTGGTGTCATGGCTAGTGCACTTGCCTGCCAGTCAGAAGGTCCCTGCTTCAATTTCACACCTGGCAGAATTTTTTCAGACTGGTTGGCACCAGGGTGAACCCAGCCTCAAGAAATGGATACCTGAGACTTCCCTGAGAAAACAAAGGGAGCAAGGATAGGTGGTGATATCTCTTCCTTGAATGCTATAGTGGCATGGAAATGTAAAGGCACTAACATTTCACTCAACTATGGCATGCAAATACCACAGGTTATAACTGTTTATGAAGGATCAAGGTTTCCATGAAGAGAATGACAGTTGACACATTTTGGAGATAAAGTTCTAAATTATGCATATGTTGACAGACTGACCAGACACCTGCTGAGCATACATGAATGTACATATGCACCACACATGCACACTTTCTCTCTTTGCATGATGTGAGGAAACATCTGAAAACATTACAATTAGGAAGATAAGACAAGAGGATATAAAAGATGGTGTGACATTTTAGATGATTTTAAAAAAGCAGCTGAGCTAATAGATATACATCAAATACTGAAATCAGTGGAAAACTGCATGTACACAAACCTTCGAAACATTCAACATAAAAGCCAATTTACTTAAAGGTAAAGAGAAACAATGGGTCTCTTGCAATGTTGGCCTGGTTTTCAGTATACTATGATCTCTTTTAATATATCTAAAACATTGTAGTTGCCTTTTACTAATATCTGCAGTTTGTCTCTTTACAACTGTTGCAATAAAACTTAATTTTATTCTTTTCCAAACATATAAAAAACCTCATGGTTTAGTGTATTCTATTTTTTCTTTTCCATTTTCTAGTTCAGTGGTTATGTTTTAAGGGTCATAATTAAGTGGAACGAATTCAAGAACAATGCAGAGGTAATATAGATGAGCAAACAACAACCTGTCTCACAAGTGATCAGAAAAAAAAGATGGACATACGTCAGTCACGTGATAAGATGAAACAGTCAGAGAATCCCAAAACAAGCTATCACGTGGAACACAACAGGCTGAAGAAAAAGAGATTAACCACATAAAACTCTAAAGAGGACACTGTTATGAGAGGCCAAATTAGTAGGCATAAAATCCCTTGATGAGGTTGAAAAACTTGCAGAAAACAGGAAAACTTGGTGAACTACCATGTGAGCCCTATGTGGCATTTAACAGCACAGGAATGATGTAAGATGTAATTATGGATATGCAACATTTATCTGAATAAAAAAAATAAATATTACACTGGTTGTGTCCAGTTCCAATCTGTCAGTAACAATGTTATTTTGAAAGTTGAAAAAATTTACAGTGTATGCTTGTAAAAGAAAAAAAAAATTATGCTGAATATGTTGATTTTCTGACTACAGTTTTCTCATAAAGATCTCATTATTTCTCATATCATGATCCTTTCTGAACATTTTTTTCTGTTTCAAGATTACTGGGATTTGAAACTCACATTATCACAACAGATACAAAAGGCAAAAGGACATGTGGGGTGTTTATAGGACTCAAAAACTTTCATATGAAAATAAGAATGTTAAATTTTTTAAATATTTCAGACTAGTGGATTGTAAACATTTTGAACAGGACTACAGTCAGAACTGCAGGAACAAAATGAATGGTGGAGCAGGAGGTGCAAAGGAGATAATGCAATCTCTAAAACAATGGTGTAAGAACAGGATGTGTGTCAGAATATAAATACATGCATGAGATTTCTGTTTTAAAGCTGTGGAAAAACTTGGTGAAAAGCAGTAGGAAAACTTTTATGAAATAACAAAACAGAATTGTGACATTTCAGTTTTCATATGTCACACAAAATAGGTAACAAACAATACATACAAATACAAGGATGAGAAGAATATTGATCAGACAATTAAAAAAAAAAACTTAAGGCACTGGGTACAAATGAAAGACAATACAGAGGCTCAATCACAAAATCAGTATTTTATGTTTAAAAATTAACTGACAGCCACCAGCAAAATGTGAAGTGTAAGCAGCATTCTCACATTTTTTGGTAAAGCACAAAGACACAGGAGAAAGAAAATTTGAATGAGAATGACTGAAAATCAAGTCACAGACTTCAGCAGGACAAGGAATCACCTAATGATCAGATGACAATACACTAACCATTTCGTACAAAGTATCTCTAAAAATTAATGGTCATGTTGCTAAATCTTGAATACGTGTTTGATCCCATGACATCCAAAACTGAAAACTGGCTATATAGATATATTCTGTTAATAGATATCACAATTTCTCAGGTACCAAATCATTTAAAATGCATACAAGGTCTCCTGCAAATATATAGCGTAGAAGTGTCCACAAGCAAACCTATGAATCCTTCTTTTGTGACCCACAAATTTATTATAAAAATGTAATTTCTTTTTTTTTATTAAAAGTAGTATTGTTAGCCATGAAACAATGAGTTTTTGTTGTAATGCTCCAAAAGAAAGAAGGTATCATATTTCCAGCTGACTGTATCATCAACAGTAAAATGCTCTGAAACATATGGAACCATGATATGAAAAAAAAATGGTTATTTAGATGTGGCCTTCCTCACTTGAATAAATACAAGGTCCTTGAGCCTTTTGAAGTTGGATACCCCCGATACAGGTCAACATCAAACATTGTATTCAGGATAATTTAGTACCTAATAGCTGGAAACTGAGGTTTTTGGTAACAAAGTATGAGAGAACAACTGGTAGGATTAGCGTAGAAAAATGTAAACAAAGCACACAGACATCAGAGAAAGAAAATTCACAACAAAATGATAGAGAATTAAATCACAGAATCCAATACCACAAGCAACAATCTAGTCACAATAGGACAATATATTAACTACAAGCTTAATACAGAAGGTTCCTTCTTCTTCTGCAAACATTCTCAGACAGTAAAATTGGATATTTGTAAAAAAATACAGCAGTTCACCTCAGGTTGTCAACATCAACATAGTTTTGTCTTGGTTGATACTGATGACGGCCATGTGTGCCTTGCTTGCTCCTTGTAAGCAGGGCAGTCCTGCAGCAGATGCTGGGCTGTCATTTTTTTCAAGTGCCTTAGGTGCATTAATCATTTGTGTTCATCTTCAGCTTGTTTTACACATGTGATATCTTTGTCTGCTACAGCCTGAGTGGAGCCTGAAGATCTTGACCTGTTTTCTCCATCCATTGGTGATAGAGACCATATATAAGGTTTATATATATATATATATATATATATATATATATATATATATATATATTCAAACACGTATTCAAGACAGCCTGGATGTTCTCTTTCTCACTTGGTTTATATTTAATTCTGAAGGGTGTTTTGGCTTCATCATAGGAGAAAAATTCTGTAGCTTAGATTCAGTCTATGGATGCATCAGCTGCAGGCCATCTTGCTCACAACAGAGAGGCCTACAGGAGTGCTGTTAGGGAGGCAAAGTTCCGCAAGGGAACATGCAAATGAATGAATGAGATTCAGTCTCTCTGTAAAAAGTATTTGCTCGTTTGTTGTTGTTGAAGTATGCACCAGACTGTGTGTATGTTTGTCTAAAGTTCGTACCTGCTAGAGAGATTGAATCTAAGCTAAGGAATTTCTGTATCATGACCTAGTTTCTTTCCAGGTGTCATGATCCTTGTGTTGATTGAACAGTTACTAATGACTGCTTTCAAACACCTTTTTTTGGAGGTGCGAGATAGTGCAGTTCATTAATACGCTGTTCTCTCATGGCTAGATGACTGCTAGTCCTACTGGGTTCTGTGGTTCAAATCCCAGGTAATTCTCTTGTGATTTTTCTTTCTCTCATGTCTCACTGAAGTGCTTTGTCTGCGATTTTTTCAAGGTCTAATCCTACAAAACTGTGTTCTCTTACTTTACAACACAAAGAACTGTACATTTTGAGACAACACAGAACTTCTCCTTTGAAGCATGTCTTCACTTAAATATGCGTAATTACAGAGATGCTGCAATGACAAACAAAATTGGTTCATTCTGTGATCATCATTCAGATCTCTGGGTACCCAACGTGAGCAAAGTTTCCGAAAATTCAGTTGCTCATGCATTATTCTGTAGGCTAAGCCATGTGAACATCTGACTGCACTTGCTACACTGTCTAACGTTACTCATCTATCAGCTCTGATAATCTCATTCACACATTGCACAGTCGCTTCTGTTGCAATCTGAACAGGACAACCAAGTTGGACTTTGTCAACAATTTTGGTGCGTCCCTGAGAAAATTCTTTTACCCAGTTATAGACCGCTTTACATGATAAACACTTTTCAGCATAAACTGTAATCATTTCCTTATGAATGTCCTTTAGCCCACAAAAATCACACTACACTTCTCTGTTCTTCTTTTGTACACACTAACAGTTGGGTAGCCATTTTGTTATTGCTTTGCGCATGTGCATATAACTCCCAGCTACATACAACTATTATAAAGTTGGATGATGGTACTATCTAAGGATATATTTAAATACTATCTGATGACTGCCACTGATAAAATATTTCAAATATTTTTTTTGTGAGTTACTTAGTGACTTCCCCTCATATAACAACATTATCATATTCTGGAGAAAACTACAAGAAATAACTGAAGAATAAAAAACTTACCAGATTGTCTATTCCAATAAGCAGCTTAAACTATCATAAAACCACATGCCATAGTAGCTTGCTGAACAAGATGCCCACATAATAATTTAAAAAAAGATCCTCCTTGAAAAGTAGACAAGTCTAGAATGAGCACAATATGCTTATACACAAATATCTTTCTTCAAAGTCTTAACAAAGCTGAGTTTGAGGCCTATGAATAATCTGTTATTCCAAACACACAAATAGAAAAGGAAATTGAAGCATTAAAAATGTGGATATACAGACAAAACTGGCATTATGATGGATACAAATAATGAAAAACATTAGAACCGGACAGTCATAAGCATTCTGGGCATAACAGTATACTGAAAACATTAAATTTTCTGCAAAATCAAGGGAAAAGAACAGAAGAATAATAAAATGGAGACAGATTTATAGATGGGCAGACTATATTAAGAACTCAGCATGACACAGCTTTTCTATGTATGCTATAATGACAAGATATCCAATACACCCTTCTTCCTCTATGGTGACAGCTCAAGATGAAAATGACTACTATATTTTTTTATGCATATAATGTGTGTTATTTACACAGAAACCTTAAACATCTGAGTTATTTAGATATAGAAAACACAAACATATATCAACGAGGAGTGAAAACTAAAATACTGGATAAATCCATATTAACCCTTTTTTGTTCAGGTGACCATTGGTCGATCTGTCCATGGATGACAAAACCTACAAGCCACAGTTTTTTTGGCAAGAGTTACTGTTAACAATTCACCACCAAATTTCCATCAAGAAAAATAGTAGTGTCCTTTAGACACCTTGCATTAAAGTGTGAATAAAAACCTGTTTACTGAAAGCTCATTTGAAAATTTTTGCAAATTCTTTGATTTTTTAATGGATTTTGTTCAATTTATGAGCATGTGGCCAAGACAATCTCCCAATAATCATGATTCTATTCTCTCTCACACACACATGGAAGCAGGTATTCAAACACACATACATACATACACACCTGTGCATTCATTATACATTTGTGTGCATGATACATAATTATTTTTACAGGAAAATGGACTTTCAGCATGGGTGTGTGATACATTATATGCGTAAAAATAAAATACAGTACATAAAGCACTGAAATGAAGATATAACAGAAGTACAAGGTGTGTCCACTAAGTAATGAGACCAATTCCATAAAATTCAATTTGTTCAAGATATACTTGCATATACTTAAAATTCCTTGAAATAACATCCGATGCCAGTGGTTCTGCCATGCACTGTAGCTCGCCTGGAAGACTTGAACAGGGATCTCCTTCAAAGCACTAGTCATGGCAGCTTGCACATCATTGGCAGTCCAAAAATGGTGGCCTTTCAAGCTTAATTTGAGTTAGAGAAACAAAAAGAAGTCAGCTGGGGCCAAGTCTGGGCTGTAGGGAGGTTGGCACAGCGGTGCCATGGTTTGTTTTGCCAGAAACTCTCTCACTAGCAGTGACGCATGGCTCGGTGCATTGTCATGGTGAAGAACCCAGGTTTTGGCAATCTCTGGGCAGACATGCATGACTCTGTTCTTCAGCATTTAAGTATTTCCACATAAAATGCTGCGTTGACCATTTGTCCAGGTGATACGAACTCCTTATGGACAACATCTTTAGAGTAAAAAAAAAGACAATGAGCACTGATTTGCTCATTTGAGCCTTCTTTGGGTGCCCTGTACATTGTTCATCCTCAATGCTCTCTCTTCCGTCATTGAACATCTTGTGCCATCGAAACACTTGTGCTTTTGATAAAGCATCCCTCCTGTAGGCTTTCTGCATCATAGCAAGTGTCTTGGTTGTGGATTTTTCAAGTTAAACACAAAACTTTATTGTGTATTGCTGCTCGACACTCCTCTGCATTTTGAGTATTATACAGTGCTTAAACAGCTATATACTTTGCAAGCGATCCGCACTCTGTAAAAGCTCAGAGCCAAATGATGAGATATCGACCCTTTACCTAACATCCCCCGCTAACCTTCAGGGTCGGAGAATCCACCCTCCGGCCCTGATGATTGGCTGAATAAAATAAGTCTCATTACTTACTGGACACACCGTGTATGTGATCCTTTAAAAAACAGTCTCTTCATATTGCAAAGCGACGATCACAGCTAAAAATGTGACTCTTGAAAATATACATCATCTTTCAGTTATAATTTCAGAAGTGTCTTATGAAATCTTCACTCAGTTCAAATCAACACTGCAAACAATGGTAGGTTACTTACAGCCCAGAAACAATGAAATAGTCCAGATTTCTGAAACAACAATCACCTACAGACACCTGTCTATATGGACTCCAAGACACAATTACATATCACCCAATGATGAAGTTCACCAGCCTGCAAAAGCATGGGCTTAAACACTGTCATACAAGCAGTAAAATAATACTTTGGAACAGCAATGAAAATAGGGAAGGAGGAGAAACTAGATGTGGCATTTTGAAAGATGTAGCTAACAAATGTCAATATTAACAAAATATGATGAGGTAAGATGAGAACAACCTTCCATCTAAGAATGAAACACATTACACTAAAAAAAAAACAAAACTAAACAGCCTGTGGTCTTCAAACTACTGCAGCTGCATCCATCCCTATGTGACAATGTAATATATGCCCGCCTCATAACTCATGAAGCAAAACAACTGTGGTCTGGTATTATATCCATAATCAAAACATTATAAGGCTTCAAACAGATATAATAGAAAAAAAATGCAGCTCTGACTATAAAAAAAGCACAAAGAAAACAATTATTTAATGTATGATGAGAAACACCCATAAATTAAATGCTTTGAGCCTGACTAAGGTTATCAAAACCAATAAATGCTAAGAATTTATTTCATTGCTCATTAAATGGTCAATTAGTATTTTATTTTTTTTTTAACATGGCTGCATTGGAGTAAAGTCAGTTAGGTCAAGTCAGTTCCCATGATAAAAATATA
Organism: Achatina immaculata; assembly: GCA_009760885.1. Classification (NCBI taxonomy): domain Eukaryota; kingdom Metazoa; phylum Mollusca; class Gastropoda; order Stylommatophora; family Achatinidae; genus Lissachatina; species Lissachatina immaculata. The sequence continues at coordinate 43,288,136 of CM019698.1, forward strand.
AATGACTCTGATTACATATTTAATAACAACAAAATCCATGAAAAAAGAATGTGAAGCAACCTTACAGCTGCCTAATTAAACTGCTAACTTATCCTCCTCCCTTTCTCTGAAATCGAGCTTTCCACTGTCATGCATGACTGTTCATTATCATCTCTCTTTGCTTTCATTCGCTTCTCATTCCATGAATCTTTCCTGCTGCTAAGATGTTTTTAGTCTTCATCTTCTCAGTTAATCTTCACTGAATGTTGATTATCCTCTTACAGTTTGAATTCATTTTCTGTTTCATTGGTGACTAGACATGTTTGTACAGTTGTTTCCATGGTTCATCTGAGATCTTTATGAGGTAATGTGTCATAGCATTAAAGACAGATACATATAAAGTGACTTAATCCAAGTTCAGTTAAAAGATTTATAAAATATGACAATGTATCTAAGTTATTCTATTACTGGAACTTTCAATTTAAAATTCTTGTGAACTACTGTGGTGTCTAGCGGTGGTTGAAGAGTTTGCTCTATGTAATCCACATTTCCCCAACTGTCAACTAAAATTATTGTTGTTGTCCTGTGAAAGAAACATTAGAATGTTACATAAATTAAAATGAAAAAACAAAACACAAGCACAATTTTTAGCAACAAAAAGAGAAATAAATGAAGTAAATTAAAACTTAGCATCCTCATGCTCAAATACTGGTCTTACACTTCTAGACACTAAGGCATATCTGGTAAGAAACAAACACCTCAGATATCTGAAATTTTTATTCTTGAATTATGTAAAAGAAATTGCTGATATATAAAAGACTGAGGGTTGTGAACTGAAGGAATTTTATATGGGTGAGAAATACTTTTGTCAGGTCACTTGTATAAAAAAGATAGAAATCTATGCTGCGATTATACAGAAGACACTTATATTTAATATTATATTTTTGATGATGGTAAATATCATGTAACCAGTATGCAGTATTTTATCTTATATCCTTCCTGTGCCATTAAACATCACATAAAGCTTGCAAGGTAGTTTGCCAATTTTTCCTGTTTTCAGCGAGCTTTTCAACCTCATCAAGGGATTTTATGCCTATTAATTTGGCCTATCTTAACAATGTCCTCTTTAGAGTTTCACGTAGTCTGCCTCTTCTTCTTTGGCCTGTTGTGTTCCACTTGATAGCTTGTTCTGGGATTCTCTGATCGTTTCTTCTCATCACGTGACCAACATATGTCCATCTCCTTTTCCTAATCACCCATGAGACTGGTTGTTGTTCAGTCATCTGTCTTATCTCTGCATTGTTCTTGAATTCGTTCCACTTGATGCCGAGTATTTTCCTTAGGCATTTGTTTTCAAAAGATTCTAATTTCTTTTCTATTTCTTTAGTTGTTTTCCAGCTTTCACATGCATAAATGAGGGTGGATATTACACTTGAATTGAATAGTCTTAACTTGGTTTTTGTGCTTATAACTTTTGAATGCCATATGATCATGCAGATCGATGCTGCTTTTGCAATTCTAATTCTAACTTCCTTTCTGGTGTCACCATCTTGGTCTATGTAGCTGCCAAGGTATGCAAATTGATTGACTTCTTCAACATCTGTTTCTTCTAAGTGTATTTTTCCAATATGACTAATGAGAAGTTTCATTATTTTTGTTTTGTCCTTGTTAATTTCAAGTCCTATTTTGCTAGCCAGTGAAACAGGCTATCTGTTTTTTTCTTGCATGGAATTCACATTGTTAATGATAAGAGTTATGTCATCAGCAAAATCAAGATCTTCTAGTTGGGCATTTTACTACTCTTCTAGTAGTATTTTGTAGTGAAGTTTAGCTGCTTTAAAAAAATTTTTAAAGTAAGAACAGAAAAATAAAACTTCTTATAATAATATTTTCATAGATTTGTGAAGCAATTTGACAAGGGAATGATGGTATATTGGTGGTTTCCCTTTGCCTCCCTATTGATTGTATATAAAAAAGTAAAGGTAAAGATAATCTTGTCATGCCTTAGAGACACATAGGGATATGGTGTTAGTGCCCATATTTTCCTTGACCTGTCATCACAATTGAGGTTGATATGATCAGTTTAATGCCTTGCCACCTTTCCCTCCCCAACTCCAGAAGAAGTCGGGTACCCATTTCTACAGCTGGGTGATTGGGGTGCCTCCAACCGGATTTGAACCCCCAACCTTCACCATGAGAGACCAGTGCACTAACTACTTCATCACTCAGACACCCAAGTGAGGAAAAGAGTATTACTTTGCTATACAGAAACAATGTTTTGAAACTAGGACAGTTAAAAAACAAAATGACAAAGAAATTGGAAGCAACAGAGATCAGGCTTTGGAGAAAGATGCAAGAGATACCCTGGACAGACAGAAAAACAAATGAAGAGGTCCTCAAAGAAGATTCAGAATAATGAAAACTAGTTAAAATAAGAAAAAGATGGCCAAAATTTCTTAGACAAGTCATGAGAAGACAGAAATCAGAGAGCTAGGACAGTTAAAAAACAAAATGACAAAGAAATTGGAAGAAATTGTTGACTGGAAAACTCAAGGTAAAAAGGAGAAGAGGAAGACCAAGAGAAAAATATTTCAGTGGACTGACCAAGTGGCGGAAAAAGGAAAGCAACTGAACTGATCAGATACACCTCGAGCAGCATGACTGCCATCGTGACCCAGAGTGACACATAATGATAAAATATCATGATCATATGGTCAATCATTTATTAACCCCTTTCTCATTTTTTATGTATAGTCAATCCTGATGTAATTTTTTTTTTAAGGCATGCTACTTAAATTTGATAAAATATTACAATAATGCAAAAAACTAATTCAGTTACATTAATAAATAAATTTTTAAAAATTTCTTAACAAATTTCATACAGCAACCACATTATACTAAAGAGTGAAACAAATGGAAAAGAAATTAAATAAAAAATAGCCAAATGTTGTCATAATTTAGATTAAACTAATTTTCAACAGCTAAGGAAAAGATTAAAGATTATATGGTAAATTGATATAACTACCATATTTGCCTGAATCTATGATGTAAATAGTGCTTATGTAATATGGGATGGTACTATTCTCTGTGCCATACACTATTTTTAAATACTTGATGTTTTACACCCACAATAAAAAAAGAGTTGGTTAGAAAGTGTAATGTGTTCATTCTCTGCTTATAAGCAGTCATTATTTTATTTGCTCAACATGCTACAAATTTAGTTTGCATGCACACTGGAACTGTATAAATGTTTGTCATCAAAGCCAAGAGATTCTGTGAAGACGGGAGACTCTCCTGAGAGTACAGTTTGCCTTCTATTTTGACTCTTGTTACCATAGAAAAGATGTTTTTCACGTTAAAATAGAAATGCGCATTAAAAAAATTGATAGCATATAAAATAAAATTTTATAGGAAAAATAATGATGCCAGGGTGTCTGAGTGGCGAAGTGGTTAGTGCACTGGTCTCTCATGGTGAAGGTTGGTGGTTTGAATCCGGCCGGAGGCACCCCAGTCACCCAGCTGTAGAAATGGGTACCTGACTTCTTCTGGAGTTGGGGAAGGAAAGGTGGCCAGGCGTGATACTGACCATATCACCATCTAGTGTGCTGACAGGTCAAGGAAAATATGGGCACTAACACCATATCCCTATGTTGCTTGTAAGTGGAAATTTTCAAGTTAATCTTTTCATTCACGACAAAGCTTTTACAAATCATATGCACATTTTTTAAAAGGGTTGGTGGTATTCTGGAGAATCTCTAACCTTGATCCATACTGAGTTTCTGGAGACCACACATTGATAGCTGATTGCTGACTAATCCTGGATGGGTCATAGCCTGCAAAGACAGCTGCCTTCTCAAGCACAGGATCTGGAAGAAACCTGTGGATAATGTCAGCAAAACCTTAAAGTAAAATCTGGAAAATTATCTTACATCTTGCATCCTTCCCATGCTGTTAGATGTCACATAGTGTCTGCATGTTAGTTCACCAAGATATCCTGTCTTCGGCGAGTTTTTCAGTCTCATCAAGGGATGTTATGTCCACTGAATTGGCTTCTCTTAACAATGTCCTCTACAGAGTTTCATGCGGTCAACCTCTTTTTCTTCTGCCTGTTGTGTTCCATTTGATAGCTTGTTTGGGGATTCTCTGATTGTTTCTTCTCATCACATGACCGACATATGTCCATCTTCTTTTTCTAATCAACCATGAGACAGGTTGTTGTTTGCTCATTTGTCTGATCTCTGCGTTGTTCTTGAATTCATTCCACTTTATACCAAGTATTTTCTTTAGGCATTTTTTTTTGAAAGAGTCTAATTTCTTGTGGAAAATTATACACCACCTAAAAATATAAACCACTGCTGATAGCTGCAAGTGATAATACTAACTGGCAGAAGCTAAAGTTTCAGTGCTGGATAAGAATATAATAATGTATAAAAGCAGCAGCAGCAACAGACATACTAAAGTGAAGAAGTTATTTCAGTTTATTCAACTTTTCATTTATCTTTCATGTTCTGTGTGCAGTACAGTTGGAAACTATAAGGAAATTCAGCACTTTTCTACACTATTTCTTCAAAATATGACATTTGTTATTATTATTATTATTATTATTTGCAATGCCAGATAGCACTGGCAAGCATGCTTGTCCATTTTGTATGGTCCTTGGTGTTTTTTTTGTCTCCTTGCCACTAGGTTAGTTCACTGGCCTTCCTCTTCCTTTTTACCCTGAATTTTCCAGTCAGTAACTGATTTAATAAATAAAATTTCAGAACAATGTGGTTTTGTTGAAAGAAAAAGCACAAGCAACACAATTTTTATATTAATAAACATAACATAATGATCTCTAGAGTTAAACAAAGATTTATACTTCTGCTTTATTGAATACACAAAAGCTTTTGATAGAGTTAAACATGGAGATACAAATGCTAGAGAAACTTAACATGGTAATGATATGAAAATTATTAAGATTAGTACTGGAATCAAAAGACAGCAATAATAATGAGTAGTGACATAGGTGATTTATGAGGATATAAAGTAAGGCATAAGACAAGGTTGCACATTGTCACCTGACATATTCTCATTATACAGTGAAAATATCATGAAGGGCAGTGAAAATGTAAAATGAATTAAAATATGAGAGTATAATATCAATAACCTGAGATATGCAGTTGATGCCATTCTAATAGCAGAAAGTGAAAGCAATATGCAGAAACTTGTGAACAAGATTATTGAAGAGAGCAATAAAAGATGCCTAGAGCTAAACAAGAACAAGAACAATGGTAATATTATAAAGAATAAACACATACCACAGTGGAACATTCTTTCAAATGGGAAGACATTGACTAAAATATGTAAATTCATTTACCTTGGAATAACAATAACACCTGATGGCAAGTGCACAAACGAAGTAAAATCACAAATACATATAGTGAATAGGTTCTAAGGACTGTTATTGGCAGAGGTGGGGTGGAGGATACGCTCTCCACTCCAATGGCGTGTGTCTCAAATAGGCTCTGACAGTCAAGTCCAGCTCCTGGCCATCTCGTGGCAGAACTGTTGAAACTGACAGGAGAAGGGACGAAGGTGAATATCTGGCGCCTGAAAACCAGATGCTTGGGGTAGATGTGAGTCACATTTGGTAGCTCATCTACTGCTGCTGGCGAGATTCTTCAGCTGCCGTGCGTGGAGCAGGGCTCCTCCCGGCCAGTGAAGAAAGGTGCAAATGGGGTTGCCATGCTGTGAAAAAGGGTGAAAGAAAGGATAAAGCGTAGTCAAATCATGGCACCTCTGGTTTGGAGGTCGGCCACGTCCTAGGTGCACTCATATCAGGCGAAATGCCTGAACCAGTTTAACCCAGAGGTTAAGACACTACTGGCGAGATTCTTCAGATGCTGCGCATGGAGTGAAGCTCCTCCTGGCCAAGGAAGAAAATGCGGAAAAGAGTTGCTGTGTGGTGCCGATGGGAAAAGGTGATGGAAAGGATAAAGTGAAGCTTTATCAGTATGTCCAGTAGTATCGCGGTGAGAGCTACTCATACCACGGCGCCTCTGCTCTAGAGGTCAGCCACATCCGAAATACACCCATACTGGTGAAATATGCCTAAACTAGCTTACACCAGGGGTGAAACTTGATGGCTACGCATATCACGGTACCTCTGCTCCAGAGGTCAGTCACGTCTGATATACACCCATACTGGTGAAATATGCCAAAACTGGCTTACACCAGGGGTGAAACTTGATGGCTATGCATGTCATGGTACCTCTGCCTTAGAAGTCGGTTATGTCTAAACACACCCATACTGGGATAATATGCCTAAACCGGCTCAACCCAGGGGGTGGAAGTCACTAGTGGCGAGGATTCATCCTCCTGGACAAAGCTCTGTCCTGGTCACAACTAGGAAGGGTAGCGGCCATGACCACAAAATGCTGAAGTCGGAGACACTGGACCAGGACAGTCTAGATAGGCAACCACCTCTCACCCAGTGGGGATGTATGCATATCCTAATCACGCTGAAATTTTCCAGTGAGAAAGCCCAATGCTGGAATAGATGAGCAACCACCTCCCACCCGGCGGTGATACACGGATATCTCAAAACACGTCGAGGTTTTCTGGTGAGAAAGTCCAACTCTGGCCTGGATGGGCTACCACCTCTCACCCAGCAGGGATATACTGATATCCAAAACACACTGAGGTTTTCTGGTGAGAAAGTCCAACTCTAGATTAAACTGGTGCAATGAAAACCACAGTGTCACGCAATCCCGATTCTGAGACCCACCAAGAATACAGGCTCAAGCCATGCGATACTCTGAACCTCTTGTGGTCCTCTAAGGGATCTCATGTCCACATGGGGGACCACGGGACCGATGGAGGACCACAGGTTATTCAGTAGGATCACAGGGCGGTCTTGGTGGTAGAAGCGAACGAAGAAGAAGAAGATATAGTGAATATAGCTTTTTATGACTTGAAGATAGAGTAGTAATGGATGGACACAAAAGCCAGAAAGTACTTCTGCGACACGGTGTACCACAAAGAGGAGTCCTTTCGCCTACACTATTCCTTGTATTCATTAATGACCTGGTCAAGGAACTTCCCTATGGAATCAAAGTGGCACTGTATGCAGAAGATCTGGTCATGTGGTGTACAGATGAATATGCGACAGTTGCTACACAGAGACTCCAAACAGCAGCAGACATCTTGACATCATGGACAAACAAATGGTGTGTAAGTATAAACACAGAGAAATCAAGTACCACTCTGTTCACTCTCTCATCTAAACAGAAAGCAGGTAAGATCTTTGTAAATGAAATATCCTTAAGGATGGACAACCAACCCACTTACTTAGGAGTGACTCTTGACTCAAAACTGACCTGGAAGCAACACATCAACAGTACAGAAGCAAAAGTCAGAAGAAAACTAGCAATATTAAGAAAACTGAGTGGAACCACATGGGGAGCTAGTGAAAGAATCCTCAAGAATGTATATCAGCAAAGTATTCTACCACATTTAGAATATGGCTCAACATCTTGGTGCACAGCATCAAACACTATGCTGCATAATCTAGACAAGGTACAAAATCAGTCACTACGGATTATCACAGGTGCCATGAGGTCCACACCAATAATAGAAATGCAGAAAATAGTTAGTGTTCAAGCGCTAAAGGAATGTAGAGACACAAAGGTCATGACCATGGGAGAGAAATTCCTCAGCTCTGTAAGCCATCCCCTGAAGGAGAGATTCAATAACTTAGCACTAAGACGGCTTAAAAGAAGCAGCTTCATTCATCAGGCCAAGCGTATGCGTAAGCTGATACCTGACCTTCCAGCTGTAGTCGCTCAATTATCATCTGTACCAGAGCATACACCATGGAAAGAAGCAGATTATACACAAATAACTATTCAGACTGAAGTGAAAGGTGTGCAGAATGGTGAGATGCAGAGCAGTCTTGTAAGGTCAACAGCCACACTTAGTGTTCTAGATGACAAATATCCATGTGACACCTGGATACGTGTGTATACAGACGGATCTGCACATAATGCCATAAAGAATGGAGGGGCAGGAGCACATATTGAATATCCAAACAACACCACTGACAAGACTTCCATACCCACTGGAAAATACTGCAACAACTATGATGCAGAAGTTAGGGCAATTATTGCTGCAGTTGAAAAACTATCAGACTCCAGAACTGATACATGCTCCATAGTAATTCTCACTGATGCAAGATCAGTACTGGAAGCTCTTCAGTGCAATAAACTACCAGACCTTAAGGATGCCTTGTCAAAAATTGGCTTACAACATGGAGTCACTTTGCAATGGATTCCCTCCCACTGTGGGATACCAGGCAATGAGAAAGCTGACCATCTGGCCAAAGAGGGCACTGAAATGGAGCCAGACATACCAATCACCTATAATCAGAAGAAAAGCATGATTAAAAACCTACAGGAAGCCACAAACACCACCACATGATGACTATCACATGCTAAACAGAAAGGAACAAGTCACCACCTTCCGTCTCCGAACAGGACACAGCCGACTCCGAAGTCATATGTATACAAAGTTTAAGGTTGGTACTACTAATCTATGTATATGTGCCCAGGTGCCCCAAACTGTGGAACATATCCTCCAGAACTGCACCAACTATGAGACACTGAGAAATAATTACTGGCCCAGAGAAACCACTAAAGAAGATAAGCTGTATGGTTCCATACATGAATTACAAAAAACAGTGAAATTTATCCAAGAGACAGGACTGCAGATATAGACAGACAATGCGAACGAAGAAGAAGAGAAGAAGAAGAAGAATGACTTGAAGAAGATACTAACAAATAAGATGCCCCTAAGAAATGCTTCATTTTCCCTAAAAATGAGGAAAAGAGTATTACAGTGTTTTATTTTTAAGAGTATTACAGCTAGTAAAATAGGACCTGAAATTAACAAGGAAAAAAATGAAAATAATGAAACTTTCCATTAATCAATAAGGAAAAACATACAGTTGTTGAAAAAGTAAACCATCTGCATACCCCAGCAGCTACATAGACTGGGATAGTGACACCAGGAAGGAAGTTAGAATTAGAATTGCAAAAGCAGCACTGAGCTAAAAATCTTATTTTTGTAGTTCTGTCTGCTCCTCTCCACAGATTCTTTATTTGTTTTACTTTCTGAAGAGCGATAAATGTCCTCCTTTTAATTTCCCTCATTGTGTCTCCATTATTAGTAGTGATCCAAGATATCCAAAACTCTCCACTTCTTCCAGTTTTTTCCTCATTGATACATATTTCAGCTGCCTTGTTTGTTTTGTCAGTTGCATCAGTTTAGTTTTCTTTGCATTAAGACAGAGGTTCTGTTCTTCGCTGTTCTCACGGACTGATATAATTAGTTTTTCCATTCTTTTTTGTGTTGTGGACAGCAACACTGTGTCATCAGCATATCTAATCTCTGGTATTTCATAACCTCCAATTGTTATGGCATCGTAATATTCTTTGTCTACATCTTCTCTAACATTCCTCATTATATTTTCAGTATACAAGTTAAATAAGTAAGGTGAAAATATGCATCCCTGACGGACCCCTTGTTTTATGTCAAACCAAGTTGTTGTTTCATCATTTATTCTTACTGCTGCTTGTTGGTCTAGATACAGCAGTGATGTTAATTGTATCAAATGTGTTGGAAATCCCATTTTTTCCATTATTTCCCAAAGTTTATGGTGTTGTACAGAAAATTATATACATACATAATCCAAAATGTTAATTTGGAACTGACTGCAAAAACACTTCTACTTAATAACAACTGCACATGAAAAAAAAGAACAGATTAAACTGGATTTCACAGGGGTAAAGAAGAGGGAGTACATGCTGAGGCTCATCAGGACAATCTTTTCAGATGGACTCTAATAAAATACAGTAAAACAATGATGAGAACTTGGAGGCCCAGACTGAGCTTTTATCTCTGCCTCATGTGTCACTTGCACATGAAGAAAACTGATGAATTAACACAATTTGTCCAAACATTGCTTTGCCTCTCAATGCCTTTTGGAATGGGTATTCTAGGGGAGAGTTGGAAATGCCTAAAAATGCTGCAAAAGTAACAATTTTGAAACATAAGCATCCATTTCACATAAAAATGAATTGCACTAAAAGTATTTACAGCTGAATGTCTTTAATCCTGCAAAAGTGGTAATAATTTATTTTTGGCTCTATTTAAAATGCTTCAACTCTCTCAGAAGATTTTTTAAATCTCAGGAGAAAGAAGTTTCTTCCATTACCAGTAACTGCAATAAATCAATAAGTTTTATTCTGGCCCACCCTCATTTAAATATTTACTAAGGATAAACAAATTATGATAACAGCTGCAGGAGATAACATATTATTTACTAATGAAAACAGACAACAAAGAATGAAAATAATAATAACTGCTTAATGGATGATAATAATTCTATATGTTAACATATCAAGAACATTGTGTTATATATACTATGTATGTGGCCACTACAAAATATATTTTGTTGTATATCTTTTCTCTGTCTGTGAGATTTACAGGTCAAATAATGCTAGTCCTCATTATTAATGTTAATATTTCAATGTTAATTTCTATTAACAGTTTACATATCTTCATTTTGTACTATTATCTTTTCCCGATTTCTTTTTCTAAAGCCACAAACATTCATGCTGTTAAAAAATTCACTCTATTTATCAGCTGTTTTTTTATTTTTAATCGCACCACTCTCTTCTAACAAGTATCTTCTTCCTATCTCTCCTTAACTCTATTTTTATTGCTCCTTACTGACTCTTCTATTTCTACGGAATAACTTTTTTTTTTCCCCTATTAGTGCTTGAATATCTTCTTTATTTATTTTATCTTTACTTGTCTCTCTACTCATTTGAAACTGACAGACCTGAAATCAGCTCTAATTTTGCTTGAAAGTCAACAATATAGCCAGCTGTGTACCTCTAGTAACTTACCACAAAACTACTTTAGATGCCATATTCAAAAACTTACTGTTAGCTGGGAGATTTCTGACATTGACACAGGACATGTAGTTGTGAGCATTGCTGACAAAAATAGGCTTAACTGTTAGGGAATCTTCTTGTTTACTAGTAAGAAAATGAAAACACAGTGTCATAAGCAGAAATTTATCATTATTAACAAAATATATACATGAATAAGTCATTCATTTGCATGTCCCTTGCAGAACTTTGTCTCCCTAACAGCTCTCCTGTAGGCCTCTCGGTTGTGAGCAAGATGGCCTGCTGCTGATGCAGATCATCAATGATGTCTTGCAGCCATCTTCACCTTGGTCTTCCTCTCTTTCTTTTTCCCATTATCTACCCTTCCAAGATGGTTTTCTCTAGATTATCATGGCATTTAATGTGTCCAAAATATTTAAGTTTTCTCTCTTTAATTCTCTTTACTAACCAGCCTTCTTCAATATTAAGTTCTTGTAGTATGGATATATTTGTTCTTTTTTGTGTCCATGATATTTGAAGAACTCTTCTGTAGCATTTACATTCAAAGGTATTTATGTGTTTCTCAGCTGTTTTGTTAAGTGTCCAGGTTTCACAGGCATATGAACAGGTCACGACACATAAAAAAACAAACTTATATAAACAAGTCATGATATATAAATACGGCAAGATTTATGACACAAGCAACAAAATGTATATAAATGAATAAATCATTACCACATAAAAAAATAGCAAAATAACAAAACTCAGATAATTTTGTTATGAATATAGGATTAATATAAACACATTTCTATGGCAAATGCAACTCTCTATACACAGCCACATTCAGTCCATAAGTACTTTTTTTTTTAGGAGCATTTTATTACAATTCAGTTAAATTACCTATAATAGAAGAGCACACAGCTAGTAACTATGTTGAATATCTTTTGTTTAGTATCACTGAGGTATTAAGTACAGAGATAATATCATTATTAATATGCATATTATTTTGCAAATAATTCTCTCACAATTGGCATACTCTGATAATTTTACTCACCTGAGATCAAAAAGAACCAAATTAAATCCATTATACTGATCTTTCTCTTCTAAGATCCTTTGAGCATATTCTTTGATATCTGTCTGTCCATTTACATAATTTGTCACCAAATGACCTAAATAGAATGATTCAAATAACTTATATGTGACAATGTAAATTAACAACATCATATTTGTGTAAGCACCTTTGTAGAGCTCCGAAGATCATATCTTTTCTCACCAGTTGTTTCTTGTTACTTGCCTGATGATTTTTATGTTAAGTGCTACTGATATTTTTTTTTTTTTAACAGGTAAGTCTTGATTGGTGGAAGCAAAAACATTGTGGTCGAAAAAAAGGTAATGAGTCTTAAATAATGTGAGACAAAAAATTATTAGGGAAAGGTACATGCTGAAAGGACAAAGCAGTCACACATCAGCCTGTGCTAGTTTTCACTGAGTAAAGCACATAGATGTAATGCTATATTGTGTATGATATTACCATATAAAATTGTGTTAATTCTTTGTTTCTTAACAAAATGGAGAAAAGGAAATAATGAATGCATAGACTTTGTTAAAAAAGTATTTCAGACAAAAATATTGCCAGTGTAAAAAAAAAAATGCAATCACATTAAAAGAAAAATTAGAGATAATTAAATGGTATGAAGGGCCACATTAACTCTAAAATAGGACAATATGTTGGAATGTCTGGATCTACAATATGGAATATTATAAAACATGAGAGAAAAGAAAAAAGGCACATTTGATTCAGCTTTTTTGTCACCAGCAAGCAACCACAAGAAACAGAAGTATTACATACTCCTCTCCTTTCACTTTCTTCATAATCTCCTTACCATTACTTTTTTCATTCTTATTTGTTGTATATCACTGACGTGAATAAATATTTTCTCTTCTTTTCCTGTTTCTTTGTCCTGTATGTTTATGTATGATTAAGGTGTAAATCAAAATGTTACAAATGTGTGTTTGTTAATTAATAAAGACGTTCCTACTTCTGTTTCAAACAATCTTAATAATTTTAGTTGTGAATATTGAAGACTAATTTAAAAAAGCATTCCTCTTAGCAAAGCAATTGTTCAAGCAAACGCTTTTATAAGGTAGTTAAAGAAAATAGAACTGAAGTTAATGTTGAACAAATATTTACTTTGAGTGTTGGCTGGTTAGAAATTGATTTTTACTGGATAATGTAAAAATTACTGGTGATATAGTCAGTGCAGATAAACATGGCAGAAAAGTATCTTGATGTCTTGAAGAAAATAACTGAAGGTGTAAACACTGGTCAACATATTTTTAATGCTGGTGAAAATGTTTTTTTTTTTTATTTTTATAGAAAAGAATATCTTCCAGGTCTTAAATTTATAAGAAAGAAAAAAAAATAATCTAGATTTGAAGTGTCGATGAAATGCCTAATAATTTTATTGGGAAATATAAAACAGGGAGATTTTAAATTACAATGAATATTTATATATCAGTCACCAATCAATGTATTCTGAAAGGCTGCAACCTTCAATTGCTTCTTTGGCAGTCTAATAAGAAAGCATGGTTAACTAAAGCATTTTTCAAAGATTGGTTTTCAAAATATTTTTGACCATTAAAACTCTGCAGTAAGAAGAATATTATTTTTAAAGCATTACCAACTTTAGATAATGCTCCTGGGCTTGGCTCATTGTGTGAGAATGCTAAAATCAAGCACATCTTTATTGCATGGACTAAGGAACTATTGCAAGGCTTATCACCTAAGAAACAATGAGTGCACGATAAAACTACAGTCATGGTGCAGTCATGCTGCAACTAAGATAGTATCAGTTTTTATTTATTTATTTTTTTCTCTTCTCTGGCTTTAGGATTATCTGAACATTTTGAGCGACTATATATCTAATTAAAATGCAGTTTTTTTCAATACTTCCAGTGTTGTTAGTTTCATGACTCTCAGCATATGTTTTATCCCTGAAACTTTTCTTGTCTACCATGATTGCTGCTTCTGTTATTTCTATGTGCATTATTTTTTAACTTTTACTCCTGCACAATAATTATGTGGGTGTTTGAGTGGTAAAGTGTTTAGTGCACTGGTCTCTCATGGCAAAGGTTGGGGGTTCAAATCCGGCTGGAGGCACCCCAGTCATCCAGCTGTAGAAATGGGTACCCGACTTCTTCTGGAGTTGTGGAAGGAAAGGTGGCCAGGTGTGATACTGACCATATCACCTTCTAGTGTGCTGACAGGTCAAGGAAAATATGGGCACTAACACCATATCCCTATGTGCCTCTAAAGCATGACAGGATTACCTTTACTTTTACTTTATTTGTGTCTTTTGATCAGACATATCCGATTTAAGCATTTTATTCACATTTTCCTCATGGTTTCAAGCGAGTGGGCACACCACACAACAACTTTCTGAGATGCCAGCAACATAACTCACTCAAACAAAGGACTTGGCCAGACCCCAGCCCCTACATGAGAAGCTCTACAGTGATGCTGAAAACAGAGATGAACTACCACATTTGTAAGAGAGATTGGTGTTGATGTCTAAGTGAATAACGAAGAAGACAGGAAAACTGCAATCCTAATGTATCAGTTTGTGCTTGTATACTATTTGTGGATGCACCACAAGATGGTAAGAAAATGAGGAGAAAAACTTCAGTGAATGTAAAACAAAAAATATGAGTTACTTTCCACAAACGTCATAAAATGGTTGTATTGTTTCTTCTTTTTTCAGGGTTTAGAAGGAGGAGATACCTTCTATTTCTTCCTTGAAACAGTCGAGTAGAAGGTTCTGACTGATCAAAGTGTTACGCTCCATGGCAGTACTAGTACAGAAACTAGCTAGTGTAAATGTTATAACTGGTATAGAGTTTTTAAAAAGTTTTGCTAGTGCTAATAGTTTAACAAAAAAGTTTTGGTAGTTTTAACAGTTTTACAAAAAAGTTTTGCTAGTGTTACTTATGGCTTATGAGGTTATTTTTATCTACTACAAATTATATCCACTATCTATTCACCATTACCATTATCTTACTATTACCATTACTTTTATTGCTTCCACAACAAGTACTACTGCTACTACTACTACCTCTTCCTCCTGCTGCTGCTGCTGCTACTGCTACTACTACTACTACTACTATTACTACTACTATCTCTGCTGTACATTTCCTTCAATAAGTACCATATTAATAGCCCTTACACAACAATTTGCCCTTATCTGGGTTGACTTAAAAAAATATACTTACATATAACACACATAGCACACAGCAATATGAATTTAACCTAAATGTAAGTATAACACACACAGCACATAGCAATATGAATTTAACCTAAATGTAAGTATAACACACACAGCACACAGCAATATGAATTTAACTTAAATTTAAGTATAACACACAGCACATAGCAATATGAATTTTACCTAAATGTAACAGCCATTAAGTGATAGTGATGAAGGTCTTTGAACTAAAATGCTGATGTATTTGTGACTTCTCACAACCTTCCATCATGCTCACATTTTAAAAAATATGTATATGTGCAGAGGAATGAAATATATAACAGATGATGCTTGCTCTGTTCTTACGGCAGACAAAGTCTGTCAATCAAACATTGTTGTCACTCAGTGTCAAGCATCACTTAGCAAGATCTTGGCTGGCAGCAACTTTCAGCAGCTGACATAGTTCCATTACTTGTAGCAAATGCAAAGTTCCAAACTTTGAAGAAAGCATGTTGTTGAACTGAACCATAAGATTATATGCTTTTTTTTCTGTTTTTTTTTTGTAAACTTTCATTACGTTTCATATTTTTACTCCAGATTTAACCATATTTTACATTAATGAACTGGTTTTACTCTAGACTCTAGTTCCGCCACACTCTGCCATAGTGGCTACTTCATCCTAGTATTCTTTAGGGCAGTAGGTCTCAAAACTCTGGTCTTCAAAGTGTTAGGTGTCAGTAGAAAAGAGCAATGGCCACTACATCAGAGTTGCAAAGGACCTGACCAGGCCCCAGCCCCCTATGGTGATTGTGAAAACCTGAGATGAACTGCTGTATTTGTCAGAGAGACTGATGTCAACGTCTAAGCGAACAATGAACAAAGAAGAAGGCTGCCAGGAGTTTTCTAATTTAAGGCACCAGACCTTGTACTTGTTTCTGTACAGTTAATTATAACAGCTCTGGCAGGAAAATCTTCATTCATCCATTTATCTGCATATCCCTTGTGGAACAATTGCCTCCCTAACAGCATTCCTGTGAGCAAGATGGCCTGCTGCTGATGCATCCATTTGCAGATCATCAACAATGTCTTGCAGCCATCTTCGACTTGGTCTTCCTCTTTTACTTTTTCCCATTATATACCCTTCCAAGATGGTTTTCTCTAGATTATCATGATGTTTAATGTGTCCAAAATATTTCAGTTTTCTCTCTTTAATTCTCTTTACTAACCAGCCTTCTTCAATATTAAGTTCTTGTAGTATGGATATGCACTCGTCTAGCAACCAAATGGTCGAGGGTTCGAATCCCCAGCTGAGCGGGATTTTTTTTCCGACCAATACGGCCCCGAGGTCGACCCAGCCTCGTAAAATGGGTACCAGAGAAAATCTGGGAAGTAAAGGCAGCGAGGAAAGGAACTGGTCACCCTACCTCACACGCTGATGACCCAGCATAATGAGGTCTCTAACGCTTCACCCCCTACGGCATTTGAAATGCTATGGGACTATCTTTACTTTTTTTTTAGTATGGATATATTTGTCCTTTTTTGTGTCCATGATATTTGGAGAACTCTTCTGTAGCATTTACATTCAAAGGTATTTATGTGTTTCTCAGCTGATTTGTTAAGTGTCCAGGTCTCACAGGCATATGTTGTGATGGGAAAAATGCATGCCCTTAAAAATCTTATTTTTGTGGTTCTGTCTATTCCTCTCCACAGATTCTTTAGTTTTTTTACTTTCTGAAGAGCGATAGATGTCCTCTTTTTAATTTCCCTCATTGTATCTCCATTATTAAATGGAAAATGTTAGAGACGTTATTTTACGCAGGCTAAATCAATATTTACCAGAATCAAAATTTGTCCTCCCTGTTATGACAGCTTTATGAACAAAAGTGTCAGTGTTTTAAATATTAAGTCTTCTGCATAAGGTGGAGACTTCCAGAATTTTTACAATAAAACTCTTTACTCACCTCTTCCTAATTTGTTTGGATCCATATGACCAAGAATATTAAGTAACACTCCAATCTTTCCAGATTTGCTTAAACCCAACCAGGTACCACCAGTTCGTCCAGGCATTTGATCCAGGCCTGAAAATTAGGTAATTTTGTTCAGTTTAGTTACTAAGAATGTTTGGAGCCATTCACATTCCTGACAGGATCCCAGACTTGTAATTTAATTTTTATAAAAGAAATAATTTATAAAGACATAGGCTGAGATCTAACCATTACAAATGATTAACATCAACATACATATCTCATTTAGTTGTAGTACATTTTTTTTTATCTTGACAGAAGTTTATGAATGGCACTTATCCATGACAACATTTCAATATTTAAAAAATCTGAAATATGTCTGATTTGATGGTAGCATATGACACACATTTATGAGTATTTATGATGTATAAAATTATCCAGATTCAAATTTTGTTGCTATTTGCCAAATGTTTATAAAATGACCTTGTGAGAATGCTAACTTTTAGCTGTATCATAACTGCCAAATTTTATGACAGTCTTGGTCAGTCATGTCAGATATGATTAAACTATTTGCCTAAGACCACGTCTTTGAACAGTACAATAATCAAATGTACAATAAGTATAATAAAAAGTAATAAGTTGCTGTCGTAAAGTTATAAAATATAAGAAACAGTCATGAAATTTTGGTTTTCATAAAGCTGTTTATAATTTTTTGTTGCTGGACAAGGTCACATAAATAAAAAGCTTCCACACATTTTAAAGGCATCATTGCAACATCAGTTTAGTTTCTTGTAACAGCAAAGTACATATAGGTACAAATTCCCATTTCCATGCCATTCAGGCAAATAGCGTTTGGCCCGTATCTTCCACTCAGCACATGAAATTGTGATGTAGCTGTTTTATCTTCCCAGATTTCTCTGGTACTCATTTTTAGAGGCTGGGTGATCCCCTGGGCCTTTTTTGGTGTGTACCGGAAAAAATCCCACTCCTGGACTGAACATGGTACCACCGGATTAGTAAACCATGTGAAAATATTATAGTTTGCTTTAAAAAAATAACAGACAAAGCATTATGGAAATGACTTTTTCAAGACCAGCCATTTATTAGTTTTCTAACATTTCACTGTATGCAAGACTTGTTATTTTCAACTTGCTAAAACCTTAACTGGGTTGTATTGTTATAAATCTGAACACAGACACAGCCATCTCCCGTTTATACAATATACTATACAACAAAGCTAAAACTACTAGATGACAGTATCAGAGATAAGAAATCATGATATAAAACAAAACTTCTGAGTTGTCTAAAAATGTAACTCACCACTTATACATTCTTCTTGCTCCCCCCAAAAGTGAGCTTCCTTCGTTGGCCGGCACCATGTCTCATCTCTGTTGTTTGCCAAGATAAGATGATAACCGCCTGGCTGACAGATCTCACTTTGACAAAAAAACAAGATGCACATGACAAATGTGATACGTGCAGCGCCAAGTTCGCGTGAAAAGCAACATTCAGGCCTCTAAAACTATAAAACTTGTGATCATTTATATGAAAATGAACACAGCGTCACTTGTAAACATTAAAAATACTATATTTCTCTGAAAACCGTTTACATCAGCGAGAGCTTTGTGTCACAAGTGACGAAAGAGACAGAACCTGTCCCTACTTTCAAGCTTTGACTCTATCAGCTGTTTATAGAGTCGAAAGGTGAAGGTTGAAGTAAATAGGTCTGGAAAAATTCATACGTTTAAAAAATATTGAAATATTTTGTTAGCAATGGTTATCGAGAGACGAACTATACTATATAACGATTAATTTCTATGGCTTTAAATATAATCTAAGAATTTAATTAAGATTCTATACTCATTATTTGTAATGTGTCTTAAACTATATCTAATCCAGTTAAAAAATTACCCTGGTACCAATAACTTCCGACAAACGTCCAAAAGAAAAGATTCTATCATAGTATTGGAAAATAATGCAAGCACATTTATATTGTTGTGGTTCTGTTTAAATTAGAGGGAAACTTAAATCTTAGATAAAAGTAAAGAGACTTTAAGGTAAGCTGTACGTCTTGAAACATTTTTTTCTTTGGTGGTAAGAAAGGCAAATTCGTGTCTCCACGTAACTGAGACAAGTTACAGCAAGCAATAGGCTATTACAGTGAGACAGCCTAACATCTTAACTCTTGTTAGATGCAAAGTTAACGACTCCGGTTTTTAAAAAACAAAATAAATATGAAATTATAAAATATTTTTAATGCCATAGTTTTCACAAAGTAGGGAGACTGAGAAAATAAAAGCATTGATGACAGATGGGAAGATCAAAAGAACACAGCGGAAGAATGCCTGGGAGTCAAGACCATAAATCAAAGAAAGAACTGGCTCAGTGAAGTCTGCAGAGAAACAGTCACAAAAAAAAGAACAGTGAGACATATGGCTGAATGATATAAATAACAAAACAAATGAGAAGTACCACACACAGTGTAAAGAAACTCAAAAAATTATTTGCCAACAAAAATGACAATACATGAAAGACATAGTAAACGAGACTCAGGCATGCCATCAGAATAAGAAAAACAGGGAATTTTGTAAAAAAAAAAAACTAAACAGTAAAGCAAGGATTAAAAAAACTCTGCAGAGCTTGAAGGATTGTAATGGAAACATGATAAATAATGAAGAGAAAAATCTGTATGAGAAAGATTATTTTGAAAAACTACTGAACTGTGGAGAGCCTATAAACACATTACCATGTGAAGAAGTACACCATTCACTAGGGAGTGCACCATTCATTTGTGAATACTTGAGAAGTACACCATTAACTTGTGAACCTGAAATAGAGGAACCAGACTTAGAAGAAGTAATGAGTTCAAGTGAAATTGCTGCAGAAGTGATGAAGGAAGGAGGTCTAAATCTACATGAACAGATATGTGCACTAATACAACAAATATGGAGAGAAGAAAAACTCCCTAATAAATGGAGAGAATCATTACTGATCCTAGTATTAAAAACAAAAAGGTGATAAGAGCAAATGTGAAAACTATAGAGGAATATCCTTTCAAAATTATAGGGAAAACAAACTACACAATACCATCTATTATACTTTTAAATAGATTAAAACCATACAGCAAGAACATACTGGGAGACTATCAAGCAGGTTTTAGGAGGAACAGATCAACCATAGATCAAATATTTTATCTACGTCAAAGAACAGAAAAGTACTGGGAATATGGAAGAGAAGTACATAACATCATCATTGACTTCAAGAAAACCTATAACAGCACAGACAGGAGTAGCTTATGGAAAATTATGAAAGAATTTGATACACCTAATAAATTAATCAATTTGATGAGAATATGCATGGACAATGCACAAAATATAGTAATATATAAAGGAAGAACATCAGAACCTTCAATATAAGAACTGGTTTAAAACGAGGTGATACATTATCTCCACTACTGTTCAGCCTAGTACTAGAAAAGGTAATCAGAAAAGTGAAAGAAAAAAGCAGTACAGAAGAACAAGCTAAAATACTGGGATACACTGATGACATCGACCTGGTGGGGGAAACTGTGCAAGAAGTCATCATTACCTGCATACGCCTGACAGATGTGGCAGTAAAAGTGGGCTTGACCATTAACCAAGATAAGACAGCGTATATGAAGATATCAAGAGACCAGAGGCAGAATGATCCAGATTATATAAATGTTGGAGATATGATCATTAGGAAAGCAGAAACATACAAATATCCAGGCAGATAAAAGTGTATGGTGTAGTTTTACAAAATGGCAGAGGGAGTGAGTAAAGTGAGAAAAAAAAGAATAGAAGGTATGAGAATGTATAAATGAAAAACATACAACATCCGATATTTCTGCGTGAGCCTTTTTCGAGGATTACATGCATAAACGAGACAAAAACAAGTACAAATAATTAAACAAAGAACTTATCTTAATATGGCCTCCTCCAGAAGTAGGAAACAGAGAAAAGCGTGTCCACTAGAAGGTGCATTGAGAACACGCGAGCCACACAAAGGATAAGCTGATAGAGCTAATCGTAAAGAAGAGGTGGAGAGAGAGGAGGAAAACAAGTGGTGGGGGGGGGGGAAGGAAAGGCAATAGAAACATGATAGCCGCTAGAGGAGAAGGTGTTGGGGGGGAGGGGGAAGCAGAGAGATAATGAATGAAGAACATAAACACTGCAGGGAGAAAATGTGAAACTGGTGAATAGGACAAGACCCTGTAAACACCAATATGTTGCCAGAGAAGAAAAGAGGGTGGTGGTAGGTAGGGGTAGCTAGGAGAAAGAAAGTAGAGTGAAAAAAGGGGGGTGGGGTGGAAAACTAAAGAAGTTATAGAAAGCTGAAGACATTGTTAATTCCACCTGGGTGGAGACAGCCAGCCTGGAAAATAAGGCACTGTTCTAGGACCCTCTGATAAAAATAACACTTAGCTGGTGGAGATCCCCTTGGTTAGGATGTGAAGCCTGATCTGTCAGCTTTTCACAAAAAAAAATTTTTTTATAATTTTTAGATTATAGTAAAGTATGTCATGCTTTTTCTAAACTGATGGTTAATGAAACCATTTTGAAATTTTGTTTAATTATATCATAATCCTCATGTAGTGATTTTGATATAGTTTCATGCATTAATGGAGATCACCACTTGTGCTTTCTCTATTTTGAAATGCTATTTCATATTTTTGAAAGACCGTCTTAACACATCTATATTTTTCTTCTTCAAAAGATTTTATATATTATGCTTGTCAATTATTTTTTCAACGATATCATTATTTCTTACTGATCATCATCTTCTTTCTGTATCTGTGAAGACTTTTTGTGTGTGATTTTACATCATATAAGCTTTTGCATACATGTTTTTTTTCTTTTCTCTCAGTTATCATTTGACTGTATGCAGTTCACTTATCATTGTTAAGCTCAAATCTCAGTTGTGATCATCATTTTTGTCATCTGAGAAAACAAAATCCCAAACAGAGAACATACATTCTGTCAGTGGTGAAGTTTTTTTTCTTCTTTTTTTGTTTTAAACAGAGCAAAGATGGAGTCAGGAGATGGTGGTGCTGATGGTGGCTGTGATGGTCAACATCTGATGGAAGAGGACAGATATCTTCTTGGAGATGACACTGAAATAGGAACTGTAGAGAAGTGCGATTGGCAGCAGAATCTGAAACCAGATCAGAGTGAAGAGGATGGGCCTAAGAGAAAAATGTTGATGGAAGAGTTACCAGACGCAGACAATAGTCAAGATAATGGCAATAGTGGCTGTACTAGTGATGTAGAAAACAAAGTTGAAGATGATGGTTCTGATAAGACTAAATATAAGAGTGAAGGTAGAGATGGAGCTGATGTCTGCATAGATGGAATCAATAATGAAAGTTCGTTACAAACAAATGAAGACAAAGATGATGAGAATCTTAATAATGGAAAGTGTTTGAAGTTGGTTGAACATGAAGAAATGCTAACTCAAGCACCTCACATCACAGAGGATTCTGAGGTTCAGCCAAGAAATACTGACAACATTCACTCAGTTATGTCCTTGCACATTCAGAACCAACTAGGACAGACTAATGAGCTTGAGAACAGCATTGAATCTGTGGATCCAGGTAGAGATTTTGGCTCCAGCAGCTAAAAAGTATATTTTGACTTCTCAGCTCAGGCATATTCTATTAACTAAAGTTTAATGTAGTGAGAAGAATTACTTAAAGCCTACATATTATTGTAGACACGTTCTTGGCCATCCTGAGAGCGTGAGAAAGTTTTGACAATAAAATTCTATATTTTTATTTTTTTATATAAATTATTTATTCTCCTATTTCTTAAGCATTTTCATGCTGCCATTTTTCTTTCAGCTCATAAAGTCCCCATGTCATAGCATGGTTTAAATTAGTTTATGTTTCCGGCTTCTGTGTGCATCTCACTCCTCTCTCTCTCTCTCTCTCTCTCTCTCACACACACACACACACACAAACACACACACACACAAACACACACGATGCCGCTTTTGTAATTTTAATTTTAACTTCCTTTCTGGTGTCACCATCCTGTTCTATGTAGCTGCCAAGATTTTTGGTGTTTCTGATGAAACATTAGACATTCATCATCATCATGATGTGCCGTGCCAACTGGCGTTGGGTATTATGCTTCTCCAGAGTACACGATCCTTCATGCAAGCCATCAGCTCAGTTGGTGATCTTCTCTCACACCATCCCATCAGACTGTCCAGTATCATTTCTCTTGGTCTTCCTCTTGATCTTCTTCCTTCTATTTTTCCTGTTGTTATAATATTTTCAATGCCCCCTCTTCTCATTGCATGTCCTATGAAAGTACATTGTCTCTCTCTTATCTTTTTGACAAGATTTTTTGTCTCTCCAGCTCTTCTCATACATTCTTCATTAGTTATTTTTGCTGTCCAGGGAATTCGCAATATTCTTGTAATAAACCACATTTCTGCTGCTTCCATTGATTTTTGTGCAGATCTGCCTATTGTCCATGATTCACTTCCATATAACAAGATAGGTTCAATATAGCATTTTAGGACTCGTTTTCTAACATTCATTGATAAGGATGTGTTGGCTAATATGTTTCTCATTCTCTGAAATGCAGTCTTTGCTTGGCCTGTTCTGTTCCTAATTTCTGTTCTGCATTTCCCATCTGAAGTTATTACTGCTCCAAGGTAATTGAATTTCTGCACCTGCTTTAGAATAGTTTCGTTTAATTTTATACTGCATGTTGGTGGATTCTGTTTCTTAGATATAACCATAGTCTTTATCTTTTTGATGTTCAAAGTAAGGTCTTTCTGTTCACTTTCTTTGGCGACTTTATCCAAGAGATTTTGCAGGTCTTGTTGGTTCTCAGCCATCAGTACTGTGTCGTCAGCATACTGAAGGTTGTTAATATTGTATCCTCCAATTTTTATTCCTGGTTCTGTGATGATCATTCTTAGAATATTCTCGCTATACAGAGAAAAAAGGTCTGGAGATAGACATTGCTTACAAAAAATAAACAGTAAGTTGAAAAGAAAATATCTTTTATTAACCTACATACAGTGTAGTGGAATAAGAACATGCAGAGCTGAGAATGATAAAAAAAATAGTTAAGTTTAATTACAAACATATTTTGATAAAAGGTTAAAAAAAAGAGGTAAATATTGTAACCCTGTCATGCTTTAGAGGCACATAGAGATGTGGTGTTAGTGTCTAGAACGAACCAACCTGACTTGTTAGCACACCAGAGGGTGATGTGGTCAGAGTCATGCCCAGCCGCCTTTCCTTCCCTAACTCCAGAAGAAGTCAGGTACCCATTTCTACAGCTGGATGACTGGGTGCTTCCAGCTAGATTTTGAACCCTCAGATTTTGCCATGAGAGACTAGTGCACTAACCACTTCACTGCTCAGATGCCCTCTTGTGGTATATGAACTTCTTAAAATTATTATTCATATTATTCAAACTTATTATTATTGTTGATTACAGTGTGCCCTCAAGTGACCATGTATGAACAAAATCATAGCATATGATTATCTTCATTTCTTTCCTGCAAAAATGCTGTAAATAGGCGATACTTATCTTTGTCTCATTTACTTACGCTCAGTTATGTCATCTTTATTATGTCTTTCAGACATCTTGCAGTTTGATCAACAATCTTTTTATGATCATTTTCATCACAGTATTGCATGTTTTCTCACCATGTGCTTTTTAGAATTAGAATTTGTGTTGAACTTCTCACTGTGACAGTCAGCCATCTGTTGCTTGAAGAATCCTGTGTACTAGATAACTGCTCTGCCTTACATTTCATCACTGGATTACTGATACATACATCTCATCCTGTTTCAGTGAATTATCATGCCTTTAGTGTTGGTTCTACTTTAGGATCAGTTCCATCCTTTTTCTCCTGTGATTTTTCTTGCTGCTATTCACATGACATTTAGATCTGTTGTAGTCTAAGTTGGCGTTTTATTAAAAGTTCTGTTTGATACTCTTTTCCCTTCTGTTGATCCCTGTTACAGGACTGGCTTTTAATCGTGTTTTTTTGTTGTAATAAAATGTCAGATCTTTTTTTTTTGTGATGTCCTGCTTCAGTGGAAAGCAATAAAACACAACAGATAGTCGTTTTGATACATGACTACTTATACACTGCTAGATCAGTTTTCACTCTTTCATTTGCTTTCTTAGATCATTTTAAACAGTCTGAATTATCAGTCTGATCAGAGTAAGTGGTGTACTGGTTCTAATAAATGAAGTAAATTAAAATGAATTCTGATCAGAGTAAGTGGTGTACTGGTTCTAATAAATGAAGTAAATTAAAATGAATTTACACATTCATTTTAATGTACTAAGCATATACGAGGGGTGATTGATAAGTTCTCGGCATAAGATACAAATACTTGAAATATACAGTTGATATTAGGTGCATTTGTAGATCAGGTTAATGTAAGATTAAACACCAAATTTCAAGAAATTAACTACAACCAATTTTTTTTACAGGATACTGAAGTGGTAAAGGGTGGCAGAAATTTAGAAAATGGATAAAATTTCTCATCAAGCAGTCATTCGCTACCTCTGCATCAAAGGCTTATCATTGAAAGAAATCCATGAGGATATGGTGGAGACTCTAGGAGAGAGTGCCCCTTCTTACAGCACAGTGAAGAAATGGGCAGCTCAGTTCAAACATGAAAGAGAGAGTCTGGAAGATGATCCCTGTCCAGGAAGACCAAGAATGGTAACCACCGATGAAACCACCGGCTGAATCCATGACATGATGGTGGAGGATCGACGACTAACTGAGCGGTACATTGCTACTGAGTTGGGCATCTCCCAGGAATGTGTTCATGCCATTATTCACAGTGATCTTCAAATGACAAAGGTCATTCTGCAGATCCTGAAAAGTTTCTTCAGCAATTTGTGACTATAGATGAAACTTGGGTTCATCATTTTCAGCCAGAAACCAAAGAACAGTCAAAGCAGTGGAAACATCATGGATCCCTGCTTCCAAAGAAAGCAAGGGTGGTTCTGTCTGCAGGTAAAGTGATGTCTTCCATCTTTTGGGATTCAGAAGGTATGCTATTGGTAGACTATCTTCAAAAAGGGCAGAATGGTCACCACGGCCTATTACGCTAATCTTGTGAAACAACTGACGGTCAAATTGAAGGAAAAGCGTCGAGGGAAATTGATAAGAGGAGTCATCTTTCATCAAGACAATGCTCCAGTTCACAAGTCAGCGATGGCAGTGGCTGCCATTCTTGAATGTGGCTTCCAGCTTCTTGAACATCCTCCTTATTCCCCAGATTTGGCCTCTTCAGACTATTACCTGTTTACCAAACTCAAAAAGGAGCTCAGTGGTCACAAATTTGCTTCAGATAATGATGTCATTCATGCTGTAGACCACTTTCTACTGGCACAAGATGATGACTTTTACAGAGAAGAGATCCATAAGCTCCAGGATTGCTGGACTAAGTGCATAAACTTTGAAGCGGATTATGTTGAGAAATAACCCAAAAAAGTTGTCCACAAATAATCCGTTGTATCTTATGCCGAGAACTTATCAATCACCCCTCATAAGCATATATACAACTTTTAGTTTGAAGCAACAAGGAAATCCACCATTACCATATATTTATAATATTTAGTGCATCATATAAAGAGAGATTTTCATGCTTTTTTTATAGATTTTGTTTATTGTGTATTGATTATGTTTCTATTATGATTACACCAGGATTGTTTGTCTAATATTTATTTGAGTAGCAGATTTATACATTTTAGACAAAAAAAAAAGGTGTATGAAGGGACAGAACTTTCCTATTTTAAAATCCATTTTAGAACACACTGAAGAGGGTAATGATAAAGAGGATATAGAGAGCAGTGTGTCACATGCAAATGATGCTGATGGCACCGTAGAAGGGAGTGAGAGAGAAGCTGATCAGGCACAGTTCAAGGTCAAGTCCCAGGCAGATGATGTGGATCAGAATTCCTCAGCGCTAGTGGGCCCTGAATTTGACCTACCCAATACTTGTCAGTCTGAAAGCGGAAGCAAAGCTGTGGGTTATTTCCCTGCTCTGGACAATGTGGATTTTGAGAGTGATGAAGAAGGACAGGAAGGACATAGGGATGCTGGAAGAGGGAATGTTGGTGATGTTGGTACCAGCTGTAAGAAAGGTGAACCCGAGCAAGACCTTATGGGCAATGATGAGGAAACAGGACAAAGAATTTATATTGAGGGTGAGTGTGCAATCTTGTTAATTTGATACAAACTTTTGATTTATAGAACAAAAATAGATTTAAAAGGTCTTATTTGGTCAGAATGAAAAAAAAAGTGTCTCTTAAGACAAAAGTGAAGTCTGTTTGGAAATTAACTTACCTATACTCATTTAGTCTGATGTTTATATGTTGTGTTATAGAATATTTCTAAGAGAAATAGATGTGCAGTCATATTCTTTTATCAGATATTAAGTTGATGTAAAAGATAGGTTTTGATATAAGAAAATGATAATGATGAGAGATAACATCCAGAAATATAACACACATAGGTTAGCTCTTCAAACCATAGTACTATTATGTATAAACTAGGAAAAAAGTAGGAACAGCTTTATTATTTAAATCTATCACCATCATAGTTCTGTTGGTGCTGAAGTAAAAGTTACTACTGTAAATTTCAGATTACAAGAATATATAGCATGATATTAGTTGTGTAATCAGTTTTGGAGTTGTTAGATGTTTATATGTGGCCTAGTATGTCAAAACCAAGTTAAGACTATTCAATTCAAATGTAATATCCACCCTCATTTATGCATGCGAAAGCTGGAAAACAACTAAAGAAATAGACAAGAAATTAGACTCTTTTGAAAACAAATGCCTAAGGAAAATACTCGGCATCAAGTGGAACGAATTCAAGAACAATGCAGAGATAAGACAGATGACTGAACAACAACCAGTCTCATGGGTGATCAGGAAAAGGAGATGGACATATGTTGGTCACTTGATGAGAAGAAATGATCAGAGAATCCCAAAACAAGCTATCAAGTGGAACACAACAGGCCGAAGAAAAAGAGGCAGACCGTGTGAAACTCTAAAGAGGACATTATTAAGAGAGGCCAAATTAACAGGCATAAAATCCTTTGATGAGGTTGAAAGACTCGCCGAAGACAGGAAAAATTGGTGAACTACTTTGCGAGCCCTATGTGACGTTTAACGGCATGGGAAGGATATAAGATAAGATATAAGAAGTATGTCATGTTTATTTCACATAGATATCTTGTTCCACAGGGACTAAGCACAGACCTCAGGAGAGCAATCTGGAGAATGATAGTGTCACTGAGCTTGTTAGGGAGACTGTAACTTATACCAATATTGATGGTGATGGTAGTGATGATAGAAATACATCCACAGACAGCCCCAGGTCATTCCATGCTGACTATCCTCTGATCTATAAGAATTATAAAGTCTGCAGAGAAGTGAGTCACTATTCATTTGTCTAGTACTTCATTTTTTTTTTTGTCTCCACCAATCTTTCCTCCATATTTGTCTCTACTCCCCAGTGTTTCCTTCATTGTAATCCTGATTTCATTATTACATTGTTCCTTATTTTTTAAATAATTCATTGATGTGGGAGCATTGTTCTCATACTTTTTAAATCATTCACTGATGTGGGAGCATTGTTCTCATACTTTTTAAATCATTCACTGATGTGGGAGCATTGTTCTCATACTTTTTAAATCATTCACTGATGTGGGAGCATTGTTCTCATACTTTTTAAATCATTCACTGATGTGGGAGCATTGTTCTCATACTTTTTAAATCATTCACTTAAGTTGGAATGGCTGAATAAGTAGTGAAGTCTCAGACAAAAGGCATTGGCTGCTGTAGGCTTCCAATTCAGAAAGCAAAGGGCTCAGTGCACTGAAGACCATGACAGGTGCTGGTCTGTCACAACGGAACTCTTCCTGCTGATGCGGGAGTTAGTGATGTCATTGGTTGAGCATGGCCTCGGCCTTCAGACTTTGTCCACAACTCAGATAATCAAACTCAAAAGGATCCAGAATGAGGCCATGAGAGCAGTTCTTGGGAGCACCAAGGACACTCTGATCATAGCTATGCATTACATGCTGGATATGTCCAGCAAGAAAGTAAGACACAAGCATGGATAAGTGAAGACATACCTCAGGATTTTCTGGCACAGCAAACCACCCCTTCTACCAGAGCTTAACTCAGTAAAAGGCAAGCCATCAAGCAAGGGAGACCATGGATGACAGAGGCAGAAAAGACGCTGTCACCAGTCTGCGACCCAAAGCATATTCCCCCAGAACTGGAATGGACTGAAGTGTCAAATATGCAGAATCTAATGAAGGTTGTGATCCAGCTTCATCATTCAGGATAAAACAGAAGCCCAGGTGCATCACTCCAAACAACATGACCCTGTGATCTTCACAGACGGTCAGTGGCATAAGGCCTTAAAAGTGGATAGGCCTATGTTGTCTACCGCACTGGCAAACTGGTTGCTAGTAAATCAGGAGCCTATGCAACCATCACTTCGAGCATGAGAATGGAGGTGCAAGCTGCATCAGAAGCAATTTCCTGGGTGGTGGAGCAGGAAGACTCACATGGGTCATTGTGACAGACTCCCAAAACATGTTACGGAGAATTGAGAGACATTTCTTCTGTAGGGGTTAGGTCCAGCTTCTACTGGGCTCTCGGTTATCCAGTTTGATGTGGATCTACTGCCTAAGTCATGTGGGAATCAAAGGCAGTGAGAGAGTAGACAAGCTGGCGGGCATGGCATCAATTCAGGGAACCGTTTAATTTTATACTGCATGTTGGTGGATTCTGTTTCTTAGATATAACCATAGTCTCTGTCTTTTTGATGTTCAGAGTAAGGTCTTTCTGTTCACTTTCTTTGGCGACTTTATCCAAGAGATTTCTTGTTGGTTGTAAAGTGATTATAATAAAAAAAAACATTTTAACATTTGCTTTTTTTCTTACATTTATAGTTACAACTATTTCAGTTGGAATATTTTTCTTTATTTTGTGCATTTATCAGTTTATAAAGTGTTTGTGCAGAAAGGTGAATTATTGTTAATTTATGGTTTAAATGAATGTCATTTCTTGATAAAGAAAATTATTACATTATGACAGTGCTGTTCCATAATCTTTTATAATATTATTCTCAGTATTATCTTGAGTATCAGATAATTGACCCTCAACCAGTCTCCTTCTTTGTAGGCATTTTGTGATAATTCGTAGTACCCTGATTTTTGCGATGAGTATTCTGGCTGGGTACCTCTGACTTCAGCACCTTTCCTTGCTAGGGCAGACTGGTCTTGCTCAGACTGCCATGAAGACAGTGGTGTAGGTTGGCCTGGCCAAAACTTGTATTCCAGCCTCTGGTGGCTGTATCTATTCCCCTTCTCCACATCAGGCCCAACAGCTTTGAGACAGTTCCACAGAACTTTGGGATGAAGAACCTGATGAGTGCCTCAACTATATCCATTCCCCGTCACCTGTAGTCTGCTGGCTCTGTTTTGTTTACATCATTCTGATAACCATTGTTATAAAGACCCATAGGCTTGTCACGTCCTGGATTCACTGGTTTCACACCAGATTTTCCTCATCCACACTGGAGATCTCCATGTCCCCATCTGTCCACCAACCTGGCATTACATTTTACAAAAATAACAATTACAATTAGTGTTGATTGCTACAGGTTTCTGGGCTACAGAAGTAGGTCAGAGTTTTTAAGCAATCAGATCTATAACATAGTCTCACAAAGACAATGTTAAGATAAACGTATTCTTAACACAGTTGTTCCCAGGGACCTACAACCAGTGAAAACTAGCATACAACAGACTGTTTGTTTTTTACTTTTAAA
Organism: Achatina immaculata; assembly: GCA_009760885.1. Taxonomy (NCBI): domain Eukaryota; kingdom Metazoa; phylum Mollusca; class Gastropoda; order Stylommatophora; family Achatinidae; genus Lissachatina; species Lissachatina immaculata. Next base: position 43,319,123 of record CM019698.1, read on the forward strand.
GGTTGAAAGATACAAAGTTGTTCAATGCAAGTTTTAAGTTGTATGCTTTTCTGTTTAAGCTGAAACCCGGTGTCAAAGAGTGTCTGATCTTGGAAACAGGGGAACAGTACATCTGTATCACAAAACCAAAATCTCCTGCAGATGGATCTACTGACCCTCATGGTGTATCAGAAGTTGGTGATGCAAATGAAACCAAACAGTCAGCTGTATCAGATTATATCTCATTACATGAAGAAGAGAGTGAAAACTCAGATCATGATGTAACCTGTGTTGCTGAAGATGGCCAGCAAGAAAACTCTTCAAATGATGGAGTTTCTATAGTGATGGACAGCACAGAATGTGCTGCTGATTTGAAGCTGCAGATAGAAAAGAGGCAAGCAGATACTGACATGCCATTTACCGAAGGTGGGATGACAAGAGCAGGAGAAGAAAATGCACTGTCTGGTAAGTTTGGATGTTCAGATTTATTCAGATAATGTTAGTATATTTTAGCTATTGAAAAAAAAAAAACAGAGCCGGTTCTATCATTCTAGAGTTACATTAAAATTTTGAAAAAAAAAAACCAACAATATATATATATATATATATATAGTTATCAGTATCTTTTTTTATTTTCTTCATGAACTCTCATTTGTAAGTTGATTATATTTTTGTTATTTCTAGAGTACTTTTATTCTAATATTTTCATCATATATTTTCAGACAATAGTTATGTGATTTATATTATTGTTTCCATTTATGCTAGCGTAGTGGTTAGAGCACTCGTCTAGCAACCAAATGGTCGAGGGTTCGAATCCCCAGCTGAGCGGGATTTTTTTTTTCCGACCAATACGGCCCTGAGGTCGACCCAGCCTCGTAAAATGGGTACCAGAGAAAATCTGGGAAGTAAAGGCAGCGAGGAAAGGAACTGGTCACCCTACCTCATACGCTGATGACCCAGCATAATGAGGTCTCTAACGCTTCACCCCCTACGGCATTTGAAATGCTATGGGACTATCTTTACTTTTTTTTTCCATTTATAGATTGTTCATTTCAGTCAGTTAATCTAAACAAGTATTTATATTTGCTGACTGATGCTAAAAAAGTGGGGGGGGGTGTATGTGGAGTCATGTGTTTCTCTCCCCCCCATGCACAGTGTGGTTTGTCAGAAGGTGTCAGTTTTCACTATTCACAAATATCTTCTTCTTCGTTCACTTCTACCACCAAGACCGCCCCGTGATCCTCCTGAAATTTACTCCTGTGGTCCTCGATAGGTCCTGTGGTCCCCAAAAAGACCACACGATATCCATGAGAGGACCACAAGAGGTTCAGAGTATCACAGGGCTTGAGCCTGTATTCTTGGTGGGTCTCAGAAGCGGGAATGCGTGACACCATGGTTTTCATTGCACCGGTTTAATCTAGAGTTGGACTTTCTCACCAGAAAACCTCGATGTGTTTTGGGATACCCGTGTATCCCCGCCGGGTGAGAGATGGTTGCCCATCCAGTCCAGTGTTGGACTTTTTCACTGGAAAATCTCAGCGTGATTAGGATACGCATACATCCCTGCCGGGTGAGAGGTGGTTGCTTATTTAGACTGCACTGGTCCAGTGTCTCCAACTTCAGCATTTTGTGGTCATGGCCACTACCCTTCCTTGTTGTGACCAGGACAGAGCTTTTGTCCAGGAGGATGAATCCTCGCCACGAGTGAGTTTCACCCCTGGGTTGAGCCGGTTTAGGCATATTATCCCAGTATGGACGTGTTTAGGACGTGACCGACTTCTAGAGCAGAGGTACCATGACTTGAGTAGCCATCAAGTTTCACTCCTGGTTTAAGCCGGTTTAGGCATATTTCATCAGTATGGGTGTAGAACAGATGTGGCCGGCCTCTAGAGCAGAGGTGCCGTGGTATGAGTAGCTCTCGCCATGAGACTACTGGACATACCGATTAAGCTTCACTTTATCCTTTGCATCACCTTTTCACATTGGTGCTGCATGGCAGCCCTGATTGCTTTTCCTCATTTTCTTCATTGGCCAGGAGGAGTTTCACTCCATGTGCGGCATCTGAAGAGTCTCACCAGCAGCGTCTTAACCTTGGGTTAAGCCAGTTCAGGCATTTCACCCGATATGAGTGCACATGGGACATGGCTGACCTTCAGACCAGAGGTGCCGTGATTTGACTACTGCTCACTTCACTTAATCCTTTCTTTCACCTTTTCCACAGTGTTGCCGCTCGGCAACCCCATTCTTACCTTTCTTCAATGACCTGGAGGAGCCCCACTCCACGCACAGCAGCTGAAGAATCTTGCCAGCAGCAGTAGATTAGCTACCAAACATGATTCTCATCTACTGAAGCGTCTGGTTTTCAGGTGCCAGATATTCGCCTTCACCCCTTCTCCTGTCAGTTTGAACAGTTCTGCCATGAAAAGGCTAGGAGTTTGACTTGACTGTCAGAGGCTATTTGAGACACAGGGCATTGGAATGGAAAGCGTATCCCCCACCCCACCTCTGGCTATAACAGTCACTTAGAGCCATTCACACATATAAATTAGGTACCATATTTCCCACTATATAAGACACACCAGCATAGAAGACAAATATATAATTTGGCAAGTAACATTATGGAATAAAACTAAACACCCCACATTTTGGATGAATTTATAGCCCTCTCTTTAGTAGGTTATGGTCCAAGATTGTATGCTACAGGATGTTTTTCTGCTGAACTTCTTAAACAAAACATGCAATGAACCTTATAAATACTAGTATGTTCACACTCAGCCTTAACCTGTAAGAGCTAACGTGCTTGGGGTTTAATGACTAGCTCATAAACTATAGTAGTGTCAGAGCAATGTAGACCTATACTCATGAAATCCTGCAGTCTGAGCATGGTTTATCCTGATGCTAGAATGACCAAATACATTGTTTTTTCATGTTATAATTTGCGACTGAGGTGACTTAAAAGTTAGGGTGTAGCCTAGGCCTGCCTGTATTGACAGCAGTCTCAAATGCACCATAAAATTCAACAACATCCAGCACTGCAATAATGACAGCAGCATTCATTAAATTCCAGTTTGTTCTGTCTAAAATCTGCAACTATTAGCAGATTATTGCAGTAAGTATGTGTAACAGTTTCTTGAGCAAAGGTAGACAATTCACCAGATGTAACAGAATGATTATTCTGTTGCAGAATGGGGGTCTTGACACCCAGCTGTTGTGGTCAAAAGTTCTTGCCCACAGCTCAGCTGTTTAAGCAAGCACAGGGTATGAGATATCTCCATGTTCTGATTTGCTAGTTGTGAGGCAGGAGGTCTGAGTTCTAGCAAGATGTTGTAAAGATAGGTTGAGTCAGTTTGCTCAAGATGTTGTAGAGATAGGTTGAGTCAGTTTGCTCAAGATGTTGTAGAGATAGGTTGAGTCAGTTTGCTCAAGATGTTGTAGAGATAGGTTGAGTCAGTTTGCTCAAGATGTTGTAGAGATAGGTTGAGTCAGTTTGCTCAAGATGTTGTAGAGACAGGTTGAGTCAGTTTGCTCAAGATGTTGTAGAGACAGGTTGAGTCAGTTTGTTCAAGATGTTGTAGAGATAGGTTGAGTCAGTGTGCTCAAGATGTTGTAGAGATAGGTTGAGTCAGTTTGCTCAAGATGTTGTAGAGATAGGTTGAGTCAGTTTTCTCTGGAATGTTTGTTAGGATGGTTGCTTTGTCATGTAAGTTTTTTGTTTGGTTGTCTTTGTTAAGACAGATGTGTGGTTAAGTTAGCATGTAGTTTTGGTAAATAGATTTGTCCTTTTTAGGACAATTGTCATGAGTTTTTATGTAGAGTTGTGTCCCATTTTGGACAAGGATTGATTCATTGTCAACAAGGTATGTTGGAGTTCAGTATATATGAAGTTAGCATGTTTTTTGTTGTGTGATAGTGTGAGTGTCCCATGGTGATGTTAATTGCCCAGACATCTTTCCCTGTATTCATTGTGATTGTTTCATCAGTTTTTTCAGTCCACATTTTATAAACTAGGAAAAAGATAGGAACAGCTTTATTACTTAACAAGTACACAGTTGTCACAGCTTTACTGCAGTGGCTTCATGTATAGTTATATACTTTTACACTAATTATTGTGTTTTTTCAGTCCGTGTCCGTTTACAACACTCATCTACAAGTTTGGAATTTCCTCATTAAACTCTTGTGTTTTTTTGTAACTGCTGAATCCTCTACTATTTGCATCTATGTTGAGTGTGCCAACTGTTGTGCTAGTGTTGAGTATGCCAGTTGTTGTACTAGTGTTGAGTGTGCCAGTTGTTGTGGTAGTGTTGAGCGTGCCAGTTGTTGTGCTAGTATTGAGTGTGCCAGTTGTTGTGCTAGTGTTGAGTGTGCCAGTTGTTGTGCTAGTGTTGAGTGTGCCAATTGTTGTGCTAGTGTTGAGTTGTTACTCATGTAAACTGGCCATGTTTGTGTACTGACTTGTAGTAGCATGTTTTGTCCTAGGTTTTCATTTGTTACACAGTGTATATGAATGTAACGTCTCGTTGTCACTTGTGTAACAGGAAGCCAATAACTGCTTTGTAAATAGCGATGTGAAGTATTCAGTCATATACTTGTTCGTCTGGTATCTTCTTCTTCTTCTTCTTCGTTCACTTCTACCACCAAAAACTGCACTGTGAACCTACTGAATTCACGCCTGTGGTCCTCTTTAGGTCCCGTGGTCCCCTGTGTGGTCCAAAATAGACCACACGAGATCCACGAAAGGACCACAAGGGGTTCAGAGTATCACAGTGCTTTAGCCTGTATTCTTGGTGGGTCTCGGAAGCGGGATTGCGTGACACTGTGGTTTTCATTGCACCAGTTTAGTCTAGGGTTGGACTTTCTCACCGGAAGACCTCGACGTGTTTAGGATATCAGTGCATCCCTGCTGGGTGAGAGGTAGTAGCCCACCCAGGCCAGAATTGGACTTTCTCACTGGAAAACCTCGACGTGTTTTGAGATACCCGTGTATCACCACCGGGTGAGAGGTGGTTGCCCATCCAGTCCAGGGTTGGACTTTCTCACCGGAAAACCTCAGCGTGATTAGGATACGCAAACATCCCCACCGGGTGAGAGGTGGTTGCCTATCTAGACTTCCCTGGTCCAGTGTCTCCGACTTCAGCATTTTGCGGTCGTGGCCGCTACCCTTCCTAGTTGTGACCAGGATGGAGCTTTTGTCCAAGAGGACGAATCCTGGCCACTAGTGACTTCTACCCCTGGGTTTAGCCGGTTTAGGCATTATCCCAGTATGGGCGTGTTTGGGACGGGACCGACCTCTAGAGCAGAGGTACTGTGACATGCATAGCCTTCAAGATTCACCCCTGGTATGAGCCGGTTTAGGCAAAATTCACCAGTATGGGTGTTTATCAGGCGTTACCGACCTCTAGAGCGGAGGTGGCATGACATGTCTAGCCATCAAGTTCCACCCCTGGTGTGTGCCGGTTTAGGCATATTTCACCAGTGTAGGTGTATTTCGGACGTGGGCGGCCTCTAGAGCAGAGGTGCCGTGGTATAGCTCTCGTAGCGATACTACTGGACATACCAGTTAAACTTCACTTTCCACCACCTTTTCCCATCGGCTCCGCACAGCAACCTTTATTTCTTTTCCGCATTTACTTCCTTAACCGGGAGGAGCTTCACTCCACGCACGGCATTTGAAGAGTCTCGCCAGCAGTGTCTTAACCTCTGGGACAAGCCGGTTCATGCATTTCACCCGACATGACTCCACTCAGGATGTGGCCGACCTCCAGACCAGAGGTGCCGTGATTTGACTGTTTGCTTCGCTTTATCCTTTCTACCACCTTTTCCGCAGTGATGCTGCGCGGCAACCTCATTTGCAATTTTCTTCATTGGCCGGGAGGAGCACCGCTCCACGCACGGCAGCTGAAGATCTCGCCAACAGCGGTGGTTTTGAACTAATAAAAGCGCTCTTTCCACGAGGGTCGGAGCTTGGTAAGCATGTATTAGCTCTAGAATTGCCACAGTTATCCAAGTAGGATCATGTCATCTAAGGAACCTCGACTGATTTAATGAGCCATTCGCGGTTTCACCGTGAGACAGTGTGAACTTAGACATGCATGGCTTAATCTTTGAGACAAGCATATGACTACTGGCAGGATCAACCAGATAGCTTTCTTCACCGAACCTTTGTCGGATATCTGCCGACAGACCGACGCGGGGCAAGGGAGACAGCGCTCTGCTCAGAGCGGATCCCTTTCGACCCCGGCGGCGTTTCATTTCCTTTAACCGGCGGGGGCGGCTCTCTCTGCTCTAACGAGCGGAAAAGAAAGCCTGGCCACCCACAAACAACACACGTTACATACTGCAGACCCGATACTCTTTGCGAGAGATGGGCCAATTTCGAGACCATCGGTCGACAAAACCGTACTACATCGTTATCACGAACCTGGCTGGCTAGCCGTTTACATGCTTCGCTCGACGGACAAACCACTTGCTTCTGCATCGAAACACCTTAACTCTCGCCGTCCGGGAAGGGAGCGAAAGCCTGTCTCCCCACGCACGGAACTCGAGAGCGCTTTTTCGCCAAAAGAACGTTCGTCTGGTATGTAACACATCTACACCTACAGTATTGTTGAGTAGGCAACATGCCAAACAGCTGCAATATGTTCATAGTTGCTGCTATAATAGGCACAAGGCAGACATCTATACTTGTTTACAAATAATTGTAAAAGCTTGGATTTAAAAGGCATATGGCCCGTAGTGACCGGCAGGCTTGTTGTCAGATTATCTGCCTTTGCACGGATTTTATATAAATCATGCTGAGTAGGTGAGAGTGAAATCTTGAGATTTTGGGTCAGTTTAAATTAGAATGTCATGAGAGAAAGTAATGTAGTATTGTGCTGACAGGTACATCGTGTAGTGTAGTTTAGTCGTGTTAAGGATGTAGATTGATAATTTATATGGCTGTGATTGTCTGTTGACAAAGTGTAGCCACCGGAATTATTCCTCATGTCATTCTGAGTTTTTCCGGTGAGAAAGTCCAACTCTAGACTAAACTGGTGCAACGAAAACCACGGTGTCACGCAGTACTGCTTCTGAGACCCACCAAGAATACAGGCTCAAGCCCTGCGATACCCTGAAGCTCTTGGATCTCGTGTGGTCCTTTTGGGGACCACACAGGGGACCACAGGACTTAACAAGGACCACAGGCGTAAATTCAGTAGGATCACAGGGCAGTCTTGGTGGTAGAAGCGATCGAAGAAGATTCTGAGTTTTGAGAGATATTACATGCCACTCATCTGTGCACATCATCATCTTGTTCCATCTAATAAAGACTCCATGTGCATAGAAGAAATTTGTCTTATCTACCGTTGTGCTATGTTGTGGTAAAAATGTTCCCATACTCATGGGGTATTAGTCTGAAGAGTATCTATTCAGACATGTGAAAGTGTGTAATATGTGTAATATACATTTTCGTAGTTAGCCATGCAAAGCTGTTCACAAAGTCTTTTAATACACTAAATAGATATAGACATATATAGATAGACAGTGATACACATTATTTCTCTGCTGTATTTGGTGCTGTACAAGTTACAGAAAGATACTACTTTATATGATAAGCAATGTGCCTGTTAGTTGCTTACAACCCAACTACAAATAATAAAAAAAATATGCAGTGTTTTAATATTATTTTGGTTTGCATTCATAGTTTAATTATTTAATCATGTTTATTTACATTCTGGGGTCATCAGGAGACTGGAACGTTGAGCATGGGTGTTCATGTGTTAGTCAGTTACCCCAAAACCAACCCAAAACCTGTAAGATGCCAGGTGATTGCTGACTTTTGCAATAAAAAAAAATATGCATCTTATATAGCAAGAAATATAATATTTCATCATTATCATCATTGCCCATCACTCCCTTCAGAACATAGGCCCTGTTCATGGATTTGTTCACTACTTCCCTCCATGTATATCCTTTGTCTCTGAGCATTTTCATAATTTCCCTTCTCCAAGTAGTTCTGGGCCTTTCTTGATTATGTTTCCTTAGAGGTTCCATGTTGGTGCCTGCCTTGTTATGCTGGCGTCTGGTTTCTTCAGTGTGTGGCCAATATATCTCCATTTTCTAGACATGATTTGTAGATTCATAGGCTCTTGTTCTACTCTTTCCCAGACCCCTTCATTCCTGGCCTTCTCCTGCTATTTAGTTTTTAGAATCCTCTGGCAGAAGCTCATGAATGTTTGTACCCTCCATTGTATTGTCTTAGTCATCACTTATATCTCTGAACAATATAGTAAGACAGTCTTTACATTTGTGTTAAAGAGCTTGAGTTTGGTTTCTGTTGTGATGTTTTTTTTTAAGCCCTGCAGTATTTAAATAAGTGTTTTTTTTTTAAATTTTATTTTATTCTTGTCAGAGAAGCAATCGTCATTGAAGAAACCCAAGAGAGTAAAACAAACAAACAGGTAAGCCCAAGAGAAACTTGTTATTTATAAAAGCTATAAAAAAAAACATCTTTTATTATCACTTCTTTTGTAGCGCCTGATCAAATTCATGACTTTTTGTGTGATTTCTCATACAGTGGTATTCTCTGGATTTCATTTATATATTACATAATATAAGGGTGTACTTAGCTGTATCTTGTAAAAAGCTTGGACACAGTTTTTTGCAGGTCGCAGCTTAAATGCTTCCTTTTTTCTGTTATGTTTTTTCAGTCTTATTTTTTTTTATATTATTCATGTGAATTTATATTTTTTATTCTTTCCCTGTTTCTTTGACCTGTATGTTTTTGTATGATTGAGGTGTAAATGGGAACCGTTGTAAATGAGTGCTCGTTAATTAATAAAGCTGTTCTTACTTTTATTTCAAATAGTCTTACATTTTGTTATCACAGTTTTTCTATATATTTATTCATTTATTTTTTATTTTTTATATTATTTATATATTTAGTTTTATATATACTTGCAGGATTCTAAGGCAGATATATATACATAATATATATATATATATATATATATATATATATAAATAAAAAATAATGAAAATTCCCATCAATCAAAATGGAAAAATACACATAGAAGGGACAGATATTGAAGAAGTCAATCAATTTGCATACCTTGGCAGCTACATAGACCAGGATGGTGACACTAGAAAGGAAGTTAGGATCAGAATTGCAAAAGCAGCATCAATCTTCAAGAATCTTGAGAACATATGGAATTCAAAAGTTATAAGCACAAAAACCAAGTTAAGACTATTCAATTCAAATGTAATATCCACCCTCATTTATGCATGCGAAAGCTGGAAAACAACTAAAGAAATAGACAAGAAATTAGACTCTTTTGAAAACAAATGCCTAAGGAAAATACTCGGCATCAAGTGGAATGAATTCAAGAACAATGCAGAGATAAGACAGATGACTGAACAACAACCAGTCTCACGGGTGATCAGGAAAAGGAGATGGACATATGTTGGCCACTTGATGAGAAGAAATGAGCAGAGAATCCCAAAACAAGCTATCAAGTGGAACACAACAGGCCGAAGAAAAAGGGGCAGACCGCGTGAAACTCTGAAGAGAACATTATTAAGAGAGGCCAAGTTAACAGGCATAAAATCCTTTGATGAGGTTGAAAGACTCGCCGAAGACAGGAAAAATTGGTGAACTACTTTGCGAGCCCTATGTGACGTCTAACGGCACGGGAAGGATATAAGATATAAGATATAAATATATAAACTTTTTTCATGTAAATTCATGATTTCCATATAATATCTTTTATTTAAATATAATTATATCATTACATATTTCTTTTGATTGACAAGCTAACTGCCACATTGATGTGTATTTTAGGAATAAATGAGAGTCATACGGTTTGCAGTGAGTTTTATTTTGTTTTCTTCAAAGATTTGTTGAACTGCAGCCTGATACAGCAACTGATAATACAGAAGAAAGATTTGAGCTGTCAGAGCCCGAGGCTAATGTTAACAACAGCAGCAATCAGAAAGTCAGAGATGAAGAGGAAAATGTAAATGAGAATGCAAATTTTCGTCGTGCTGCTGAACGTGATTTCAAAATAAGGACCTCATATTGTCCTAGTGACAGGTTTGTAGGTGTTTGCTCCAGCTTTTCAAGAAGATGCTAATTTAATAAAACTTGAGCATTGGACATTCTTTCTAAGCTTCTTGATGTGGCCAGATGCCCAATTTTTTTTTTTTTTGTAACCAAAGTAATCAGTTGATTGTAAAGGCCTTAAAAACAGTTCAAGTCTAATGGTGCATCATATTAACAGTGGAAACTACTGCTATACAACCTGGCATAAAGGAAGTATTCATCAAATTCATACTCATAGTACTTTTAATTGCCATTTGGTGTGACTTGGATGATTTGATACCTAACATGTTACCTTCATCATTCCAACTTTCCTGAAAACTTACTTTCTAAAGCTGGTGTGTGCTTAGTTTTCAGCTGTAATAACTGTGTTCACCTGATGTGCATTTCTTTACTGTGTAATTATTTATTTTTAATGAAATGTATGTAGGTCTTATCAGTTCTGTTATTATTTATTTTTAATGAAATGTATGTAGGTCTTATCAATTCTGTTATTATTTATTTTTAATGAAATGTGTGTAGGTCTTACCGCACTGAAAGTGGTGAATATGGATCTTCCTACGACCGTTACATGACAGGCTCAAGAGTTCATGACACATCAGGGTCAAGGAGTTACTTAAAATCAGCCTCCAGGGGGATTTCTTGCAGAGATCAGACATCAAGGGATGATAGCTGGTATAACAGATATTGATTAGAATGTTCTTTTGTTTGTCATACCTTTCTTTTTTTTTCTCCATTTGTGTCAGTTTTCTGTTTTTGTTACTATGGATCCTGCTTTCAGTGGGTGTTTGCCCTTCAGTGAATGCTGTTTTTTTTCATTTATTCTCTTGTTCTATATGTTCCCTCATCTTTCAGTTACTCTTTTGAACCATATGCACTCCTATCTTTAAGTTACTCTTTTGATCCATATATTCCGCTGTGTCTTTCGGTTACTATTTTGTTTCATGTTCTGGTTGTAAGGACTGTTATTGCCGGAGGTGGGGTGGAGGATACATCGCTCTCCACTCCAGTGGCATGTGTCTCAAATAGCCTCTAACAGTCAAGTCCAGCTTCTGGCATTCTTGTGGCAGAACTGTTTAAACTGACAAGAGAAGGGGCAAAGGCAAATATCTGGCACCTGAAAACCAGACGTTTCAGGCAGATGAAAGTCATGTTTGGTAGCTCATCTACCACTGCTGGCGAGATTCTTCAGCTGCTGTGCATAGAGTGGGGCTCCTCCTGGCCAGTGAAGAAAGGTGCGATTATGGGTTGCCATGCGGCACTGTGGAAAAGGTGAAAGAAAGGAGTAAGTGAAATAATCAGTAGTCTCGAGGTCAGAACTGCTCAAATCACAACACCTCAGCTCTGGAGGACGGCCACATCCCATGTACACTCATACCGGGCAAATTGCCTGAACAGGCTTAACCCAGGGGTTAAGAAGCTGCTGGCAAGACTCTTCGGATACCGCGCATGGAGTAAAACTCCTCCTGGCCAATGAAGAAAATGAGGAAAAGCAATCAGGGTTAGTATGCGGCACCAATGCGAAAAGGTGATGGAAAGGATAAAGTGAAGCTTAACTGGTATGTCCAGTAGTCTCATGGTGAGAGCTACTCATACCACAGCACCTAAGCTCTAGAGGCCAGCTATGTCCGTTCTACTCATACCACAGCACCTAAGCTCTAGAGGCCAGCTATGTCCGTTCTACTCATACCACAGCACCTAAGCTCTAGAGGCCAGCTATGTCCGTTCTACACCCATAGTGGTGAAATATGCCTAAACCGGCTTAAACCAGGAGTGAAATTTGAGTGCTACTCAAGTCACGGTAACTCCGCTTTAGAGGTCGGTCGCGTCCCAAACATGCCCATACTGTGATAATATGCCTAAACTGGCTCAACCCAGGGATGAAACTCACTGGTGGTGAGGATTCGTCCTCCCAGACAAAAGCTCCGTCCTGGTCACAACTAGGACGGGTAGCGGCCACGACCACAAAATGCTAAAGTCGGAGACACTGGACCAGGGCAGTCTGGATAGGCAACCACCTCTCACCTGGTGGGGATGTATGAGTATCCTAATCACGCTGAGGTTTTCCGGTGAGAAAGTCAAACACTGGACTGGATGGGCAACCACCTTTCACCCAGTGGGGATACATGGGTATCCCAAAACACGTCGAGGTCTTCCGGTGAGAAAGTCCAACTCTAGGCTAGATGGGCAACCACCTCTCACCCAGCAGGAATATACTCAATTCCAAAACACATCAAGGTTTTCTGGTGAGAAAGTCCAACTCTGGAGTAAACTGGTGCAATGAAAACCATGGTGTCATGCATTCCCATTTCTAAGACCCATCAAGAATACAGGGTCAAGCCCTGCGATACTCTGAACCTCTTGTCATCCTCTTGGGGATCTCGTATGGTCCTTTCAGGACATGGGGACCACAGGACCTATTGAGGACCACGGGATTAAATTCAGTAGGATCACAGTGCGGTCTTGGTGGTAGAAGCAAACAAAGAAGAAGAAGAAATTTTGTGTTCTCCTGTCTTTCGGTTACTCTTTTGTTCTATATGTTCTCCTGTCTTTCAGTTACTCTTTTGTTCCATATGTTCTCCTGTCTTTCAGTTACTCTTTTGTTCCATATATTCCCCTGTGTCTTTTTAGCTACTCTTTTGTTTCATATATTCTCCTGCCTTTCAGTTACTCTTTTGTTCCTTATGTTCTCTTGTCTTTCAGTTACTCTTTTGTTCCATATATTCCTGTGTCTTTCAGTTACTCTTTTGTTCCATATGTTCTCCTACTATTCAGTTACTCTTTTGTTATGTATGTTCTCTCTCTTCATGCATATTTTATGTATTTATACATAAAGTGCCCTGGGCACTTAAAGTTCAGAGAGAGAGAGAGAGAGAGATAAAAATGAGTAAGACTGCTTTTGCATGCTTCCTTATCATCTGTGATATTGCTTGTTATATACTTACAGTTATCATGAAAGTTCTTTACCACAAACACAATGCTACTTCTTTTTTGTTTGTGTCTGATAAGCTGTTATGCCAGGTAAATGACCTCCCTTTATGTTACTTACCCATATTTCTCATGTGTTTCACATTTAGTTTGTCATTTGTGTTTCTGTCAGTTTTCGCTACCTCAGTTTGTTCCTGCTTTATTGATTTTCAGTTTGTATAGTTTAATTTGTAAAATTTAATTAGTTTGTATAATATAATATCATAAATGTTTTACATTTTATCACGACAATTCCCTTGGTTAACTCTTTCGATACCACGTAAAAAAACACGGACGTTACGTTGGTACCGATGATGATGTTACATAGCCGAGCGGGTGTTTTCATATAAGGGGGTCCCTCTATAAAATTCATTGTAACAAACAAACTCCTTCATCAACACGTGTGTATCTCATATTAAAATAAGTGGAAATGAAAGAAGATTCCATAAATGAAGTTATTTATCATTTAAAAAAAACAAAGAATAGAAAAAAAAACAACTGTTCTGAAAAGATCGAACGACTTTTTGGCGCTAAAAATATTTTTTAGGGCTGAGCACTAAAATCAAAGCTTTACATACCTGAAATGTGCCAGAATCCAATGCAGAATGTGTATATCGGTACATAAATATCGATAATTGCGGATGCTTTTGATATCCAATAAATCTAACAGGTCTACATATGTGAAAAACACATTTAGTAAGCTAGGTCTAGTCGATCAGTATGACCATTCTACCAACCAACCTCGAAAAATCCTGAACAATTTACACTTATATCGATCCACTTCAATATTTCCTTCTTTTCCGGCTTTACCGCATGCTAAACTAGCTAAACTTTGGACTAGAAGAGTTCTGGTTGGCTAAATGAAAAGTTGCATCGAGTTTTCAACGAAAAAAAATCAGAAGACTTGAAGGGTGGCGTGGGATCCGACGGTAAACCGTAACTGGACTTAAAGGGCAGCGCGGTATCGGAAGAGTAATTAAAGAAGGAATTGAACTAGTTAGACTGTAGTTTTTTGAGGATCATGGTTACTAGCTTTGCCCACTACTCATTGGATGAACAAAACTGAGAATATCAAGATAAAACGTGGTGAAGGTCAAAGAAAACAAATGTGAAGGCTGCTTGAAGGAAACATCGAAAGTGACTAACTCAGACAGAAAGAAAGTAGCAGAATCTTGAACAGTAAACGGAATTTATAATTACTCGATTGGATTAGTTGGTTTTCTTAGGTGCTTAGATAATTGTTTGTTGAACAAATGAAAGTTAACTTTGTGCTCTCATCGTTGAATTAGAAAACTAAGGATGACAAGAGCATAAATAAGATGTAATAGGCATACAATGTTTAATTTATCCAGGTATAAAGAGCCTAGTGCAGTTGATTCGTCGCGACTTTCAACACGATACACCCACATTGAGAGAGGTGATCCAAGATTTGCAGGCTCCAGATCTGAATCTGTGACTGTGCCTAAGTTCAGAACATTGCAGGACCAGCAAGTGAGCGTTAATTATTACAGCAGTTCATTCAGAAATTCCTCAGCATGCATATAAGGTTCTGGGCTTGTTCAAGTTCAGGGTTGATTTCAAAATATAAACACACTTACAGAATAGGTCATTATCCTGCTATCTTTAGAAATTACAAGTTAAATATTATTCTTTTTTTCGTAATAATAGCAAACTGAGACAAATAATATCTTTTTTTTTCAGAAAAATATTTTCATATAGGTAGTCTTGTCTTGTCTCAAAATTTCAAGAGACAAGTAGACTTCTTGGTAGGACTTGGCAGTTTGCTTCGTATAATTGGATATTTAATGTCTGATTTCAATACTTTTGAAATAATTTTTTCTTTTTTTTTGTTGCTTGAATGCAACAGAATTTTTTGATTCAAAGAGGCTGTTTCTGAAGTTTTTAGTCTCCTCTTGTGCCATTTTTTAAAAAATAAGACAGGTCTCACCAGAAAATAGATTGTTAGCAGAAGTGCTGTTTTTTCTCTAAAGACAGGTGCTGTCATATTTCTTGCCCTCCCATCCCAAAAAACATACAGTACATGAAAGTTGGCTATATTTACCAGTGGCTGAAGGTCTGAAAATAGTGTGCCAGTGTACTCTCTCTCACACGTATGCATGCACACACACACTTTCTCTCTCTGAATATTCCCTGCAGTGACTTTAGAGATGCTGAATAAAGAATAAATCCAGCTAAGATATCATGGTGAAGTAAGCTTTGCTTAGGCAGTTGCCTTGTAACTTGTATTCAGATGACAATCTGCTCTTTAAAAGTCATTTTTATCATAAAAAAAAGAAAACAAAAAATGTTTGCATGAAACAAGGCAAAATAATCTAAAACATTATGGCTATTGAACATGCAAAACTAGATCAGTTTCAGAGATTGAGTCAGTCTCTGTATTCTGTGAAGTGAAACAGTAGATGTATCTGGGTATATGCTATTTTATGTGGATTAGCTGCAGTGCTCAAACAAAACTTATCTGATGTTTGCCAAATCCACCTGACATATTAAAAAATATTACACTTTCCAACACTAGCATGAAGATTAGATCCTCTAGTATACTGAGCATGAATGTACAGGTTTTCTTTTCACATCATTTTAAAATTCAGTAATTATGTACAGATATATTTTATCTCTCTCTCTGAACCTTAAGTGCCCAGGGCACATGGGGCTTCCGCAAGGGTTTTCCACAAATGCCTGTCCTTTGCCTTTTTTTCTGCTCTTGCCCAGGTGAGCCCTCTATTGCTCAACATCCTTTCTGTTGTTCTTCTCCATGTCTCTTTTGGTCTACTCTTACTTCTGTTCCCCTGTGGTGTCCTTCTTCTTCTTCTTCTTCGTTCGCACTGTCTGTCTATATCTGCAGTCCTGTCTCTTGGATAAATTTCACTGTTTTTTGTAATTCATGTATGGAACCATAGAGCTTATCTTCTTTAGTGGTTTCACTGGGCCAGTAATTATTTCTCAGTGACTCGTAGTTGATGCAGTTCTGGAGGATATGTTCCACAGTTTGGGGCACCTGTACACAGATTAGTAGTACCAACCTTAAACTTTGTATACATATGACTTCGGAGTCGGCTGTGTCCTGTTCGGAGACGGAAGATGGTGACTTGTTCCTTTCTGTTTAGCATGTGATAGTCATCATGTGGTGGTGTTTGTGGCTTCCTGTAGGTTTTTATCATGCTTTTCTTCTGATTATAAGTGATTGGTATGTCTGGTTGCTCCATTTCAGTGCCCTCTTTGGCCAGTTGGTCAGCTTTCTCATTGCCTGGTATCCCACAGTGGGAGGGAATCCATTGCAAAGTGACTCCATGTTGTAAGCCAATTTTTGACAAGGCATCATTAAGGTCTGGTAGTTTGTTGCACTGAAGAGCTTCCAGTACTGATCTTGCATCTGTGAGAATTACTACAGGACATGTATCAATTCTGGAGTCTGATAGTTTTTCAACTGCAGCAATAATTGCCCTAACTTCTGCATCAAAGTTGTTGCAGTATTTACCAGTGGGTATGGAAATCTTGTCAATGGTGTTGTTTGGATATTCAATATATGCTCCTGACCCTCCATTCTTTATGGCATTATGTGCAGATCCATCTGTATACACACGTATCCAGGTGTCACATGGATATTTGTCATCTAGAACACAAAGTGTGGCTGTTGATTTTACAAGACTGCTCTGCATCTCACCATTCTGCACACCTTTCACTTCAGTCTGAATAGATATCTGTGTATAATCTGCTTCTTTCCATGGTGTATGCTCTGGTACAGATGATGATGGAGCGACTACAGTTGGAAGGTCAGGTATCAGCTTACGCATACGCTTGGCCTGATGAATGAAGCTGCTTCTTTTAAGCCGTCCTAATGCCAAGTTATTGAATCTCTCCTTCAGGGGATGGCTTACAGAGCTAAGGAATTTTTCTCCCATGGTCATGACCTTTGTGTCTCTACGTTCCTTTAGCGCTTGAACACCAACTATTTTCTGCATTTCTACTATTGGTGTGGACCTCATGGCACCTGTGATAATCCGTAGTGACTGATTTTGAACCTTGTCTAGATTATGCAGCGTAGTATTTGATGCTGTGCACCAAGATGTTGAGCCATATTCTAAATGTGGTAGAATACTTTGCTGATATACATTCTTGAGGATTCTTTCACTAGCTCCCCATGTGGTTCCACTCAATTTTCTTAATATGGCTAGTTTTCTTCTGGCTTTTGCTTCTGCACTGTTGATGTGTTGCTTCCAGGTCAGTTTTGAGTCAAGAGTCACTCCTAAGTAAGTGGGTTGGTTGTCCATCCTTAAGGGTATTTCATTTACAAAGATCTTACCTGCTTTCTGTTTAGATGAGAGGGTGAACAGAGTGGTACTTGATTTCTCTGTGTTGATACTTACACACCATTTGTTTGTCCATGATGTCAAGATGTCTGCTGCTCTTTGGAGTCTCTGTGTAGCAACTGTCGCATATTCATCTGTACACCACATGACCAGATCATCTGCATACAGTGCCGCTTTGATTCCATAGGGAAGTTCCTTGACCAGGTCATTAATGAATACAAGGAATAGTGTAGGCGAAAGGACTCCTCCTTGTGGTACACCGTGTCGCAGAAGTACTTTCTGGCTGTTGTGTCCATCCATTACTACTCTAGCTCTTCTATTGTGTAAATAGGACTTTATCCAGTTGTACAGTCTTCCATTCACATTGCAGTTTCTTAGTTTCCACAGCAGACCTTTTTTCCATACTTTATCAAAGGCTTTCTTCAGGTCTATCCACGCTGCTAGTACAAGGTTTTTCTCTTGGAATGCATCCTCAATCTCTTGAGAGAAATAGGTCACTTGATCTTCCGTACTGTAGTACTGCCTAAATCCTGCTTGTTGTGGAACGAGAAGGTTTTCACTTTCTAGGTACCATTTTAGCCTCAGGTCAATGATGCGTTCCATCGTTTTGCATAGGCAGCTAGTGAGACTGATTGGCCTGTAGCTGGAGGCAGTATCACTGTTTTTCCCTGGTTTCAGCAGTGGTACCATGCTTGCTTCCTTCCAGATTTGAGGTAACTTACCTGTGCTCCAGCACATATTGAAAATATCCAACAGCTTTCCCATTGCTGCCATTCCCAGGTTCTTGATCATTTCATTGGACACTCCATCTGGTCCTGGTGATTTCCTTGGTTTCAGTTTACTAACTGCTAGGTCTAACTCACTGTGTGTGATTGGTGCATCCATGACCTCCACTTTTCCGACTTGTTCCTCCTCTTTCTGTGGCTCGATGCGCACTGTACACTCCTTCTCTGGATGGATATCAATGTTGCAGTCCTGTGCAAAAATGCGAGCAAAGTGATCTGCTACCTGCTTACCTGTAAGAGTTTTCCCATCCTCTATTAGTGTAACCTTTGTACTTCTTCCAGTACTCTCATCATTTAACTGTTTGATTAGTTTCCACAGTTTCCTTCCATCCTTTTCAAAGTTTAGGGACTCTGTTTTCTCTCTCCAACTTTCCCGTCTGGCTTGCAGCTTTGCTCTCTGAAATTTGGCCTTAGAATGTTGGTAATTATTGTGGTGTTCTTGGCATGGTCTATTTTCTGCTTGCTTTTGAGCTGCTTCCACGTCATCATGGAGTTTTCCCAGCTCACTAGACCAGTATGGTTTATAGTCCCTGCGAGCTCCTCTGGGAATGGTTTCACAAGCTGCCTGAAGGATACAAGCATTGAATTCCTTCACTATGCTGTTAATATCCTTACCTTCTATGGACAGCTGTCCCACCAGGGTACCTGTACGATGTCTGTACATTGTCCAGTTTGCTTTTTTATAGTTCCATCTGGGGAGAGGGTTACTGGTGTTAAGGAGTTCATTTTCTATTGTCAGGAAGACTGGTCGATGGTCGCTACCTCCAAGTTGTTTTCCAACTTCACGTGTAATGTTCCACTTCAGATCTGGAGAGTGGAATGCCAGATCTGGTGTTGATTTTGTATGCCATGCCCTTGAGTAAAATGTTGGGGCATCCATTGGCTGGTTGATCAGGAGAAGTCCATTATCATCCTGCCAGCTCTCAACTTCCTCTCCTCTCTTGTCTATGTGGTCATAGCCCCAGCTCTGGGAATGACTGTTAAAATCACCACAGACCATCAGTCTCTCTTTGTGTGGGATTGTTCCTAAAGCAAGTGGGCGGTCATTAGGACAGTAATAGTTAAGGAGGTGGAAATCTGTATTACTACTTTTTAGATGGATCATCTGGTATTCGGCTCCTTCCATGTACACTCCCACCTGACATGCGCTGATGTTATTCTTAACAAGTGTGAGTACTCCTCCTTTTCTTCTGTCCTGTCGGTCTGATCTAAAACACTGGTAGCCTCTGATTTTAAAGGCGGCATCTTTGCTTAGGTGTGTCTCCTGTATGCAGCATATACTTCCCTGCTGTGCAAAAAGTATGTTCTCTAGTTCAACCTTTTTGCTATAGCCATCTCTAACACTGCTGACACCCTCAGCATTCCACTGCATTATTTTAAGTTCATGCATTTTGGCTATTTTCTTCTGTTGTATTTTTTGGCCAGTAGCTCTACTCTCATGTCTCCTGACTCCACAAGACGAACTGAAAGGACCTCCAGTAGCATTGGGTGGACCCTTTCGAGGCAGGGGGCCCGGCACTGCACCTGCCTGGTTAGTCTTCACAGGGCGAGCACCATGTTTGAAAACTGCAGATAGAGACATTTCATTAGCGATAATGCGTGTTACCCTGATTTTTGCGATGCGCCTTTTGGCTGGGTAACTCCGACCTTTCCTTGCTAGGGCAGACTGTGGTCTTGCTCGGACTGCCATGAAGACAGTGTGGCTAGCCTGGCCAAAACTTTGTTTTCCAGCCCCTGGTGGCTGTACTTAAGCGCCTTCTCCATGTCAGATGGTTTGAGACAGTTCCACAAAGACACTCTGACTTTGAGATGAGGAATCTGATGAGTGCTTCAACGATATCCATTCCCCGCCACCCATAGTCTACTGGCTCTGTTTTGTTTACATCATTCTGATAGCCATTGTTGTAAAGACCCATAGGCTTGTCACGTCCTGGATTCATTGGTTTCACACCAGACTTCCCTCATCCCCGCCAGAGATCTCCATGTCCCCATCTGTCCACCAACCTGACATTACATTTTGCAAAAATAACAATTACAATTAGTGTTGATTGCTACAAGTTTCTGGGCTACAGAGGTAGGTCAGAGTTTTTAAGCAAACAGATCTATGTTCCCTGTCTCACAAACACTATGTTAAGATAAGTGTGCTCTTAACACAGTTGTTCCCAGGGGGCCTGTGGTGTCCATCTTAGTGCTGTTTTTGGTAGTGAGTTGTCCGTCATTTGGAGCACATGTCCCAACCATCGCCAGCATCTTTCCTCAATAATTGTTGTCAGTGGCTTCATCTGCAAGTTATATTTTATAGCTTAGAATTAAACGCTGTCTGGACACAGAAATGTCTGTAAGAAGGTTAAATTTTGTTGAATGTTGTCAGGTTAGTTGGCTGGAGATGTTTAAGATGATAGAGCAGCAGCACAGGACTGAACTGCAGTCCCAGTACTTGGAGCACCAGAAGATCCTCCAGGAGATGCAGAAAAACATGGAGATAGAGCTCATGAAACAACAGGATACACTCAAACAGAGACTGTCTACACACAGGGAGGTAAGCAATTAAAAAAAAAAAAGTCATTCTTGTGGAGGTATGATGTCTTTTATTGTGTCTTTACTTTCAGGTCTACCAGCTGTCATTAATTTTTTAGAACATAATTCAAATGTGCTTACATATTATGTTTTAAAGATGTGATGATGTTCTGTATTGAACATTCTTCAGTAATTTATAATCTTCAGTCTTTGAAATGTCCCCTGTATTTGACTTGTTAGCTCACAAGCATTGTAAATATAGTAAAAATTGTAGCACAAATGTATAGGATCCTATCACTTTTTTTCTGTGTGTCGTGAAGTATGTTTTCAGTCAGACATAATAAATGATGGCTGCTAATATCAGTCAGTCAGTCAGTCATTTGCATGTCACTTGCGGAACTTTGCCTCCCTAACAGCACTCCTGTAGGCCTCTCGTTTGTAAGCAAGATGCCCTGCTGCTGATGGATCTGTTCGCAGATCATCAACAATGTCTTGCAGCCATCTTTGCCTTGGTCTTCCTCTCTTTCTTTTTCCCATTATGTACTCTTCCAAGGTTGTCTTCTCTAAATTATCATGATGTTTTCCCCTAGGAACAACTGTGTTAAGAACACACTTATCTTAACATAGTCTTTGTGAAACAGGGAACATAGATCTGTTTGCTTAATAACTCTGACCTACTTCTGTAGCCCAGAAACCTGTAGCAATCAACACTAATCATAATATCAGGATGGTGGACGGATAGGGACATGGAGATCACCAGTGGGGATGAGGAAAATCTGATGTGAAACCAATGAATCTAGGATGTGACAAGTCTATGGGTCTCAACAACAATGGCTACTAGAATGAGGTAAAACAGAGCCAGCAGACTATAGGTGGTGGAAAATGGATATCGTTGAAGCCCTCATGGGATTCCTCATCCCAAATTTGAAGTATCTCTGTGGAACTGTCTCAGATATGTTGGGCCTGATGTGGAGAAGGGACTTAAGTACAGCCACCAGAGGCTGGAAAACAAACAAGCCAGCCTACACCAATATCTTCATTGCAGTCCGAGCAAGACCACAGTCTGCCCCAGCAAGGAAAGATGTTGAGGTACCCAGCCAAACGGTGCATCACAAAAAATCAGGGTACCATGTAAAAGTAAAGTAAAAGTAAAGTAAAGGTGACCCTATCATGCCTTAGAGGCACATAGGGATATGGCGTTAGTGCCCATATTTTCCTTAACCTGTCACCACACTAGAGGGTGATATGGTCAGTATCACGCCTGGCTGCCTTTCCTTCCCCAACTTCAGAAGAAGTCGGGGTACCATGCATTACCGCTAAATGTATACAAAGAAGAAGAAGAAGATCATGACGTTTAATATGTCCAAAATATTTAAGTTTTCTCCGTTTAATCTTCTTTACTAGGCAACCTTCTTCAATATTAAGTTCTTGTAGTATGGATATATGTGTTCTTTTTTGTGTCCATGATATTTGAAGAACTCTTCTGTAGCATTTACATTCGAAGGCATTTATGTGTTTCTCAGCTTTTTTGCTAAGTGTCCAGGTCTCACAGGCATATGTTGCAGTGGGAAAGAGATGCATGCCCTTAAAAATCTTATTTTTGTAGTTCTGTCTTTTCCTCTCTTCATCATCATTTAGTTGTTTTATTTTTTGAAGACCGATAGATGTCCTCCTTTTAATATCCCTCATTGCTATATAATATATATATCCCTGCTAATATAGTCACATAATAATCTTATTTACATCCTTCCCATGCCGTTAAACATCACATAGGGCCCGCATGGTAGTTCGCCAAGATGTCCTGACTTTGGCGAGTTTTTCAATCTCATCAAGGGATGTTGTGCCCACTGAATTAGCTTCTCTTAACAATGTCCTCTTTAGAGTTTCACATGGTCAATCTCTTTTTCTTTGGCCTATTGTATTCCATTTGATAGCTTGTTTTAGGATTCTCTGATTGTTTCTTCTCATCACATGACCAACATATGTCCATCTTCTTTTTCTGATCATCTATGAAACAGGTTATTGTTTGCTCATCTGTCTGATCTCTTTGTTGTTCTTGAATTCATTCCACTTTATACCAAGTATTTTCCTTAGGCATTTGTTTTCGAAAGAGTCTAATTCATTGTCTATTTCTTTAGTTGTTTTCCAGCTTTCACATGCATAAATGAGGGTGGATATTACATTTGAATTGAATAATCTTAACTTGGTTTTTGTGCTTATAACTTTTGAATGCCATATGTTCTCAAGATTCTTGAAGGTCAATGCTGCTTTGGCAATTTGAATTCTAACTTCTTTTCTGGTGTCACCATTGTGGTCTGTATAGCTGCCGAGATATGCAAAATGGTTTACTTCTTCAACAGCTGTTCCTTCTATGTATATTTGTCCTTTGTCATTAATGAAAACCTTCATTATTTTTGTTTTTTTATCCTTGTTAATTTCAAGTCCTATTTTACTAGCCATTGATGACAGGGTATCTTTTTTTACTTGCATTCATTTCATATTGTTGCTGATAAGAGTTATGTCATCTACAAAATCAAGATCTTCCAGTTGGGTCTCATGTACTCAATCAATGCCCATTTTACCTTTGCAACATTTTTTCATTATGAAGTCTATGGCAATTACAAAAAGCAAGGGAAATGATATACATCCTTTTTTTCATGCCTGTTTCAATCTGGAACCATTCACTCATTCCTTCCTCTGTATTGACTGCACAAACATTGAAAAGGTCACTAATGATGTTGACAGTCTTAGATGGTATTTCATAAATTCTTAAAATCCTCCATTATGATTCTCTATTTGCTATCAAATGCCTTTTTTTAAAGTCTATGAAGTTCAGGATTAACAGTTTTTGCTTTTCAATATGTTCTTCAAGTATTATTCTTGGAGTAAAGATCTGGTTGAGACGGCTTCTCCCATTTTGAAATCCTGCCTGTTCTTCTCTCATTGCAGCATCCACTATGTCTTGAATTCTATTCAGAATAACTTAGCAAAATACTTTTGACACAACTGATAGTAAGGTTACTCCTCTCCATTTGTTGCAATCACTAAGTTGCCTTAATAATAATACAGACTATAAATGTCATAAATAAAAAAGATGTGTTTGATATCTAATATTGCTTGTTCAGTGTCACAGTACTAACTATGTTTGACTGTGTCAAGCAGAATTTATATAATCAGTTTGAGATCTGACATCTGTTTTCCAGAATGAAAAGATCTGTTAAGTAATGTGTTGTCTGGCAGTGTGAAACAGTTGTTGGACAGAGTATGTTGCTGAGAAGTATTTTTCTGTGCACTGTTCTTGTTGTTTTCTTCTTTATTGTCAGATGCTAGAAGAGCTTTCTCCAGACTGGCAGAAAGGACAGAATGTTAATCAGTCATGGATGCGACATGATGGGGGCTGCACAAGCACAGATTGTCACAGATCATCAGATAATACCTCGAGCACCAGCATCAGTCATATAACACTTCAAGGTGTGCCAGTGGCACTCAGAAATCCACCACCCATCTCAAAATATCATCATGATAACTCGAATCACAGTGAGTATTTCTACAGTCACTTATTATGCCAAAGTTGGAGCGGCATGGCTGCAGCTAATTTCACTTTGAAATAAGTGGTCATATAGCAACAATCAAGTTAAAACCACAATAGCAGATGAACAGCTACTTTCATTATTTAACAAGTAAATTAGGTGAGTCCCTGCTGACTTCATGCCACAGTAGGGGCAACACAGCAGTTCTGATTTCATACTACAAGAAATAGTAACACAGCAACAGTTAATTTCAGACAGGAACAAGTGCCAAACTGTGGCAGTTAATTTCAGGCAGCAGCAAGTAGTGATATCCAGATCATAAAAACACTCCTATACAATTTAACAATGCCAGTCTTTGTTATTAATGTGTGATGAGTTGTGTGTGTTTGTATCTCTGTTAAGAACCATGTAAATGGTCATAACATCTGCCACACTCAATAGCATTAAGACTCTATCCATTAATTTTCTGTTTTTTAAATTAATGAACAGAATTATCAGGTGAAATTCCAGTAAAGCGCTCTTTAGAGAAGGAATTATCATCTCCTACAAGGCCAGCAGATACATCACTCAATCTTTCATCTCAGCTGTCAATAGACAGAGACAAACAACTCAGAGGTGGAGTATATAGCACGCCAATGCCATTAGCAAAAGTTAAGCATAAGGTAAAAACAGTTAATAAATGTCATATAGAATGATCTTAATTTACCATTTATATCATTCCATGGTATTAGGATCTATTTATCACAATGAGGCTGTTTAAATCGGATAAGATACCTTAGTTCTCAGTATTTCATGACTTTTATCTCTTGAATGACTGAAAAACCTCTTTAATACAGTACATGAGTGGCTGGCTAGATCACTTCAAACTCTTTGTCCTGTGACATTAGCAACCAGAATATTTACCTGCCACACAGTTGCATGATCATGGGTCATCTTTGACACATCATTTGACAACCAGCTCAGATTGTCTCCAGTGAGACATTTCTAGATCTGTACCACATCATTATTTTCATATTTGTGAAAGAAAATAAAAAGAAAAATGGGTGTTTATTAACATTTTTCTGAGTTCTGTCCATTTGTTGAAGATGGAAACATGAGATATATCTGTGATAGAATATAGTTTTCTTATAATAAAAAAATAATAAATAATAAGTAGATTTTTAAGGGCATGCATCTTTCCCATTGCAACATGTGCCTGTGAGACCTGAACTCTTAAAAAAACAACTGAGAAACACATAAATGCCTTTGAATTTAAATGCTACAGAAGAATTCGTCAAATATGGACACAAAAAAAGAACGAATATATCCATAATACAAGAAATTAATATTGAAGAAGGCTGACTAGTAAAGAGGATTAAACAAAGAGAACTTAAATATTTTTGACACATTAAACATCATGATAATTTTGAGAAGACAGTCTTGGAAGGGTACATAATGAGAAAAAGAAAGACAGGAAGACCAAGGCGAAGATGGCTGCAAGACATCATTGATAATCTGCAGATGGATGCATCAGCAGCAGGTCATCTTGCTCACGACCGAAAGGCCTACAGGAGTGCTGTTGGGGAGGCAAAGTTCCATAAGGGACATGCAGATGACTGACAGAGTAGAGGTAGCACATGGCTTATGGGTATTTTGTCATTTGTGCACACTTTAGTGGAGTTCACTGATTGCACATTACCACCTGTAATAGACACAAATCTCTCTGTCACCCTTGTATATTTCTCAGTTTTGTTTTTGAGGTTCATCGTTATTTTTATTCTACATTAAATTATGTGCTAAGCTGTAGATTTTCATGTGTGATTACAGTATTGCATGAATCTAGGTACTTAATATGTGATCATAGTATTGCTGAGTGGTCTCTCTCTTAAGGTCCCTGCTGACAGGCATAGGATATCATGTCTTTCCTTAACCCTCAGTATCTTATTCATCTCAACAGGCTTGTCATTGAGCATTTCTCATGCCATCAGATATCTTTTCTCTCTGTCTGCCCCTGTCTCTTCTACCTTCAGTCTTCCTTGTTGCCATTAGGTGCTCTAACCTGCCTCTCCTCTAAACATGTCCCACACATTTGGATTGTCATTTTCTGATCTTTGATAATTTTCCTTGTATCTTGTGCCTCTGTCAGAATTTCCTCATTCAGTTTTATTTTGGGTACTTGCCTGTAAATAGATTTTCTTGTGTGATCACAGTATTGGATGAATTTAGGTACTTGTATGTAAAGTAAATATGTTTTAATATGTGATGACAATCTTGTATGAATCTAGATACTTGTGTGTAAGGTAAACAAATATAATCACATATATATGAGCACAGTTTTATGTGTTTCAAGATATGTGTAAAGTTAATAAATTTTCATGTTATCACAGTATTGTGTCTCTAGACGTTAGTGCTTGCAGAAAGTAAATGTGTGAGCTTAGAAGAACATACTTTGTAGATGTAGTAAATATTTAATGAGCTTAGTTAATGACTGTTACTGTTGGGTGTTTAGTTGTTATTATAATATTTTCTAAAAAAATGTTTAAAGCACTCACCTCGTGGGAGTAAATCATATGACAATGTACGTCAAGGAGAGTCTCGGACAGGGATATCTCATAATACAAGTTCTAATCACTGGAGACATGACAGCCCTGGACAGCATGTTGAATCAGCAGACATATCACTCACTGAATCAGATGATGTTCTTTCACCAAGGTAATATTCCTATCATTGTTCTCATGTTGCTGATGACATTGACTTACTCTGTCTATGCACTGCTGCTCAGGGATAGTATTACTTGTATATTGCTTGTATTCTGATCTTTATATATTTTATGTTTCTTTATTACACTCCAGTTCTGCTTATCTTCACTGTATGTTGAGAGAGATCGAAGCATAGTATGTTTCAGTCACTTTACCATGTTTAAGGATGTAAGTGAACTAAATTCAATAATTCTCTGTTGGTTGTTTGTATATTTTTTGTTCATTAACTCTTACAGAGCCATTGGTTGGATTTTCGACACTTCTGGCTCTTCCGTTTCGTGCCATGGTCGAAAATCCAACTCTTGGTTTGTTTCAATAAAACAACCGGTGTAACATTCAGATTATACATATTTCGTCCGTGTTTCCGGTGACACTTTTTAAAATGGTGGAAGAGTCCTTAGTTACAAGCGATGCTAAGCGAGAAAAAAGAAGAGAAACATCGAAAAATTTTCAATTTTTGATGATGTAGATAGGAGTATGGACATGGCCTGTGACCACCCCACTGCTCTTGAATGTATCCTAAGTAGAGTTAGACATATTAGACAACTGGAGAAGTAGTTAGGATGTTTTTTCAGACATTAATTTAGTGAGAATGCAACATAGAGTCACAATACGAGATCGACAAGTAGATCTAGACATCTCAGATGGTAAGTAGTGCATATCTAGACCTAGCCGATGGTGAGCTAGGCACAGTCATTGTCTAAAAACATCACATTACTTTTTTTTTCCTAAAAAACTCTGCATTTATGAAATTTTCACATTTAGTTATACTTTGAAACATAATAAGTATACGGAAGTACATGGAAATACTGTTTTCCATTCATTTTACAACTACACCCCCATACCCCCTATACAGATCAGGACCCACGCTTTTATCCCAGCACCCATCTGAACGTCCGCGTTTCTTCCTCTGGCACGGGAAGAGTTAATCATCCACCAAACCTTTGAAAATACATAGGCATATTTGAGATCATATATACAGGGTCCAGCAAAAGGCATAGCTCAGTTTTAAAAACGGAAAATAAATTAAGCGACATACATGTTTTTTGTAAATAAAAAGTGAAATGAAACTTGGAAAAGAGGGTAATTTTATTATTACTAACAATCATATTTAGGTTCGAAAATTACACCAGTTAGATGCCCGCCATTACATTTGATACATTCCGCTAGGTGTCTGGAAAATTCCAGCATAACACCATTTAACATGTTCAAAGGGATATTTTGAATGCAGTGTTGGATTCAGTCCTTTAGGCCTGCAATTGACTGTGGTCGACTAGATACTCCGTGTTCTTGAGGTACTCCCACAAAAAGAACTCTTCGGCTGATATTCTTCTTCTTCGTTCAATTCTACCACCAAGACTGCCCCGTGGTCCTACTGAATTTACTCCTGTGGTCCACAATAGGTCCTGTGGTCCCCTGTAAAAAAACCTCGACATGTTTTGGATATGAGTATATCCCCGCTGGGTGAGAGGTGGTTGCCCATCTAGTCTAGAGTTGGACTTTCTCACTGGAAAACCTAGACATGTTTTGGGATACCTGTGTTTCCCCGCTGGGTGAGAGGTGGTTGCCCAACTAGTCCAGCGTTGGACTTTCTCACCAGAAAACCTCAGCGTGATTAGGGTACGCATACATCCCCACCAGGTGAGAGGTGGTTGCCTATCTAGACTACCCTGGTCCAGTGTCTCCGACTTCAGCATTTTGTGGTCGTGGCCGCTACCCTTCCTAGTTGTGACCAGGACGGAGCTTTTGTCCAGGAGGATGAATCCTCACCACTAGTGACTTCCACCCCTGGGTTGAGCCAGTTTAGACATATTATCCCAGTATGGGCATGTTTAGGATGTGACCGACCTCTAGAGTGGAGGTACCATGACTTGAGTACCCATCAAGTTTCACCCCTGGTTTAAGCCAGTTTAGGCATATTTCACCAGTATGGGTGTAGAATGGACATGGCTGGCCTCTAGAGCAGAGGTGCCGCGGTATGAGTAGCTCTCGCTGCGAGATTACTGGACATACCGATTAAGCTTCACTTTATCCTTTCCATCACCTTTCCACATCAGCGCCACACGGCAATCCTGATTGCTTTTCCTCATTTTCTTCATTGGCTTGGTAGCAGTTTCACTCCACGTGTGGCATCCAAAGAGTCTTACCAGCAGTGTCTTAACCCCTGGGTTAAGCCGGTTTAGGCAGTTCACCTGGTATGATTGTACATGGGACGTGGCTGACCTCCAGACCAGATGTCTTGTGATTTGAGCAGTCCTGACCTCGAGACTACTGATTACTTCACTTACTCCTTTCTTTCACCTTTTCCACAGTGCCGCACAACAACCATAATCGCACCTTTCTTAACTGGCCAAGAGGTGCCTCACTCCATGCACAGCAGCTGAAGAATCTCACCAGCAGCGTATTAGCTGTAGAATTGCCACAGTTATCGAAGTAGGATTGTGTCATCTAAGGAACCTCGACTGATTTAATGAGCCATTCGCAGTTTCACCGTGAGACAGTGTGAACTTAGACATGCATGGCTTAATCTTTGAGACAAGCATATGACTACTGGCAGGATCAACCAGATAGCTTTCTTCACTGAAACTTTGTCAGATATCTGCCGACAGACTGACGCGGGGCAAGGGAGACACTGCTCTGCTCAGAGTGGATCCCTTTTGACCCCGGCGGTGTTTCATTTCATTTAACCGGCGGCAGCTGGCTCTCTCTGCTCTAACGACCGAGAAGAAAGCCTGGCACCCACAACCAACGCACATTACATAATACAGACCTGATACTTTTTGCGAGAGATGGGCCAATTTCAAGACCATCGGTCAACAAAAGTGTAGTACACCATTTGCATGAACCCGGCTGGCTAGCCGTTTATAGGCTTCACACGACGGACAAACCACTCGCTTCTTCATCGAAACACCTTAACTCTCGCTGTTTGGGAAGGGAGCGAAAGCCTTTCTCCCTGCGCACGGAACTCAAGTTTTCGCCAAAAGAACGGTCAGCCTGCGCAACAGCAGCCCACGCTGTGCAGCTCGGCATGGCTCTGCGTGGCTGACTCTTTGGCTGATAAATCTGGTGATGTTGTCGGCCAATGAATATCCCCAGAATCTGGAAATAGATGATTGGGAAATGCTTGTTGCAGCATGGTCATGGACTGTCTGTGTGGGCAGTTACTCCATCATGTTGAAATCATATTAGTCTCTTATTTCTATTGACCAACTCTAGACTGAAGAATTCATTTAGCATCAGCACATAGAGATTGCTGGTAACAGTAAAAAGATGCTTGTCTTCGTCTTCAAAAAAAATATGGGCCAGCGATGCCAAATGATGCAGTGCCACACGACACTGTTACTTGTTCTCTATTGAGCAGTTTCTCATGCAGTAATTGTTTATTTTAAGCTGACCAGTTTCTGAAATTCTGCTTGTTCACACTTCCTGACAACTCAAAATGTGCTTCATCAAACATTATGAGGTTATTGAGCAAATTCGGATTTTCTTCATTGCGTGCTAGAAAATCAGTAGCAAAGTTATGTTTGTTAATTTTATCCAAATCATTCAGTTGCTGCACATCTTGCAATTTGTAAGGATGGAAATGCAGATTATTATGAATGATGTGACAAAGCAAGTGATCCGACATACCAAGTGCCAAACCATGCCTAGCAGCTGATCGCTGAGGGCTACAAAGCAATGCATTGTGGACTTCTTGAATTCGTTCAGGTGTCTGTTGAGTTCTTGAATGACCATTTGACTTGTTATTAAAGCAGTTAGCAGTTTCCTTAAATTTTTGGACCCACCTCAAAATTGTTCTCCAATCGGAAACATTATCACAGGGATGCAACTCAAAATGGTGACAAAATTTTCGTTCTACAATAATAGATGATTCTCCGCTTTTACAATAAGTTTCAATGTGAATGCACAATGTTGTGTTTGCCAAGAACCCATTGTTAAAAGTTACCGTTTGTCTGCTGCATCTCTGATGTCATGGTTTTTTTCACATATATTCAGTTTCTGTGCACTACGGCAGTTAAATCCAGCTATGCTTTATGCTGGACCCTGCATATATATGTATATAAGAGAAATGAGTGCAGCAAAACTGGTTCTAGTAATGAAAGTAGATGGATGGTGCAATTTTACACACAAAAAAAAAAAAATGAGGAAAGTGGGTAGAAACAAGAAGTGGCAGAAAGCAAGGTGAATACATACAAATGAACATACAACAGTCCAAAATTTCAGCAAGAGCCTTTTTCAAGCACATACAGAAACAGCGAAACAGATAAAAGTGCGTAAAATAGATGAAAAATATAGACTTAGCTTTTTGGTCTCCTCCTAGTATTGATGGACACAAAATGCACCCAGACAGAGTAGGAAAGCACAAAGTGAAAGCCAGCGATTGGCTGAGAAATGACAATGGGTACCTTTTAGTAACAACATGGTGTTATGGTCCTGCTTACCCCCGTCAGATACCTTTGGCTTAAAAAAAAAAAGTGGCCCAGATGGCGAAGATTATATGAGGAGGAGTGGGTGAAAGAAGGTACACAAGGAATAGAGAATACTGAGAGGACAAGATTGCTAACTTAGGATGTCTAGAGGAGGGAGCTAACAAAGCCTGCTAGGTTCTACAAAAGTAGGATAGAAAGAGCTGGAAAATTGATCTTAAGTATGCAATACATATCTGTTTGTTGTTCAGACAAACCAGATAGAATATGAATATAAGTTGTTCTGTTTCATATTACGTTTTAACTCCCGTGACTGACTCCTGCAGAATTTAGTTTATTTCTGTTTTAAATGCAGTGTCATTATTAGTGTCTGCAGCATATATGTATTGTGATTTATTATGTTTTCTGATTTTTTTTTGCTGTGTTTTATTATTTCAGTATTATTAACTGTCTTTTGATATTTGCACCAGGACTAGAATCAATCTGCGGGCAAAGCATGCCAAGCACATTGCTGACCTACGAACCTACTATGAGAAAGAATTACAAGAGATGCAGCAACTGTTAGCATTCAGAAATGGAATGGAAATGAAGGGTGGCGGAGATGGTGTGACAGCAGGAGAGAGAATCTTGATCAGTGAAAATCAAGAGCTGCGACAGAAATGCCAACACCTACAAGAAGTTTACCATGACTGCAAAATGTATTTAGTTTCTCAACCATTTCTCATAAGTTAAAGTTTACATGATATTCTCAGTTTCAGATTATGCACAGTGTTTTGTTTTGCTGATAGTTCACCTGCATTTAGAACTTAGTGCCTAGGTTAGCGATTTAAATATGTATGTTAGATACTAGAACTGTGCTGAGATTACACAGATTTAATAGTTTATTTAGATTTGAGACTTTATCCTCTCTGTGAAATATATATATATATAATAGTCAGGTGCAAGTCAATAAATAAGTTGTATGTCCACAGACAGATCATTTGAAAACTCATTGCATATTTTTTTGGCAGTATGTAGGAACACATTTGGGACAGAATTAGAACCAGTTCTATATCCCTGCATGCCATAGTTATTTAACAGCAACAGTTTTAATATGATGAATGTGTTACATGTGTGTACATGACAAGAACAGCATGGAGTTGTGCATTTTCACCACAAAGGACTGCACACACAGAAAGTGCATAAACAAATGCTTGAAGTGTATGTCAAGAAAAACTGTGTATATATAGCTAGATCCAGAAGTTCAATAATGAATGAACTAGCATTGCTTTCAACCGGAGTTGAAGCGAGCCTCCATGGAATGGAATCACCAGAAAAGTTCAAGGTTATCCCATCATCACACAAGATTATGCAAAGCATGTTTTGGGACTCACAGGGCATCATATTGGCTGAAGTCCAGGCTCATGGGAAAAACTCAGTGCCACATCATACTGTGTCATCTTGAAGAAACTGCTTCAGTGCATTCACTGAAAATGCCCTGGTCTCGTTAGCACTGTTGTGATTTTCCTGGATGACAATACCAACCCTCATACGGCCAGAACAGAAAAGTAGCTGTTGAAAACCTTTTGTTGGGAATGCATGAAGCATCCACTTTATAGCCCAGACTTAGTGATTTCCATCTTTTTGGACCTGTGAAAAATCACCTTTATGGTCATCATTTCTGAGATGATAAAGACATTGGCAGAGAGATAACTCTCTGCAACAGCAGCCAGAAACCCTTGATATTGGCTTTCAGGGTATTGTGAATCGATGGGATAAGTGTCTTGAGTGTAGAGGGGATTATGGTGAGAAGTTAAAAAAATTTCAGGCAAGTACTCGCATTGTTTTTTTTTCTAGGTCATTTTGTGACATATTTATTGACTTGCCCTTAATGTATACACACACATATGCAGTAAAAGGTATAAACTGGCAAAGAACTGCTAGCCGCTTATGAGAGCACTTTTTTTGGCTTGTCTAGAATGAAAGGATGATGATCTAACCTATGCTAATAAATGTGAAATCTGTAATAACTGCAATTCTGTCTTTTTTTTTTCTACACATAATACAACAGTGAGATAAGGGAGCTGCAGCAGAAGTTTCAAGGGCTAGAAATAAGAGCTGTAAGTTGTTATGTTTGTCAGATTATTTATAGGGTTATTTTTACTGGTAAATATACTATTTTATGATAAACCAAAACAAAGTATCGAGCTCTGAAATATTGTAGTTATTTCAAATAATTATAATTACAACAGAGTACAGGTTTAAAAATTTGTGTACATGAAGTAACCCTTTTGGTTTAAAAAAAAAAAAAAAACAACTCATTATGAAGGTATGTTCAGTTACTGTTTACTTCTGCTTTACCACAATAATGGAATCACTAATGAGTGTGTTGTCTGAGAACATTCTTTACATCCTGATGAATCCATTTATGTTGTGTTGATAAGTAGACTATTGTATTCATACATTTTTTCATAGTGAAGATATCTGCATTTTGAAGGGCTTTTCAAGCTTCAGCAGTGTCCAAACTATACTGATCTATGCAGCCAGACTGATTGCAGGGCATGGATAAGAGGCAGATAGACCCAGGAGAAAACTTAACTCTGGTGACAGGACTCCAGATTAGCATAATCTAGCACCAAATACAGAAGAGAAAATAAGGAGATAGAAGAATCTCCTTGACTTTGAAATGCTGACCAGTGATACACGCAATATGATGATTGAAAAATGTTCCATTTGAAAATGATGTTGCATACAGTATCAGAGAAAGCAGAGCTCAGGTTAATAATTTTACACACTCTCTGTTTCATTAAGAAATTAGTTTTAGATGAGCTACAGTTTCAAGAAATTATTTTTAGATGAGCTATAGCTTCATCAAGAAATTAGCTTTAGACACATTAATAGTTTCTTGCAAGTACAAAGAAACTTGCACACATGATCAGAAACTGTTGATAAATCATCAAACTGGTCCTTCATGGTATCAGAAAAATTCAAGATTTGGATTAATAACATGTAGAACTTGCATTGAAAAACTCATGATGACTGGTCATATAAAATGTGTTACCAGGCAGACTATGCTGAGCGTTATAATACTGCCCAGTCTCAGGTGCTGACCCTGAAATCAAGGCTGGAAGAACTGACAGATTTTGCTAAGGACAAGGAGTCTGCTGCTGCAGATCTTGAAGCTAAGAACAGGAAGAACATGGAGTCTCTACAGCTGGCTCACAAAGTAAATTTGCCCTGAGATTTATTTTGTAATTGTATAAGATCTGTAATTCTTTAGTGATATTTGGATGCTTATTTGTACACATATATTGTACCAAATGAAACAATATAAAACATTTGTATTTCAGAAATAAAAATAGTTCCAATACATTTATTCTATGAATAAAAATTCTAAAAAATTTTTAAAATCTTTACTATCCTGCTATCTCAGTAGATATTTCTGGTAGATTTAACTACTTAGGAACTGATTCAGACATGGAATATCTGCTGGCTAACCACCAGGCACAGCTTTTAAAACATTAACCCATATGATGTGGATTCTTACATCTTTCCTGTGCCACTTAACGTCACATAGGGCTGGCATGGTAGTTCACTAGGTTTTCCTGTTTTCTGCAAGTTTTTCAACCTCATCAAGGGATTTTATGCCTACTAATTTGGCCTCTCTTAACCATATATTCTCAAAATTCTTAACGTTCAATGCTGCTTTTGCAATTCTAATTCTAACTTCCTTTCTGGTGTCACTATCTTGGTCTATGTAGCTGCCGAGGTATGCAAATTGGTTTACTTCTTCAACAGCTAATGGGAAGTTTCATTATTTTTGTTTTTTTCCTTCTTAATTTCAAGTCCTGTTTTGCTAGCTAGTGAAGACAGGGTATCTGTTTTTTCTTGCATCAAATTCACATTGTCACTGATAAGAGTTATGTTATCTGCAAGATAAAGTTGGGTCCCATGTATTTGCTCATTCCTTCTTCTGTCTTGACTGCACAAACACATCCATTGTAGAGATCCTTAATGATGTTGACAGTCTTAGATAGTATTCCATATAGTCTTAAAATTCCCCACAGTGAATCTCTGTGAATGCTATCAGATGCCTTTTTAAAGTCTATGAAGTTCAGTATTAATGGTTTCTGCTTTTCAATATGTCCTTCAAGTATTGTTCTTATATTAAAGATCAGGTCGAGACACTTTCTCTCTTTTCGAAATCCTGCCTGTTCTTCTCTCATTGCAGCATCCACTATATCTTTAATTCTATTCAGAATGACCTTTGCAAAATACTTTTGACACAACCGATAGTAAGGTTACTCCTCTCCATTTATTGCAGTTGCTAAGGTTGCATTTGGTATTTTAACAATGATTTTTTTTTCTGTTTATAAGGGACCTTTTCTTCTTTCCCAACTTTATTAAACATTCTCTGTTTAATATTGTTGTGGATTTAATACATTTAGTTGTGGATTTAATACATTTTAATACATTTAAAGATGTTGTAGATTACAGTTGTAAGTTTAGAAATGTAATTTGAGAAGCTCAGAACTGAGAAATAATATCATGTGTTGTATGTAACTGTTCATGGTGACATAATTTGCATGAATTTGACACACAGAAAGAGAAAGAACTTGCTGAGTCTCTTCATAGTGCCAAGAACACAATACAGAAGGCAGGTAGTCTTTTTTTCTTATTCTTAATCTCTGCTATGTAGTTCATATAACCAAGCCAGTATTTGTTTTTTATTTCTTTAATATATATTAAATGGGTTGTAGTGTCAAGACAGTCTTTTTCTTGTTTCTGCTAATCAGATATCTATATTATGTGATTTGTATGGTCAAAGCAGCCCTTATTCATGAAACACTTACACCAGAATAACACTGTTGCTTTACCAACGTGGTCAGTTTCTTCCAGTAATGTAGATTTATTTTATTTTACCTTTTATGGTATCAATATTTATCTTTTATATACTATTCTAAAGCATTTGATCGTGTACAACAGCAGAAACTTTTGGAAAATAATGGAAAAAAATGGGATTTCCAACACATGTGACACAATTATCACTGCTGCATAGGCCAACAGGCAGTAGTAAGAATAAATGATGAAACAACAACTTGGTTTGACATAAAACAAGGGGTCTGTCAGGGTTGCATACCGTCGCCGTACTTATTTAACTTGTATACTGAAAATATAATGAAGAATGTTAGAGAAGATGTAGACAAAGAATATTACGATGCCATAAAAGTTGGAGGTTATGAAATACCAGAGATTAGATATGCTGATGACACAGTATTACTGTCCACAACACAAAAGGAGCGGAAAATCTAATGTCAGTTTGTAAGAATACTGAAGAGCAAAACCTCTATCTTAATGCGAAGAAAACTAAAACTGATGACAACTGACAAAACAAATACAGCAGCTGAAATATATATCAGTGTGTAAAAATTGGAGGTGGAGAGTTTTGAATATCTTGGATCATTCATCATCATCAAGTGCCGTGCCAGCTAGCATTGGCTATTATGCTTCTCCAGAGTACATGATCC
This sequence comes from Achatina immaculata, assembly GCA_009760885.1. Lineage (NCBI taxonomy): Eukaryota > Metazoa > Mollusca > Gastropoda > Stylommatophora > Achatinidae > Lissachatina > Lissachatina immaculata. Next base: position 43,355,976 of record CM019698.1, read on the forward strand.
TTCATGCAGGCCATCAGCTCAGTTGGTGATCTCTCACACCATCCCGTCAGACTGTCCAGTATAATTTCTCTTGGTCTTCCTCTTGATCTTCTTCCTTGTATTGTTCCTCTTGTTATAATATTTTCAATGCCCCCCCCCCTTCTCATTGCATGTCCTATGAAAGTACATTGTCTCTCTCTTATCTTTTTGACAAGGTTTTTTTGTCTCTCCAGCTCTTCTCATACATTCTTCATTAGTTATTTTTGCTGTCCAGGGGATCATAACTAACTAATAATGGAGATACAATGAGCGATATTAAAATGAGGACATCCATCGCTCTTCAAAAAATAAACAACTAAAGAAGCTGTGGTGAAGAACAGACCTCTTATATATCTTATATCCTTCCCGTGCCGTTAAACGTCACATAGGGCTCGCAAAGTAGTTCGCCAATTTTTCTTGTCTTTGGTGAGTCTTTCAACCTCATCAAAGGATTTTATGCCTGTTAATTTGGCCTCTCTTAACAATGTCCTCTTCAGAGTTTCACACGGTCTGCCTCTTTTTCTTTGGCCTTTTGTGTTCCACTTGATAGCTTGTTTTGGGATTCTCTGATCATTTCTTCTCATCAAGTGACCAACATATGTCCATCTCCTTTTCCTGATTACCCATGAGACTGGTTGTTGTTCAGTCATCTGTCTTATCTCTGAATTGTTCTTGAATTCGTTCCACTTGATGCAGAGTATTTTCCTTAGACATTTGTTTTCAAAAGAGTCTAATTTCTTGTCTATTTTTTAGCTGTTTTCCAGCTTTCGCATGCATAAATGAGGGTGGACATTACATTTGAATTGAATAGTCTTAACTTGGTTTTTGTGCTTATAACTTTTGAATTCCATATGTTCTCAAGATTCTTGAAGATTGATGCTGCTTTTGAAATTCTGATCCTAACTTCCTTTCTAGTGTCACCATCCTGATCTATGTAGCTGCCAAGGTATGCAAATTGAGAAGAACTGATAGAACTACAAAAATAAGATTTTTAAGGGCATGCATCTTTCCCATTCATCATATGCCAGTGAGACCTGGACACTTAAAAAAACAGCTGAGAAACACATAAATGCCTTTGAATGTAAATGCTACAGAAGAGTTCTCCAAAACACAAAAAAGAACAAATATATCCATACTACAAGAACTTAATATTGAAGAAGGTTGGCTAGTAAGGTAGATTAAACAGAGAAAACTGAAATATTTTGGATATATTAAACATAATAATTTAGAGAAGACCGTCTTGGAAGGGTACATAATGGAAAAAAGAAAGACTGGAAGACCAAGGCAAAGATGGCTGCAAGTCATCATTGATAATCTGTAAATGGATGCATCAGCAGCAGGAAATCTTGCTTACAACCGAGAGGCCTACAGGAGAGCTCTTAGGGAGGCAAAGTTCCGCAAGGGAGATGCAAATGACCGACTGATATCAATATCGTCTAGTCTTTTTCATATAGAGAACTTAATAATAGATGGACTAGTATTCGATACAGAAACATACTTAAAGTAATGAAAAAAAACAAAGAGTAACATAGATCATGTCCACATCAGTAGGCAACTAAGAACTATATTGAAAGATGTGAGATATTAAAAAAGACAGCATTAAAAATGAAATATAAAACTAAATGATGCAAATGCAGATCTCATGGTTTTGTCTAAAGAATGCCTGAGTGACTGAAACATCCAGTAATTGTTACTCTTCTTTCAGTTTTGTCATAGAACTAACCAATTCCCCTGACCCCGGTACCACTTTGTCAAGAGCAGGATTGATACATTTAATAGCAAATTGTCAAGAGCAGGATTGATACATTTAATAGCAAATTTTCTTCTCAATGAAACATTACTACCAATTGATTCAGCTTTAGACATAGGTACCTGGCATGCCAGTCTTGTGAAAAAATGCATCTGACAATGAAGAATATATACTTGCAGGGTTAAGCACTCCATATTGCACCCTATATGTATGTCAGTTCATGAAAAGAATATTTGAAGAAGTAGGTGAAAGAGAACAAACACACACACATGCATATGATCTCAAAATACAGAAAGAAGTAGATTAAAGCACACAAACACATGCACACAAAAAAATATGATCTCAAAATACAGAAAAGCCTGTCAGATTTGGTTGAGAATTGAAGGAAAAAAAATTACAAAGAAATAATTGTTTGCATGAAGATGGTAGGTGCACTCATAAATCATTCTCAGTAATGATCCTAGAGTTAAGATGACAGTGGATATGTTGCTACAGGAAAAAACTACAATGATAATTTAAGTCACATAGTGAGTGGACTAAGGTGGTAGTACTAGTTTGCTATATCAAGTAGATTAGATTGATAGTTCAGCTGATGTAGTGAGTGGCTTGGGATGAAAATCTTTGTGGGTAATTTATTAAAGGAGATAATTCAATACATGAAAAGGTCAGATTAGATGGGATGATAGTTCAAGAATTTGAGTGAAGTAGAGATCAGATTAGATGATATGATAGTTCAAGAAATTCAAGTGAGATAGATATCAAATTAGATTTTATCTTTTTACCATTGCTTGTTTCATGTAATAAACCCAATATTCATTCTGTTCACAATTTTCACAGCTTGTTGACAAATATGAGACACTTGAGAAAGATAATGATATCTTAAAGGTGAGTTTTTAGTCTTGATTGTATATTAAAGTAATATCACAGCATCATATATAAGCTGACATCTAACTGTTTTTAATTTATCTTCAAAGACAGAAAAAGGTAACCTTGTCATGCCTTAAATGCACATGGGGATAAAGTGTTAGTGCCCATATTGTCCTTGATCTGTCAACACACTAGAGGGTGATTAGTCAGCATCACGCCTGGCTGCCTTTCCTTCCCTAGCTCCAAAAGTACTCAGGTACTCATTTCTACAGCTGGGTGACTTGAGGTGGGGGGGGGGGGGTGGGGAAGAATGGGACCCCTCTGATTGGATTCGAACCCTCCAACCTTTGAGAGACTAGTGCTCTAACCACTTCACCATTCAGAATTCCACATTTATTATCTGTGACTCTTTATCATTATTTTTTTTTTTACTTTGCTTCTACAGGGTCTGGCATAAAGTGTAGCTGGATTTTAAAAATGGAAAATAAATAAGCGCTATACATGTTTTTGGTAAAAAAAGTGAAATGAAACTCAGAAAAGTAGGTATTTTTATTATTACTGACAATCACATTTAGGTTTTGAAAAGTACGCCGGTTAGATGATCTATCACATACCCTGTACCGGGAGTTGGGTATAAACTAACAACCTTATCCTGGGACCCATCTAGAAGCGACTCCAGATGGGGAAAAAAAGATATCATTATGCAAACTCGCAGAGAAACCAACTGAGCATCAGGGATGCCAACTCTGAGGAGCTCATTCATCGGCCCCAAACATGTGACAAAAATTGGATTCTGGAATGTAAAAACAATGGCAGCACCAACAAAAACTACTCAGGTCATCAAAGAAATGGAGAGATACCATCTAGATGTACTGGGCATCAATGAAAAGCACTGGCCAGAAGCAGGTAAAAGATCGGTGGAAAACGGTAAATTAATAATACATTCAGGCAGAAACGATGGTAACCATCAAGATGGGGTAGGTATTATTATGTCAAATGTAGCAGCAATCTGTGGAGAGGAGCAGACAGAACTACAAAAATAAGATTTTTAAGGTCATGCATCTTTCCCATCGCAACATATGCCTGTGAGACGTGGCCACTTAACAAAACAGCTGAGAAACACATAAATGCCTTTGAATGTAAATGCTACAGAAGAGTTATCCAAATATCGTGGACACAGAAAAGAACAAATATATCTGTACTACAAGAACTTAATATTGAAGAAGGGTGGCTAGTAAAGAGGATTAAAGAGAGAAAACTGAAATATTTTGGACACATTAAACGTCATGATAATTTAGAGAAGACCATATTGGAAGGATACATAATGGGAAAAAGAAAAAGAGGAAGACCAAAATGAAGATGGCTGCAAGAAATCGTTGACGATCTGCAAATGGACGCAGCAGCAGCAGACCATCTTGCTCACAACCGAGAGGCCTACAGGAGTGCTGTTTGGGAGGCAAAGTTCCGCAAGGGACATGCAAATGAATGAATGAATGTAGCACCAAAGAGCCTTGTAGAATGGGAGCCAGTGAATAGTGTATAATAAGAGCATGATGCAACCTAAGACACGGAAGAATGACAATAATACAGTGTTATGCAGATGATGAGGTGAAAGATGATTTCTATCACCAATTACAACAAATCATCAACAAAGTCCCTAAACACTACATCCTAATTGCTATGGGGGACTTCAACGCTAAGGTAAGGAAAGATAACACTGACGTTGAAAAAGTAATGGGGAAAGGGGAAATTGACATGGTTAATCAGAACAGAGAAAGATTAATTGAAATATGTCTAACAGAGGGCATGGTCATTGGAGGCACAATATTCCCACACAAAGAGGTACATAAAACAACGTGGATATCTCCAGATGATAGAACTAGAAACCAGATAGATCATTTTTGTATTAGAAAGCAATACAGAAGATCTCTGATTGATGTAAGGGCTTATAGGGGTGCAGATGTCAACAGTGATCACAACCTGTGCACAGGGAAAATAAAATAAACTGAAAAGCCAACACAAGAAATCAATACACAGAAAGATAAACAGCCGCAGCCTACAAGAAGAGAATACTAACAGTAATTTCAATCAGGAACTTGTCAATCATTCCACAACACCCAGTGAAGTAGAGGAGATAGGTATAGATGAATTATGGAATTCTTACAGCACAGCCATAATCACAGCAGCAAAAGCAAGCGCTGGACTGAAAAAACCAAATAGAAAAGCATGGATATCAGAAAACGCATGGAAGTACATACATGAAAGATGAGCAGTCAAATTAAACATGTTGAATGTAAAAACAGATCTTCGAAAAGATCTGGCAAAAACAACATGCAAAGAAACAGACAAAAAAGTAGAAAGTTCGGCTAGAAGGGATAAAAGAGAATACATAGTCAATATGGGAAAAAGGCAGAGAAAGCAGCAAAAACAGGAGACAGCAATACTTTATATAACATACAAAAGAGGCTAACAGGTACTATTACATCTAAAGAAAGACCAATCCTTAGCAAAACTGGAACCCTATTAACATCAAGTAAAGACCAAAAGCAAAGATGGGCTGAACACTTCCAAGAAATACTTAATCGACCACACCCAAAAGAATTGTTAAACCTTGAAACCAACTTACCAGCCCAACAACTAAATGTCAACCAAGATGAAATTAAGTTGCATGAAATTGAAACAGCAGTGAATTTAATGGCTAACAGCAAAGCTGCAGTTGAAGATGAAATAACACTCAAAATGTTAAAAGCTATCACTAGTGACAACATGAGATAACTACAGAGAATGTTTAATAAGATTTGGAAAGAAGAAAAGGTTCCTTCTAAATGGAAAAAAAGGAATCATTATTAAAATACCAAAAAAAGGCAACCTTAGTGACTGTAACAATTGGAGAGGAGTAACCTTAATATCAGTTGTGTCAAAAGTATTTTGCAAGGTCATTTTGAATAGACTTAAAGATACAGTGGATACCGCAATGAGAGAAGAACAAGCAGGATTTCAAAAAGGGAGAAGCTGTCTCGACCAGATTTTTACCCTAAGAATAATACTTGAAGAACATATTGAAAAGCAGAAACCATTAATACTGAACTTCATAGACTTTAAAAAGGCATTTGATAGCATACACAGAGATTCATTATGAAGAATTTTGAGTCTGTATGGAATACCATCTAAAATTGTCAACATCATTAAGGATCTCTACAATGGATATGTTTGTGCAGTCAAAACAGAAGAAGGGATGAGTGAATGGTTTGAGATTGAAACAGGTATGAAACAAGGATGTATAATGTCTCCTTTGCTTTTTGGAATTACAGTAGACTTAATAATGAAAAAATGCTGCACAGGTAACACAGGTATTGACTGGGTACGTGGGACTCAACTAGAAGATCTTGATTTTACTGATGACATAACTCTTATCAGTAACAATGTGAATTCCATGCAAGAAAAAACAGATAGCCTGTCTTCACTGGCTAGCAAAATAGGACTTGAAATTATCAAGGACAAAACAAAAATAATGAAAATTCCCATTAATCAAAATGGAAAAATACACGTAGAAGGGACAGATGTTGAAGAAGTCAATCAATTTGCGTACCTTGGCAGCTACATAGACCAGGATGGTGACACCAGAAAGGAAGTTAGAATTGCAAAAGCAGCATTGATCTTCAAGAATCTTGAGAACATATGGCATTCAAATGCTGTAAACACAGAAAACAAGTTAAGACTATTCAATTCAAATGTAATGTCCACCCTCATTTATGCATGGGAAAGCTGGAAAACAAGTAAAGAAATAGAAAAGAAATTAGACTCTTTTAAAAACAAATGCCTAAGGAAAATACTCGGCATCAAGTGGAACGAATTCAAGAACAATTCAGAGATAAGACAGATGACTGAACAACAACCAGTCTCATGGGTGATCAGGAAAAGGAGATGGACATATGTTGGTCACGTGATGAGAAGAAACAATCAGATAATCCCAAAACAAGCTATCAAGTGGAACAAAACAGAAGAGGCAGACCGTGTGAAACTCTGAAGAGGACATTATTAAGAGAGGCCAAATTAACAGGCATAAAATCCCTTGATGAGGTTGAAAGACTCACCGAAGACAGGAAAAATTGGCAAACTACTTTGCAAGCCCTATGTGACGTTTAACAGCACAGGAAGGATATAAAATAAGATTATATAAGATGACAACCATTACATTTGATACATTTAGCCAGTCTTCTGGAAAATTCCTGTATAACACCATTTAACATGTTCAAAGTGATATTTTGAATGCAGTGTCAGATTCGATCTTTTAGGTCTGCAATTAACTGTGGCTGATTAGCATACACCATGTTCTTGAGATACCCCCACAAAAAGAAGTCTGTGGCTGATAAATCCGATGACCTTGGTGGCCAATGAATATCCCCAAATCTGGAAATAGACAATTGAGAAATGCTTGTTGCAGCATGGCCATGTACTGACGGGATGTGTGGGCAGTGCTCCATCTTGTTGAAACCATATTAGTCTCTTATTTCTATTGGCCAAGTCTGGAATAAAGTATTCAGTTTGCATCTTCACATAAAGATCACTATTAAGAGGATGCCAGGTGTCAAAGCATTCCTAACAGCTGATCGCCAAGGGCTACTCAACAATGCATTGTGGACTTCTTGAATTCATTCAGGTGTCTGTTGAGTTCTTGGACGACCAGTAGACTTGTTATTAAGACAATTAGTGGTTTCCTTAAATTTTTTGACCCACTTCAAAATTGTTTTGTCCTCCGATCGGGAACATTATCATGGGGATACAACTCAGAATCATTGTACAGTAATAGACAATTCTCCACTTTTAAAATAAGTTTCAACAGTGAATGCGTGATGTTGTGTTTGCCAAGAAGCCATTGTTAAAAATGACTGTTTGTCTGCTTCATCTCTGACGTCATGTTTTTTTTTCACGCATATTCAGTTTCTGCCACTATGTCACTTAAATTCAGCTATGCATTATGCATATATTATCAGTAATAATGTGAATTCCATGCAAGAAAAAACAGATAGCCTATCTTCACTGGCTAGCAAAATAGGACTTGAAATTAACAAGGACAAAACAAAAATAATGAAAATTCCCATCAATCAAAATGGAAAAATACACATAGAAGGGACAGATATTGAAGAAGTCAATCAATTTGCATACCTTGGCAGCTACATAGACCAGGATGGTGACACTAGAAAGGAAGTTAGGATCAGAATTGCAAAAGCAGCATCAATCTTCAAGAATCTTGAGAACATATGGAATTCAAAAGTTATAAGCACAAAAACCAAGTTAAGACTATTCAATTCAAATGTAATATCCACCCTCATTTATGCATGCGAAAGCTGGAAAACAACTAAAGAAATAGAAAAGAAATTAGACTCTTTTGAAAACAAATGCCTAAGGAAAATACTCGGCATCAAGTGGAATGAATTCAAGAACAATGCAGAGATAAGACAGATGACTGAACAACAACCAGTCTCACGGGTGATCAGGAAAAGGAGATGGACATATGTTGGCCACTTGATGAGAAGAAATGAGCAGAGAATCCCAAAACAAGCTATCAAGTGGAACACAACAGGCCGAAGAAAAAGGGGCAGACCGCGTGAAACTCTGAAGAGAACATTATTAAGAGAGGCCAAGTTAACAGGCATAAAATCCTTTGATGAGGTTGAAAGACTCGCCGAAGACAGGAAAAATTGGCGAACTACTTTGCGAGCCCTATGTGACGTCTAACGGCACGGGAAGGATATAAGATATAAGATTATGCCAGACCCTATGTTTTTATGAATAGTAAAATCATTTGTAGTTCAGAATTTCTACTACTTCAGAAAAAAGTATGTATAATCTTTGTTTTATGAGTACCATATGAATATTGTTTTATGAATACCATATGAATATTGTTTTATGAGTACCATATGAATATTGTTTTATGAACACCATACACACAAGTACAGCCATTCAATGATGAAAATTTCTGTTAGAAGTTTACTCTGTTCAGTGCTTTTTCATACTAACTTTAATTTTAGGTGTTTAAACAGAATAAAGTGGATCATTTTTCTTTGTGCTTACAGGAATCACTAGCAGAAACTCAGGAAAAGTTGTACAGCTCAAGAGGGGAGGTCTTGGATGCAAACAAGTAAAAAAAATACTTGTGCATTATAAGTACATGATGTCCTTTGTGTACACTGTTTTGATATAAATCATTTTGCATTTATGATGTTAATTAATTAAAGGATGGTGAACTTGATATAAGATTTTTAAAAATATTCCATAACATTTGCATACCATGGAGGTGTAAAGTGCCTTCACATTTCTAGGCTGCAGTGTTAACTCTTTGTATACTGGGGGTGTTTCCCTCAAAAGACCAAGGGGGGTAAATTTCACAGTGTGGAATGGGATGATTGTCACATTTAAAAGAATGGCAAAGGCATAATCTGATTTATAGTATCATATATTATATATGTTATTTTGAAGAAGAAAAAATGTATTTTGTTTTTCTAATAAAATTTTTTACATTTTGTTAGTATACAACAAAAAAAAAAGAGCTAAGAACCGAGAAAAAAATAATGGAAAATGAAGGAATTGAATTAATTTTTTTTCACTTACCCATCAAGTTAATCCACTGTAGTTGGTCATATAATTCCATAATGAATAAAAATGTACACAAACACCTTTTCTTCACATATCCTCCAAAATTTACATGAAAATATACACTAATTATGCATTCACGGCAAACTAAAAACACCAAGTGGGTAGGTAATATTTACATGAAAACAAATGGCGGTCGTTGACTAATATTTACCACAAAACAAACCATTGTGTTTTGTTTTTTTTTGGTTTTTTTTAAATTTTAAGCATTCTACAACATTTAATTTTTTTAAATTATACAATCTCCAGCATTACTTATTGTGATATTACAGCTAGTATTAGCAAAATGCTGAGAAGTAATATCAACAGCTACCCTTCTAGCACGTTTTGCTGCTGGACCAAAAAAAAACCTCCTAATCCTTTGAATCAGTGCCACGTGGGTCCGAAAATTCACAAACTCTACTACTGCATTCTCTTCACCACAGTCTAGACATTTTTAAATTAAATTCTGAGCTTGTAATGCAGAAATACACTGCTCTGGACAAAATAAACTACCACTGGAAGCCATATTTGTTGATAAACAAAAACCTAGTGATGATAAACTTCGACAAAAATGCGTTAGATTAACACAAAACCACTCTGTTTTCAGCTCAGACACGTGCCTCATGTGGACAAATGGATACCGGAAGGAAGTCCAACTGGTGGTTTTAAGTATACTTTGATTATTTTCAAAATTAGAGAGCTACAACCCATCATCGCACTGCGCGCAGAATGTGGTACTGAGGGGGGAAAAAACCACGCAGGATGTGTCCCAAAGTAGCGAAAAAGTTAAGAAGTAGAGAAGCCAGCACCTGTCCTCACTGTCTTTGTTTTGTGGAGAAATCTTGTGATACTCATTTCTTGAGGCAGGGTTGGCCCCAGTGCAGGTTGACCTGTAAAAAGTATTGTCTCTGTGGGAAACTGAACTACAAACCTTCTGGTTGATAGGCAAGTTTGCTACATCATTCCTTGGCATTTTTTTTCAGGCATATGTTAGTTGTAGGCTTTACAAAGCATGATTTTGCTGAAGAGCTTCTCTCATGACTGATTCTGTCAGTGTTGAACTTGCACATTGGGCCACAGTAACATTCATTCATTCATTCATTTGCATGTCCTTTGCAGAACTTTGTCTCCCTAACAGCACTCCTGTAGGCCTCTCGGTTGTAAGAAGATGGCCTGCTGCTAATGCATCCATTTGCAGATCATCAACGATGTCTTGCAGCCATCTTCACCTTGGTCTTCCTCTCTTTCTTTTTCTCATTATATACCCTTCCAAGACGGTCTTCTCTAGATTATCATGACGTTTAATGTGTCCAAAATATTTAAGTTTTCTCTCTTTAATCCTCTTTACTAGCCAGCCTTCTTCAATATTAAGTTCTTGTAGTATGGATATATTTGTCCTTTTTTGTGTCCATGATATTTGGAGAACTCTTCTGTAGCATTTACATTCAAAGGCATCTATATGTTTCTGAGCTGTTCTATTAAGTGTCCAGGTCTCACGGGCATATGTTGCGATGGGAAAGATGCATGCCCTTAAAAATCTTATTTTTGTTGTTCTGTCTGTTCCTCTCCACAGTGTAAGGAGGATTTGGATTTCCAGGATCAAGGCCACAAATTGCTAGATTTTTTCCGTCAACGCGGCTATCCAGACCACGTTCTCTCGTCATCTTGGAGCCGCATTAGCCGTATATCGCGGGAACAAGCCCTCACCCCTAAACTGCACTGTAGCTCGGACAGAGTGAAACTAGTACTCACGTACCACCCTCATAGCTTGGCAGTTAAAAACATACTTTTTCGCCATCTCCACCTCCTCCAGACGGAGCCTGAGACACGTGAACTTTTTGGGGAACCCCCATTGGTGGCCTACAGACGGGACAAGAACCTCAAGGACCTTTTAATTCGTAGTCATCTTAAGACAGATGACACTTTTTATGGTACCAGACGTTGTGGACGCCGTAGATGTAACACTTGTCCGTTTGTTGTCGAGGCCAGCCAGATCTCTTTCCCTAAATCCACGTTATCAGTACAGGAGGGTTTCACCTGTACTTCACGAAATGTCATTTATGTTATTATGTGCAAACGTTGCGGTTTGAAGTACATAGGGGAAACTGGCTTACGGTTAGGAGATCGATTTCGCCAGCATCTCAGTGATATTTCCAAGAGGGCCTGGACACCTGTGGCTAAACATTTTTGCCTTGGTAACCACAGGGGCAAACAGGACATTTCGGTTAGTGCAATCCACTCTTGTTCCGCAGATGTACGATCTCGGAGGGTCCTAGAACAGCGCCTTATTTTCCAGACTGGCTGTCTCCACCCAGCTGGAATTAACAATGTCTCCAGCTTTCTGTAACTTCTTTATTTTTCCACTGGCCTTTTTTATACTCTACTTTCTTTCTCTATGCTACCCCTCCCTACCACCATCCTATTTCCTTCTCTACCAACATACTGGTCTTGTCCTATCCACCAGTTTCATATTTTCTCCCGGTAGGTGTTTAAGTTCTTCATTCATTATCTCTTCGCGTCCCCTTTTCCCTCCCCTTCCCCCCCCCCCCCGGCACCTCTAGCGACTATCATGTTTCTATTGCCTTCCCCCCACCCCTTTCTCCCACTTGTTCTCCTCCTCTCTCTCCGCTTCTTCATTATGATTGGCCTTATCACGAATCTTTTGTCTGTAGGCAGCGTGGTTTTTTTTTTCCCTCCTTTTTTTCCTCCTCCTTCTTCCACACAAATTTCTGCTTCTCACTCGGAGCAAGACGCTTCAGATAAGTTCTATGTGTTTGTATTTCGTTGTGTATGTATCCTCAAATAAGGCTCACGCCGAAATATCGGATGTTGTATGTTTTTCATTTATACATTCTCATACTTTCTATTCGTTTTTTTTTTTCTCACCTTGCTCACTTCCTCCTTCACTTTGTAAAACTGCACCATACACCTCTATCTACCTTATTTATTTAAACCAGTTTTGCTGCAGTCGCCATCCCTTTTATCTGTTACACTCTCCACAGATTCTTTAGTTGTTTTACTTTCTAGAGAGTGATAGATGTCTCCCTTTTATTTCCCTCATTGTATCTCCATTATTAGTTAGTAGTGATCCAAAATATTCAAAACTCTCCATTTCTTCCAGTTTTTCCTCATTGATACATATTTCAGCTGCCTTGTTTGTTTTGTCAGTTTTCATCAATTTAGTTTTCTTCGCATTAAGATAGAGGTTTTGCTCTTCACTGTTCTTATGGACTGACATAATTAGTTTTTCCATTCCTTTTTGTGTTGTGGACAGTAATACTGTGTCATCAGCATATCCAGTCTCTGGTATTTCATAACCTCCAGTTGTTATGGCATCGTAATATTCTGTGTCTAGATCTTCTCTAACATTCCTCATTATATTTTCAGTATACAAGTTAAATAAGTAAGACGACAATATGCACCCCTGATGGACCCCTTGTTTTATGTCAAACTAAGTTGTTGTTTCACCATTTATTCTTACTGCTGCTTGTTGGTCTAGATACAGCAGTGATGTTAATTGTATCAAATGTGTTGGAAATCCCATTTTTTTCATTATTTCCCAAAGTTTCTGGTGTTGTACACAATCAAATGCCTTTTAGTAGTCTATAAAGGCTAAATATAGATTCATATTAAACTCTCTGCATTTCTGTATTATTAATCTTATATTGAATATATGATCTCTTGATCCTCTTCCTTGCCTGAAAACAGCTTGGACCATATTGACTTCTTCTGTTTTCTTACGAAGTCTACCCAAAATAATTTTTAACAGAATTTTACTGGCATGACTAATCAGAGCAACAGTTCTGTAGTTTGTGCATAATTTCAGTTTACCCTTTGGCAGTGGTATGAATACAGTTCTTATGAATACAGTTCTTTTCCATTCTTTTGGCCAAATACCTGAATGCCATATCTTTTTTACATAGTGCATGATAGATTGTTGCACATTCCTTTCCTCCTGCTTTAATAAATTCAGCTGTTATCTCATCACATCCTGGTGATTTATCATTTTTCAGATTCTTTATTGCCCATAAAACTTCTTCTATTGTCAGTTTGGGTTCTTTCTCCTCCAATAATAATTCACACTGTTGATTTCTGCTTTCACAGTGGTTGTTTCTTATATTCCTTCCATCTTCTAGAATTTCTTCTGTCTCTGTCAAGGTATTCTCCGTCTCATCACAAATTACATTTAGCTTAGGTATGACATTTCTCGTCAATGTCTTCATTTCTTTAAACATTTCATTATCTCTTCCACACTTCTGATGTCCTTCTATTCTTTCACAACAATCTTGTATGCATTGTTTTTTGTTATTTCTTATGTTTCTTCGTACTTCTTTTGTTAATGATTTATATTCCTCTTTGTTGTTGTTTGTCACTTTCCATTGTGTCTTCATTTCTCTACATTGTTTTATCATTTCTTGTGTGCCTGCTGTAATTCATCCATTCCTTTGTGTTTTCTTTACTGGAACCATGTCTTTACCTGTTGTTATTAAGATGTCTCTGGCCTGTGTAGCCAAATCATATGGTGTCATCTCCTCCTGTACAGCCATCAGGATTTCAAAATGAATCTTCACTTCTATACCATATTGTTTTGGTATTTTTGTAAGATCAAAGCGGAGTGGTCTTGATCCCGTAACTGTCTTTTTTATCTTTATCCTCATATCTGCTATTAATAACTCATGGTCCATGTCACAATCAGCACCTGGTAAAGTTTTTGCTGATGTTATGCTTGATCTCCACCTTCTTTGCACTAAGACGCATCAGATGAGGCAGATCCTGGATGGCTGAGGTGGATGATACAATAATGTCAGTGTGCGATCTAGATGAGGTGTCTAAAGGTGTTGATTGGTTACGGGTACAGGACTGACCTCGGCTAACAAAGGTTATTATACAGAAGGGCCGTGAATGTTGAGACTGTGTGCATGGAGCATTTGAACTTTGGGTTCAAGATCTCATCCAGTATCAGTGTGGGTCTTCCGACACAGTAATATATACAGATGGCTCAGCGACTCAGAGCAGCAGAAGTGGTTGGGGTTCTCTTGCCTACCAAAATGGAAGAGTCATGGCACAGGGTTCAGGAGCCTTTGAAGTCACCACTTCAAGCATGCAAATGGAATTGAGGCTATGTTGTGGCAATGGAATGGTTAGTTGCTCATAATGTGGTTAATGGTGTCATTGTGACGGATTCACAGAGAATTCTTCATAAGATTAAGAAGAATTTGTATCATCTGTTAAGCTAGTCAACTGTGACAAGCCTAACGTGGCTTTACTGTCCAAGGCATGCGGGAGTACATGGCAATGATGTGGCAGACAGACTTGCTGGACAGCCTAAAGTAAATGGCATTGACAGTGGACATTGCTAAAGCTGTATTGGACAGACTGCGGGAAAATAAAGAACGGAAATGGAAGAACAATGTATCTGTGAAGAGACTGCTGGAGCTAGGACAAATTAAAAGTGCTGGTAGGAAATCCAAACTGTGTGACAGAAAATGCATCATAAACGACCAACATTTGACAGAAACTATTTGCAAACCTCTTGGATGGATGCTGTGGCATGCGACGGAGCATATATAATGCCGTGCGCCGGAGTCTGAATTTTGAACTTTAAACAACAAAGAATAAAGACCAGTTGACTTTATGCTAGCATTTTTTTGTCTTCATATACATATATATATATAAATATATAAAACATGTTTAAGTGACAAAACTTGCTCGGCACAGTTTTCATGTTTTTTGAACAACAGTAGGAAGATTAGTTCTTCAGATGAGGAATTTTGAATATTCTTTTTGTAGGAAATAAGATTTCATATGAGAGATTAATTTAAAAAGCTGAGTTTTGTGTTTGTAACATAATTTCCTGTTTCTTTATTGTGTGTTTCCTCAGCAAATTATCTCGTTTAGAGCTGGAGAATAAACAACTAAAGCATGATGTTGAAATTCTAAAACATGATCTTACTGTTGCAAGAAGGTAAGATCAACATTGAAGAAAATGAGAAAATAATTGTATGTCTGTTTTGTGTTAGTTTATGATCATTCACCATTTCTGCATTCATTGTTTACATTGGATGTGGAGATTCTCTATGTCCTTGTTCCAGTAGTTTATGCTGTTGATACTTGCCTCTCATTCTTTCATTGTATCCTACAGGGAAGGAAGAATGTTTGATATTAATCCATAAATTAACTTAACCTCTTCTTTGGCTGATCTTTGTAATTTGTAGATGAAAGTTATAAACCTTATTAAGTGTAACAGTTCTAAAGAAAATTGTTACCCATCTGCTGCTCTGTTCATTTTAGAAGCTTTTTTATTGAGTGAAACAAAATTTATCAAAGTTTATTTGTTTATGCTAAAAAAAAAGTTATTGAGTTGATAAAGGTTTCTGGATAATATACTGAGAGAAAGTCAGACAATGACTGCGCTATAAATCAGCATTTATAAAGCACATATAGGCTTAAGTCAGTAAAGAACTTATAAAACAGATGCAGACAAATGGAATTGATATGTTGGCCAGGGACAATACAAACAGATTAGAGTTATAATAAACTTAAGCTATAAATTTGCCGAAGAGATGAAGAGGAATATGAAAAATATGATTCACGTTGAACTTTATTTATGAGCAGAAAAGAAATGGAAACATTATCTTGTAGTAAAATATGGCACCAGAAAGAAACACAGAACATAACTACAGTGGTAAACTGCACAGTCAATAACATAACTGAATTCTTCATACATTTTTTTAGTGCTTTAACAATGCAAACAAGTTATGAAGAAGCTTACCACAAAACAGGCAGTCAAGATAGAGGAAGATCAGCGTACAGTTCTGCCAACACTGCCAGCATGAGATATAAAGACAGGTGAGCACTTTACAAGCTGGTTGCTGTTGTTTATCTTAAACATTTACTGCTCGATTGTTTGTGAAATCATATGACTGAGAAACAGTGGCTGATGTTTTAGGGACCAAAAGGAATTTGTTATTATGTCACACAGTAAATGGTAAATAAGTGTAATGTCGCACAACTGTAGTAAATATTTATCATGTTTGAAACAAATTGCCACTTCTGTTCTTATGAGCTGAGTATAACCACGTATTGGCACTTTTCATCTTAAAAGAAAAAAATGGTCTTAAAGCAGACAGGTATCAGCTGTTGTGACTTTTTCCCAAGCATCATCTTCCTGAACAGTTCCTGTCATGACTGGTTCTACTTTTGATTACTTTTCACAGTAATAACAAGCAATGTTTGTGTTGCAAAGTCCAGTTTCCTTGAGCTTTCATTTTACGCGTATATCTTCAGATCTGATCCTCATTTCCTCCTCAGATGATGCTGCACCATTATTCAGAGTTGTTGTCCACCGACTTGGCCTTTTACAAGTTCATCCCAGATCTCCTGGATGATAGAAAAGTTTCATGTTGATGAGATATCTTTTCCTCTTAGTTTAGGTCTATTACATGGTCTCTTTCTCACTGTAAGTTCGCCATACAAAAGCTGTTTGGGGATGCAGTTGCCATGATCCAGCCATCACAGTCTTCTGTTACAGAGTGCTGTCATCAGGGTTTAAAGCTTAGCCTGCTGTAGAACCTCAGAATTGATTACTGTCTTGTCATTTGATATTCATTATTCTGTGATTATTATTCTGTGAAAATTTCTAAATGTAAGTAGAAATTATAGAAACATTTTCATATTTCCAGACAGCTTATCTGAGGCATGTAAAGGATCTCTTTCATTGTGTTTGTCATGTTCCTTGTATGAGGACTCAGCTTTTAGCCTTTATATTCATTTTATGTGTCATAAATGTGTGTGCATTGTGGTTATTTTGTTATAAAGAAGGGTCTTAAGTAGTGAATGTTGTACTTGTTGTGTTTATTTCAAGATCAAGTGAGAGAAATTCTAGAGAACATCAGGATGTAAGAAGTGAGGTGTCTCCTCCTGAGTCAGAGACTGACAGTGACTACCCGCAGTCTCCAATAATGAAAGCAGAGAGAGAGCTGAAGAAGTTACACCAGTCACAAGACTTTAGTCCAAAGCTCCAGCACAAATTTTATGGCACAGAAGTACCCTCACATTATGGAGGTAGGGTTCATTGAACAATAAATTATTGAATTATGTATACAGTTGTACGCCTGCTTTATGGACACATTTGAGATTGAAGGGTCTAGCTGTTAGTCAGTTTGGCTATAAGTCAGATGCTATGTGGTAAGGTCAGACACTAAGTATAGTTCACTACTATAACATGTTGCAAGATGAATAGACATATTTCTTATATCTTACATCCTTCTTGTGCCGTTAAATGTCACATAGGGCTCACAAGGTAGTACGCCAAGTTTTCCTGTTTTGGGCAAGCTTTTCAACCTCATCAAGGGATTTTATGCCTACTAATTTGGTCTCTCTTAACTCTTCCTGTGCCTAATGACTGAAAATGGTCACTTCTAGTTTGTGTCTTTAGTGCCGTGTGACTATATTTCACTACATGCTTTGTTTCATTAAAAACCCGGTGTAACATTTAGATTGTAAACATTTAGTGCGCATGCCCCATGACCCTGTTCATCATGGCCAAAGAGTGCCTAGTAACAAGGAAGAAAATCAAAGTGATCGTCGTGAATTTTCAATTTTTGGTGATGTAGATAGGGATATGGACATACCCTGTGACCAGATCACTGTTCTTGAATGTATCCGAAGTAGATCTAGACATATTAGATGACCAGAGAAGTAGTTAGAAGGTTATTTCAGACATTATTTTAGGGAGAAAGGCACAGTCACAAGACAAGATCGACATGTAGTTCTAGGCATCTCAGATGGTATGTACTGTACCCTAGGCCTAGCCGATGGTAAGTAGGACACAATCACTGTCTAAAACTATCACATTACTTCTTTTTTTTCCTAAAAAAACTCTGCATTTATGAAATTTCATACATTTTTAGTTATTTTTAAACATAATAATACACATAACATGGAAATACTGTATTTCATTCACTTTTCCAACTATACCCCCAATACATATCAACACCCGCGCTTTTACTCCGGCACCAAACGGAATGTCCATGTTTCTTCCTGCGGCACGGGAAGAGTTAACAGTGTCCTCATTGGAGTTTCACATGGTCAACCTCTTTTTCTTTGGCCTGTTGTGTTCCACTTGAGAGCTTGTTTAGGGATTATCTGACTGTTTCGTCTCATCACATGACATATGTCCATCTCCTTTTTCTGATTACACATGAGACAGGTTGTTGTAATAGACATATTTACCATCTCTTTAAAAAAATAAACAGAATACAAATTAGCCATTAGTATTTTCTAGATCTGATTTGATCAGTGTTAGACTTCTTGCTTCTTTCTTTTTATAAAGATCTTTCTGTATGTGGCAGATCTTGCTATACTTGAGACACATTTCTTCTTGAATATCACAGGCAGAAGGACCTGTTTTTGTTGCTTTTGTCATTTTTCTAGGCTGCGCTGCTATCTGAGTTGGCCATTATAACTATTCATTTTATATAGATGCAGTCATCTGTGATTTGTGACTTATTACACCATGTAGTATTTGTGCCCAAATTAGTGGACATAAAATCCCATGACAGGTTCGCCGAAAACAGGAAAACTTGGCCAGCTACCATGCGAGCCCTATGTGATGTGATCTTAATGGCACAGGAAGGATGCAAGATGCAAGTATTTGTCTGCCAGACACTCATGATTAGACTTTACAACCTATAATATATGAACTGATAAAAATAGCTAATGCTATGTTATGGGTACAAGAAAGGGTTGCTAAAGAAAATCAGATCAAGAACATTGCTTTTGTTTGCTGTCTGTAAGCTCACTCTTGTTCAGTTTGTGTCAGGATTTGATCTTCATAGTTTATTTTGAGATAAAAGACACAAATATTTTTAAAACATAAAAAAAAAAACAATTTAACATGTGAAAATGGCTATTTGAAGGTCAAAGTTAAAAAGCTGTTGATTATTCTCATGTATGATGTTTTCTCATAGAAATGATGGTATTGATCGAAAGATCAACTTATATAAAAGTATGAGTAAATGTTAAACAGTTAGGGATGGATTTTGAAATCAATGCTGAAATTGAAGTACAGGCAGTAGGCATGGTAGTATTGTTATTGCTGTTGAGATATGCATTTTTCAAAGTGAATTCAGGCAGTTGTGCATCTGGAACTAATGATGATTGACAGACTTTTTTGTTGTTGGTTGATATAGTATGTCCTAATTTATATGTATCTGTTCATGTTATTTTAATCACTTTTCAGGTCCACCCTTGACTGTGGATCGTTCCAACAAACATTCAGTTAGTTGTCCACTTTCTTCAAAAAACCTCTACACTGCTGACCCAAAAGTTAAGAAAAGCCCTCAGGGGAGAGAAACCATTTCTAGAAGTAGTGCTCCATCGTCATCATTGCATTTCTCAAAATCACCGGTGGAAAGTTTGAAATCAAGCAGAGAGAAAGAGAAGAGCAGTGGCAGCCGAAGTTACAGAGATAAAGATTTAAATAGGAACCGTTTGTCAAAAAGTAAGACCTACTTTCCATATTTCAGACAGCAACATAAGACATCAACCACTTTACACAAGTTTGATATTTTTTTTTGCATTACTTGTTTTCTTGTTTTGATACATCTTTGTGTCCCAGTGTAACATTTCAGTACTTGGGAGTCTGATGTTTGGCCAGAACATTATTTAATTTATTAAATTTGTAGGATTTAGGTCTGTTTTTGTTTCTTTTTGTTTTTTTGTCACTTATTTTGACGTGTTTGTGTGACCAAGTGCACCATTTCGTTACTTGGGAGTCCAATGTTTCATCGCCTTGTAAGTTTTGAAATAAATCAAACTAATGTTCAAAACAAAAGAAGTGTCTTTAAGCATTAAAAAGTAGCAAATAAAAGTATAAGTAATAAATAAGTTTCTTTTAGTTTTTGATTAAAAATTGATTAGTTTTTGTATCTAATTTGGATGTACTAAAGTTAAAAAAAAAAAACTATGGTGAGTATCAGTAAAAAATGGGTACGGTTAATATGGTGTTTACAATATATTTCATGTAATATTAAAATCAACTTCAGTCACGCATTCTCACAATTTTTGTATCTTTTGGCTTCTTTTTAAAGGGAAATTAATATTTTTGATGCACACTTTAGTGTTTAAAAAAAAAAAAAAAAGGTAAAGATAATCCCGTCATGCCTTAGAGGCACATAGGGATATGGTGTTAGTGCCCATATTGACCTGTCAGCACACTAGAGGGTGATATGGTTAGTATCATGCCTGGCCACCTTTCCTTCCCCAACTCCAGAAGAAGTCAGGTACTCATTTCTACAGCTTTGTGACTTTAGTGTACTGTAGCATTTTTCATTGAGAAGAGGGGCCATTGAAAATATAACAACAGGAAAAATAGAAGGAAGAAGATCAAGAGGAAGACCAAGAGAAATGATACTGGACAGTCTGATGGGTTGGTTTGAGAGGAGATCACCAACTGAGCTGATGGCCTGCATAAGGAATCGTGTGCTCTGGAGAAGCATAATAGCCAACGCCAGTTGGCACGGCACCTGATGATGATGATGAGCATTTTTCAGATCTGACGTGATTGTTCAATCAAAAACTTTGAAAAACTTAACATTGCTGATGAGATCATTGTTAATTTTGTAACAGAAATGTGTGACTACCATGTCTCACAAACCTAGCTCATGTAGAATGTAAAAAAATAAGGTATTTTTATTGACAGAATTATCAAGAGAATTGTTTCATAGATTGTGTAGCTTTAGTGATAGTGATAATGGATAAATAGCAGAGAACATGAGAACTAACATTGGTAGGCATTTGATACAGAATGAGGAAACATTATATCTTGTTACATATTGAATCACAAGCTGCAAGCATTGAAGCACAGCTGCTACACACAGCACAGAGTGAAACCTGATCAACTGAATACATTGCAGTGCCAAATGAAAGTCAGTATAAAACTTACAGTGAATTCAAATTTCTTTCAAAGAGTAGACATAAAGTTGGAGTTAGTTATCAGTTAGTAGGCCACCTTGATAACCATCGGTTCTCCTAAAAATGTTTTGCACGGAGAGATAAAGCAGCAAGAAATATATGATACGCTGAGCTGTAAAAGATGGTAGATTCTGAGTTTGCAGCAAATCTAATTTAAAAAAACAAATTTCATTTAGGAAGCTCATCTTTGCCTCAGATGTTTGTTTGCACATTTTATTCATATTCAAATATATATTTTATTCTTTTAGTCTTCCTGGTACTTTAGGTTATATTTCTAAAACAAAGTTCATTTGCTTAATGATTCCGGTTTTTTTTCATTCACTGAAGTTAATGACTTTTTAAAAATGTGTGTAATTTTCAGCATGTTTGTGTATGAAATTCAGAATATAAGAAATATGAATAAAATGTGCAAATTTTTCATCTTTCTGTGACAATCAATTTTTTTCCACTCTGCATTTAGCACATGTTAATGTGAATTAAGATTCATCTACATTTACTGATGGATGTCATGATAACCTGTCATGCATTGATATTACTTCCACTACTGTCACAAAATGTAGATATTTTCTTATAGATCTGCTTAATTTACATCTTTATCAAATATGGCTTTTTTATGCCAAACTATTATTCAGATTATTATTCATTTATAAATTAATTCAACACTTATTTAACACTACCTTGATGGTATATGCTTCTGCAGTGTAATATTCAAAAGTGAAAAAGAAACCAAAAAAATATATATATATCTTACATCCTTCCCGTGCTGTTAAACTGACAAAACTGGCTTAAAAAGTTGTGCCTATTTGGCATTCACTTTGTTGTTTTTCATGGTAGAGTCTTCCGGTGTTGTGAATGGACTGACTAGTGAGCAGGCCTTAGAGAGGATTAGATCAGGTGATGTTGTGTCACGACCAGCCTGGGAAGATGTCTTCACCTCCATGGCCACTGACCGGCCTAACAGCAGTGGATATAAGGAGTCATTGAGCTATGTGAGACTTGTATCTGTGAATCATTCATTTTTTCTTTTACATTATATATGCAGTATTGCTGACGACCTGTAAATATTTTGTCCCTGAGACTGTGTATAATGGATAAAAGATGAGAAGTTGAAGAAAAAATAATATTGTAATAGCTGTTTGTTTGTGCATAGATTCTTTTTAAAGTGTGTGTAGTTACTTGGTACTTTAGATGTATGCCAATATCGGTGTATATAAACTTCTTGCCTGTTTGCTTTCTAGCAAGGTTGTGCAAGACTTTCACAACAGACGTTTTTGATAAAATATTACTTCCAAAGTTTTGTTGTGGAAACATTTGAGAGAATATAAGAAATATAAAAAAGTAACAAACTTGAAAGAACTTTCTTTCAGTCACAGACGTAAATTGTGACATCCATCAGTCATTTTTAGCCAAACTGTCTGGAGTGTTTTATCAGGCCATCTTGACCCACATTTAATGCAGGAGTTTTTCTTCACCGTTTCACAGGCAGAGAGACAAAATATACCACAGGATGCCTAAAATCGAAAGAAGGTAACATGTTAATAAGAAGACATTGTGGACAGGTGGACAGAGTACATCGGTGAGCTATATGGAAGAGAAAACCAGAATTAACACCAGATACTTAAAACTGTGATGGACCACCAATACTTGAAGCTGAAATCATAGATGCCATCAAACACATGAAGAAAGGAAAAGCGACTGATCCTGATGATATAACTATAGACGATATAGAGGCGCTAGAGTAGATAGGAATAGAAATAATAACCAAGTTACTGAATGACATTTACAACAGTGGTTATATGCCCAGCGACTTGCTTAAATCCACGTTTATAGCACTACCAAAGAAACCAGGTGCAAAGGAATGTGATGACCACTGGACTATCAGCCTCTCATGTCACATAATGAAGCTACTTCTGAGAATTATTATGAGAAGAACAAGGAAAATGATAAAAATTGAAATAGCAGATGAACAGTTTGGATTTGTTGAAGGAAAGGGAACACACAACGCCATTTATGCTTTATGAACACTAACAGAAAGAGCTTTAGAAGTACAGAAAGATCTCTACTTATGCTTCATTGATTACACCAAGGCATTCGACAAGGTTAAACATAATGAAATTATTAAAATGCTTGAAGACATCAGTATAGACGGCAAAGACCTGAGGATTGTAAAACATCTATACTGGCAGCAAGAAGCAGCAGTTTGAGTTGAAAATAGAACTGGAAAATATCAACCTATAAAACAAGGGGTGCAACAAGGATGTGTACTATCTCCAAACCTTTTTTCTCTGTACAGCGAGAATATTCTAAGAACGATCATCACAGAACCAGGCATAAAAATTGGAGGATACAATATTAACAACCTTTGGTATGCTGACAACACAGTACTGATAGCTGAGAACCAACAAGACCTACAAAATATCTTGGATAAAGTCACTAAAGGAAGTGAACAGAAAGGCCTTAGTTTGAACATCAAAAAGACAGAGACTGTGGTTATATCTAAGAAACAGAATCCACCAACATGCAGTGCAAAATTAATCGGAACTATTCTAAAGTAGGTGCAGGAATTCAAATACCTTGGAGCAGTAATAACTTCAGATGGGAAATGCAGAACAGAAATTAGGAACAGAATAGGCCAAGCAAAGACTGCATTTCAGAGAATGAGAAACATATTATCCAAAACATCCTTATCAATGAATGTTAGAAAATGAGTTCTAAAATGCTATATTGAACCTATCTTGTTATATGGAAGTGAATCATGGACAGTAGGCAGGTCTGCACAAAAATCATTGGAAGCAGCAGAAATGTTGTTTATTAGAAGAATGTTGCAGATCCCCTGGACAGCAAAAATAACTAATGAAGAATGTATGAGACGAGATGGAGAGACAAAAAAATCTTGCCAAAAAAAAAAATAAGAGAGAAACAATGTAATTTCATAGGACATGCAATGAGAAGAGGGGGCATTGAAAATAGTATAACAACAGGAAAAATAGAGGGAAGAAGATCAAGAGGAAGACCAAGAGAAATGATACTGGACAGTCTGACAAGATGGTGTGAGAGGAGATCACCAACTGAGCTGATGGGCTGCATGAAGGATCATGTACTCTGGAGAAGCATAATAGCCAATGCCAGTTGGCACCTGATGATGATGATGATTTCTAAGTTGATGATGCAGAGTACATTTCTGTTTATCACAGCTCCAGGCATCATTCCTGCATGTTGGGTCTGTGTCCTGTCTCCACATTTGCATGTAGAGTTATGGACCCTTCTAGTGCCATGTATTTGTTCTGTCACAGAATATCTTTGTGACTGTGTGCATCTTGTTATGTAGTGAAGACATTTAGAAAGAAAATGTATAATTTTCTGCAGACTCGAGATCAGATGATTAAAGAAAGGCTTGAGAACATTGAAAACCTTGAAAGAAAATATGATGACTTGACAAATGAGAAACGAAAGGTAAGTTCTGTAGCTTTTGAACATTTCTTATATTGAAGATGGATCATCCTGACAATTAAAGAGAGATGCCTTCTCCTGTGTTCTTGTTTTTCGAGGGCTTCTCCTCAGTTTCTTGTACTGCCTAAATAACAATTCTAATGTTCCTTGACAGTATGTTGACAGTACACTTAAATAAACCAGTGATAAATATCTTGAGTCACAGATTATTTTTCACAAAACTGGTAGCTTTCTGTAATGAGATTATACAATACTTTGCATTATTATCATTATTATCAGATGCAAGAACCTTTCCTGCTTTTTGAAACATTTGTGGCCACAGCTTCTAGCATTGTTATATTCAATCTGAATTGTTCATTTTCATGTATATTCTAACCGTCTTTCCACTATTTTTTTTTTTTAAATCTAAAATTAACTTATTCCATTCTTGTTTTCCAGCTAGTCTGTTACTGTACTTATTCCACTGCCACAGAGTTCCTGTACTTTTTCTGTAACAGCCTTAGGCTGGGTTTTTTTAAAATAAGTGTATTGTGTTTTTCTGATTGACACTTATTTTTTTTAAATCACATATCATTTTATTATTTTATCTGTTGAGCATCCCAATAGTAAACTTTGGATAGTTCACTGCATCCTTTAACACATTCATCATTTATACTTGGAAACAGCATCACCATTTCTTTTTCTGTTTCTTTTCTTTTTCATAGCTGTTTCATAAAAGTTAAAAGTTATTTGTGACCTTCTTATTATGAAATTACTGTTGTTTCTATGGAGAAAATGAGGTAACTGAAAATAAATTTGTTTGGTTAGTGACTGGTATTGACAGCATCTTGATATTATATTTGTAAGTGTTATATTTGAATTATATATTATATTATTATATATTATACTTGGTAAGTATTATATGTATTTGTGTGAGAAGGAAGATGAAGGCAGCAAGATAGAGACACTCGCACGCACGCACGCACACATACATACATATATCACCATCCTTTATGAGCTAATAAACTGAGCTGAAAGTTAGCTGATGGGTTGTGAGTCAAATGTTTATGGAATTTTTTACCAGAAAGTTTCTGCACAACATTTTTGTCAACTGTTAACAGACAACTGCTTGCTTCAAGCAGTTTGATAAAATGTGGAACGCTGTAAATAAATAAACATTTAAAGTTTCTAATGTTTGCTTTTCAATTCTTCTTTTTTTAACTTTATTCAGTAACTGTCAGGCTGGTCAAGCTAAAAGAAATGGCCTGATGGGATATTTGAATTATTCTAACAATATCTTCTTCTTACATCTTTCCTGTGCTATGTGGTAAGGTCAGACATTAAGTATAGTTCACTACTATAACATGTTGCAAGATGAATAGACATATTTCTTATATCTTATATCCTTCTCGTGCCATTAAATGTCACATAGGGCTTGCAAGGTAGTACGCCAAGTTTTCTTGTTTTTGGAAAGCTTTTCAACCTCATCAGGGGATTTTATGCCAACTAACATGGCCTCTCTTAAAAGTGTGCTCTTTAGAGTTTCATGTGGTCAGTCTCTTTTTCTTCACCCTCTTGTGTTCCACTTGATAGCTTGTTTTGGTATTCTGTGACTGTTTCTTTTCATCACATGACAAACATATATCCATCACATTTTCCTGATCACCCATGAGACAGGTTGTTGTTCAGTCATCTGCCTTATCTCTGAATTGTTCTTGAATTTGTTCCACTTGATGCCAAGTATTTTCCTTAGGCATTTGTTTTCAAAAGAGTCTAATTTCTTTAGTTGTTTTCCAGCTTTCACATGCATAAATGAGGGTGGATATAACATTTGAATTGAATAGTCTTAACTTGGTTTTTGTGCTTATAACTTTTGAATTCCTTATGTTCTCAAGATTGTTGAAGATCGATGCTGCTTTTGCAATTCTAATTCTAACTTCCTTTATGGTTTCACCATCCTGGTCTATGTTGCTGCTGAGGTATGCAAATTTCTGGCAATATACAAGAGTATTATACTGAGTAGAAGTTTTAGACAAGACAATGAAAAACTAAGTGTGACATCAAGAGGTTCCAGAATGTTGGCAGAAAATGTTAGAATAATCATAGGCAGAGACTAGTAGAAAGCAATATATACTTGTATGACAGTGTTTCCGTGGTTGATGATCTTTATTCACAAAGTTGACAGTTTCATTTATGTGCACTGATAACTTCTTTTAAAATATTTCGCAAACTTTACTTCATTTTCAGATTAACTGTATGATTTGTCTTAATGATAAACTTCATAAGTTCATAGGAGCATGAGGATGATAGTTGTTACACTTTGTTGTCTCATATTTACCATCACTGATATTATCACAGGTGTTTAATCAATTTTTAACTTTTCATGTTTGCCTCTAGTATGAAGCTGCTTTAAGTAAACTGCCTGGTCAAGGACATGGTAGGGAGAAGGATCGACTAGAGAGTGAATTAGACAAGGTTGACAGAGAGCTGGGGTCTGTTCGCATGTCACTGAAACGTTATCATGTTCTCAAGTCTACAATATAAGATTCTCCATGTGAAATGACATCCTGAAGACTATATTATACAAAAAGTGTCCAGACCTGATGCTGCAGAGATCTTTGTATAAGATTTGTAAGCAAAGTACCTTGTTTCAGACATAAAATTACCTAAACAGAGAGCTCTATTGTAACATACCAGATAATAAAATCCACATTATAGAGGAAAGATATAGGATGCTGTATTCTCATGTACACCAAGCAAGTTGCCTGTGAAAATATTTGGTGCTTTTGGGTTCAGAATATAAAACAATGACTGTAAATCATATTAAAAGAATTAATTTTTTATAAATTTGTATATATGTTAGTGCAGAAAAGAAGATAATGATTCAAGCCTCTTGAGAGAATAGCCAAGTTTTCTTAGTCCATTATTGTAATCATTAACTACTAGAAAGAGTTTCTAAAGAACATCCATTAGTGAGTTATATGGGAACTGAATAATAAAATTCTTGTGGATTTCATAACTATTTTGTGCCAGGGTAGAAGAGGAAAATCACATAACTATCTTATGTCTTATATCCTTCCCGTGCTGTTAAATGTCACATAGGGATCACAAAGTAGTTTGCCAATTTTTCCTGTCTTCGGTGAGTCTTTCAACCTCATCAAGGGATTTTATGCCTGTTAATTTGGCCTCTCTTAATAATGACATAACTATACTTCTGAAAAAAAAAACAAAAACATTTGAAGACATCAAATTTTCTGTTGGGATCTTTTTCTTATTTTTTATGTCAGTGGAAAAAATGTCTCAGTATTGTTTGTTACAGTCATAGTTGCTGTTATTGGTAACACTTCTGTATAACAGTGTATATGGGAGGAACTGCTGTGATTTATAACTGGTAAAACAGTGAAGCAACAAATGAACCCATTATCCTTATATTGAAACAGTCAGAGATCCACACTGCAGCACAACAGACCATTGATAAAACTCCATATTTATACCTACTATATGCTACTAGGCTCTGACAAAGAAGCAACAAACATTGTATAAGTGATGAGGAGTCGGAGGAAAAAAAAAAACTTGGAGAGACTGGATACAACATAAAGATATCTGAAACACTGTTAGTTTAACACAAGTCCTTATATAGAAACAGTGAGTGAAATAGTCTGGACATTTACCCAAAAAGAATCCAGATCAACCAGTCACATGGATCTGTAAGACAATGAAAGCACAAGAGCCGATGACTCCTTAGAATAACATAGTGTGTCACCTTACATTAGATAAAAGACAAATCTTTGTCAATTGTGAAGTAGCATGACAGCAACAGTAGAAAGAATACACAGAACATCTTATGTAAGAAGGTGTTTGATTTGTAATTGTAAAGTCCATGAAGTCACAAGACAAGTTATACTGTGATGTCATCATTTCAGACTGTGAGCATTTTATGTTATTTGTTGATGGCATTTTGTTGGAGTGGTTTATGAATAATCTAGAGTGGATTTTTTTTCCTTTAACTCTGCAAAAAATTTGGCCAAAAAGTGAAATTTATTGTGTAAATGTTATTTAAAAAAAAAGAATTGACATTAGAGAGATTGTAAACTCATTGAGCAAAGTCAAAACTCACACAAAATAGGATGACTATATGTGAAACATTGTTGACACTTTACCAGACAATTTGGTTTGTATAATAAACTATGGAACTGAACAGTAAGATCTTGCTCATGGTATGATGAAACAATGTGCTTTAGCGGGTCATTTTGGGCCTTTTTTTTAAAAATAAAGATGAGCCTTTGGAAACTGAGAGTAAGCACGTACCAAGTAAGCTGGAATGCCAAGTTTCTTAGCAACCTTCACTTTAACTCTTTCCGTGCCAGGCGTTAATTTTTTTGATGCTTCTGGTACACCCGTTGCTTACCAACGATAAAAAAAATTGATCATTGGTTTGTTTCAATAAAAGAACCGTGTAACATTTAGATTGTACATATTTCATCCATATTTCCGGTGACACTTTTCAAAATGGTGAAAGAGTCCTTAGGTACGAGTGATGCTGAGCGAGAAAAAGGAAGAGAAACATGGAAAATGTTCAATTTTTGATGATATATATATATATATAGGGGTATGGACATGGCCTGTGACCACCCCACTGCTCTTGAGTGTATCCCAAGTAGATCTAGACATATTTAGACGACTGGAGAAGTAGTCAGGAGGTTATTTCAGACATTAATTTAGTGAGAGTGCAACATAGAATCAGAATATGAGATCGACAAGTAAATCTAGACATCTCAGATGGTAAGTAATGCATAATCTAGACCTAGCTGATGGTGAGCTTGGCACATTCATTGTCTAAAAACATCACATTACTTTTTTTTTCCTAAAAAACTCTGCATTTATGAAATTTTCATACATTTAGTTATACTTTGAAACATAATAAGTACATGGAAGTACATGGAAATACTGTTTTCAATTCCATTTTACAACTATACCCCCTAACATATCAAGACCCACGCTTTTAAGCAGCTGAACATCCGCTTTTCTTCCTGTGGCACAGGAAGAGTTAATAACCAGATTCTATTTTTTCTATCTCCTTATGCTTGTCTTCTTTTTTTTATATTGTCATATTTGATAATTCATCTATGAGTAGTTACACAGAGATCATTCAAATAAGGATAACAAGCAAATGTCCTAGCAAATTTGATGTCTAACATTTCTCTAATGGTGCCATTTAAAAAGTACAGTCTTTCTTTTTGTCTGTTTTTTTATGCATATTTGATAGTTCTTCAGTCAATTGAACTCAAATTTCAGAAAGATGGTTCATGCTATGTGACCTTTATTAGAGAGATGGTTTCTATCATTTGATTTTAAATATCAGAGAGTTCATTAGAGAGATGGTTTCTATCATCTGATTTTAAATATCAGAGAGTTCATTCTGCTACAAATTTCAGCTGTCAGGGAACACTTCTTGGTTTTAGTAACAAAGAAATAATAATTAAATGATGCTTCTTGAGGAATACAGATTGTAGGAAAAATTAAAATAGTAATAATAATAGCTTGTGTGGAATTATATTTTCAGTGGTACATACTGTAGCATTTTGATTGGTGAGGAAGTTGTAATATAGTAAAGTTACAGGTCTTAATTGATTGTCCTATCTGCTTACTATGTCTTCAGATTTTAAATAACCAAGTCTTTTATTTTCCTCTATGAATACTGTACACATACCCTGCATCATTTCTGCATGTTGGGTCTGTGTCATGTCTCCACATGTGCATGTAGAGTTATGGACCCTTCTAGTGCCATGTATTTGTTCTGTCACAGAATATCTTTGTGACTGTGTGCATCTTATTATGTAGTGAAGACATTTAGTAAGAAAATGTATAATTTTCTGCAGACTTTTCTTTGTGTGAAGAAGTAGTTTCCATTGTCCTTTTTTTAACTGAATAACAAGAAGCATTTATATGTACCTTTAGTACATATTATGTCTGGTGTTGTGTTGTAAGATGTTTTAGTACATATTATGTATGGTGTTATGTTGTCAGGTATTTAGTTCATATTATGTGTGGTGTTATGTTGTCAGGTATTTTAGTTCATATTATGTGTGGTGTTATGTTGTCAGGTATTTTAGTTCATATTATGTATGGTGTTATGTTGTCAGGTATTTTGTTCATATTATGTATGGTGTTATGTTGTCAGGTATTTTGTTCATATTATGTATGGTGTTATGTTGTCAGGTATTTTAGTTCATATTATGTGTGGTGTTATGTTGTCAGGTATTTTAGTTCTTATTATGTGTGGTGTTATGTTGTCAGGTATTTTAGTTCATATAATGTGTGGTGTTATGTTGTCAGGTATTTTAGTTCATATTATGTATGGTGTTATGTTGTCAGGTATTTTAGTTCATATTATGTGTGGTGTTATGTTGTCAGGTATTTTAGTTCTTATTATGTGTGGTGTTATGTTGTCAGGTATTTTAGTTCATATAATGTGTGGTGTTACATTGTTAAGTATTTTAGTTAATATTATTTAGAGTATTGTGGTTTCAGCTGATTTAGTTCCTACTAAGTCCAGTTATTGTGTTTTCAGATATTTTAGTTCATGTTATGTCCAATATTATATTGTCAGATGTTAAAGTTATATTAGACAAATCCAGTATTATGTTGTTAGATGTTTAGTTTTGTATAATGCTCTGGTTCCAGTTATTTCTTTTCTGCTATGCTGATGTTTCTGAGTGCTCAGCGTGGCTACATTTTTCTGACAGTTCAGTGTGGCTACATTTTTCTGACAGTTCAGTGTGGCTACATTTTTCTGACAGTTCAGTGTGGCTACATTTTTCTGACAGTTCAGTGTGGCTACATTTTTCTAACAGGTCAGTGTGGCTACATTGTTCTTACAGTTCAGGGTGGCTACATTTCTCTGGCAGTTCAATGTGGCTACATTTTTCTGACAGTTCTTTGACTAATTTGTAGGATTAAGAACCAGCTATAACACTGTGGTACAAGCTCACATTATTTCTCTACCAGATCATCTGTTCACTTTATGTATTGATTGCCACAGTTGTCTTTTTTTGTTTAATGTACATTTTAAAATAAATATTGCATCCCTATATATTATTCTTCCTTTCATAACATAATTATTGAGGGATAAAGTCTAATAATAAGTGCATCTTTATTTGTATTAATTTGAAAATGTTTGAACAAAATAAAATGTCTCTTTGTCACTCACACAGCACACCTTTCTCCTGCTCATCTTGTTTAACTTTTATTAAGATGTCTCTATGATGTCATTAAATAATAACATAAAGACTCACAGTGGATCTATATGTGGTTTTAGATGAATATGCAGCATATGCCCAGGATGACCAGGGAAGATGAAGCAGTTTTCATTCAGGCTACAGTGCACTGCAAACTGATAGAAGCAAAATGAATATAAAACTGGACATGTCATGAGAAGACAGCTGCTTGATAATCTGCTAATTACTGGAACATAACAAAACAAAATAGGAAAATGAAGGAGACACTTGTACTTGTATGAACTCCCTGTAACTGCGAGCTGTTGTTCTTTGCAGCCGATGCTGTAGAGGTGTTGAGGCACAGCATCGTATCAGCATGGGAGCATGTTATGATGGCTACTTTTTCAGTCCTGAAGTACAGCTAAAAAGCAGGGGGCGTGCAGTGCTTCTTTAGCAGACTCTACCACCATGGGGACTATGGCGATCCCTGCCCCGTTAGCCAGGCTAGGCCTGTTACTGGGGGTACCATGGGGACATTCATGGGACAGGGTCTTGGTCAGCTATAGGTCACTAACCTTGATGCTGCTATGGGTCGTTGATTGCCTCAATGAGTTTCTTCGCCCCCAATGAAGGAGACAAAAAATATCTGGATCAGCAGACCAAGCTTCACAGCAAATAAGATAACAGATTTTTATTAGAAATTGCAAGGACCACAGAACTGCCTAACTGCACCACATCTGGTGACTATTAAAGAATATCAAAATTTGTTAATAACTGAACTGAGAGGTAAAGGTAAAGGTAATCCTGTCATGCCTTAGAAGCACATAGGGATATGGTGTTAGTGTCAAAAAAAGTTGAAATAACACAAAAATGAAAGCATCAAGAGTTGATAACTT
The DNA here is from genome assembly GCA_009760885.1 of Achatina immaculata. NCBI lineage: Eukaryota > Metazoa > Mollusca > Gastropoda > Stylommatophora > Achatinidae > Lissachatina > Lissachatina immaculata. The sequence continues at coordinate 43,388,765 of CM019698.1, forward strand.
CTTAGAATAAGGTGGACACATACAAGTTCTCCTAAATATGATAATGTGTCAGGTGGTATACCTTGCATAAGACCAAGACAAATTCTCACCAACGGCAAAGCTCCAGAGCAGACATTCATAAGACATAGACCAATTCAAGTTCTGAAAATGTAAAATGATACTGGTGAGAAAATCTCATTAAATGAGTAAAACAAAATTAGTAAATCTATAAGCACACCTAAGAGCCATTTGAAAACAATACATTAAAGTAGTTTTAAATGAATTTATATACACAAGTTAATGAGAAATGAATGACAAGGGCTGGTCATCTGATCATGATTGAAAATTAAGAACCAGACAAATTGAGATCAGCAGGTGTACATAATCTCACCTTTAATCCATCTGGTGAGCAACATGTTCTGTTAAGTTTTGTGATCAATGCACAAAATTTTTTACCTGTGTGCAAATATGCATCATAATGTCAAATTCGTACATCCTTCCTGTGCCATTAAACGTCATATAGGGCTCACGTGATAGTTCACCAAGTTTTAAGAAAAATGAAAAGTAAAAGTAATTTTAGTATTATTTTTTTATGTTATATTTGTGGGTAACATGATTTTTGTGTGTGTGTTGCCATGCAACTTAGAGAAGCATTGCTAGTTAACCACTTGATGATGATGATTTGGTAACGGACAAACAGTTTACAATATTACGAAAACAAAGCTTGTCACAGTAAAAATGAGCATATTACAGTCAGATTCAGAGGAAAAAGTACACATTGTTCTGTTCTTCCATGTTGTTGTTGTTGTTGATGATGATGATGATGAGCAACAGAATCTGAAATGCCCACATTAGATTTAGGAATGATGATGTTCTTAGAGATAAGAGAAATGGCGACTGTGATAAAACTGGTTCTAGAGATAAAGTAAATGGAGGTGTATGGTTCAGTATTACAAAAAAAAAAAGAAGAAGAAAGTGAGGAGACTGGGCAGGAACAAGAATGGCAGGAAGCAAGATGAGCACATACAGATGAATAATTGACATATAGGTATATAAAACTAGGTATATAACTATACACGCAGCCAGTGCAGTAAAGCTGTGATAACAAAATGTATAAACTAGGGGAAAAAGTAGGAACAGCTTAATTAACAGTAACAAAATAATTAATAAAGCTGTTCCTACTTTTCCTAGTTTATACATTACATACAGATGAAGAACAATGTTTCGGCAAAAGCCTTTTTTCAAGGATCACATACAGAAACAACACAACAGATAAAAAAAATAGATGAAAAATATAAACTTAGCTTTTTTGGTCTCCTCCTAGTAGGAAAGACAGGCGCGAAATTTGCTCACGTGGACGAGGCTAAGAACAAAGTGAACGCCAGCTATTGGCTGAAAAATGAGGTTAAAGGGAGAAGGGTTACCATATAGTATACACCATGGTATCATGCCCCACATAGCCACAGCTAGCTCCCATTGGATACCACCTATAACCTAAACAAAAGCCGCCCAAGTAGCGCAGATGATAAAAGAGAGAAGACAATAAGGGGAGGGGTGGATGGAGAAAGGTTCAGAAAGAATATGAAATACTGACAGACTGTTCGCATAGGATGCCTAGACAGGGGAGCTAGCAAAGCCTACTAGGGACTACAGAATAAGGATAGAAAGGGCTGGAAAATAAACCTAAATCGCCTGTGGTAAGAATGAGAAACTGCAGTAAAATGAGCGAGGCTAAGACAAAAAAGCCATGCATGAATAGCAGAAATAGAAAGAGGTAGCATTTTGATGGAAATGTAAAATAGTTTAAAGAAAGTGAATTTACTGTTCATTCCATCTGGGTAGAATGGGCTAGTCTGGAAAATAAGACGCTATTCCAAAGTTTCCGAGATTATTCATCAGAAGAACAGGAGCGGACTGCAGTTGCAATAATGTCCCTTTTTCTTGATGGTCTCTGCGACAGAAATGCTTGGCGACCGGTGTCAGTGCCTTCTTAGATATGTCGTTCAGATGCTGGCGAAACATCTCCTAAGCGTCAGCCAGTCTCCCCTATATACTTCATATCACAACGCTTGCACATAGTAGCGTAAATGACTCTGCTAGTAGTGCAAGTAAAAGCCCTTCTGAACTGATAGCGTGAACTTTGAGAAGGAAACCTGGTTTGTCTGAACAACAAATGGACAACTATTGCATCTACGGTGACCACAATGTTTGATACCAGAGAAAGTTGTGTCCAGTGACTTTATAGTTTTCATCTATTTTTCATGTTTTTATCCGTTGTGTTGTTTTTGTATGTGATCCCTGAAAAAGCTTTTGCCAAAATATTAGATTGTTGTATGTTCTTCATCTGTATGTGCTCATCTCACTTCCTGGCATTCTTGTTTATGCTCACTCTGTTTATCTTTTTTTTTTTTTTGTAAAAATGATAGAGGTATTTACTTGATGTTCTTAGACAGATGTGTGAAACTATAGTTGTTTCTCTGTATTTCAGGGTTATTCATAAGTCCATGAAACATTTCAAATCTTCGCAACAAAGAAACTATGTAACAGATCATGTTAATTCTTACGCCAACAGAGAGAGAGAGACTAATTTTTTAAGCCCCCGCGCAGAGCTCCAATGTTTGTCGTTAGGAGGCAGCAATAGCAAATATGGCGTTCAGTAAACGTGAACATTCATTTTGTGTTTTGGAATACGCAAGAACCTCTTACGTGGTGACTGTGCAGCGACGATTTCGAGCGGAATTCTAGAAGGCAGCACGTTTTCAACAGTATCAAGATATCAAGAAGTGGTATGCGAAACTCCGGGATGAAGGCTGTCTGTGCACAGCTCCTCGGCAGGGATGTCCAAGATCAAGGGAAGAAACTGTGAATCGTGTTAGAGACGCTTACCAGTGAAGGCAAGTCCACTACATTTGCAAGTTTACAAATAGGATCTCGCGATCCACAGTATGACGAACTCTCTGTAAGAGATTAAAGTGTAAGCCTTGCAAGCTTCAGCTGCATCAGTATTTCAGCGAAAATGACACAGATGTGCGTCTGAATTTCTGCATCGAAATGCAAGAGAGTTTTGAAACTGACGGCTTCGCAGACCCGCTCATCTTTAGCCTATTTTTGTCCCATCTGTCTGTAAAGGTGAATCGGCACAATGTGAGCATCTGGAGGACCGAAAATCCCTGCATGGTCGCAGAACATGTACGAGATTCACAGAAGGTGAATGTCTACTGCGCTATTTCGAAAGTGAAGGTTTTTTATTTTTCTTTGAAGAGCCCACCATCACTGGGATGGTTTACTTGGACATGTTGGCTGATGCCCCAGTTGAATGAAGACAGTAATGGCTACATCTTTCAACAAGACTGCTGTCCGGCTCACTACCACAGAGACTTGCGAGATTATCTCAATCAAAATTTTACACAAAGATGGATAGAGCACAGAGGACGACAAGACAATGCGTTAATGGCGTGATCACCCCGGTCCCCTGATTTAACCCCTTGCGACTTTTTCTTGTGGGGGTTTGTGAACGTCACCGTCTTTGTGTCAGCACTCTCCGCTAATCTCCAGGATCTTGGCAACCGTGTCCCCGCTGCTGTGGCTCTGGTCGACCATGATATGCCGACACGCATGTGGGATGAAATGGATTATATAGATGTCGCTGCATAACCAAAGGTGGACACATTGAGCGCTGTGAAATGTGTTAAAAAACTTAGTGAGATTATCTGTAACTTAGTTTAAAAAATGTTTGTATCGGTTACATAGTTTATTTGTTGCGAATTTTAAAAATGTTTTACACACTTATGAATAACCCGGTATTGTATGTAATGAAGAATTTAGTGTAGTCTTTGGCAGAATTAAGCTGTAGCATATTTTACATTACTCAGCGTCTCATGATGTTCACATCAACAAACTGATCTTCATAAACTGCTTGTAGTCTTTGACGAATGTCCATGAGAGCAATGTTTTCTGTGTGAGAAACCCAGTAAAACTATGTTGTTTGTGTGGTGAGTTCCACTTATCTTTCCAAATGGTGCAGGACAGACTTCAAGCAACTGCCTAGAGTTAGTATTTTTTGGCATGCAGTTGTAAGGGAATAGATAAAGCACATAGTTACCTAGGTTGGTTGGCAATCCTAGGCGTAGGAAATAATAGATCAGCTACTGGTCAGTTTTCAGAGGTGCGCAACTCTGAGAAAAAAATCAGTTTCTCTGGCCCAGTATATAAAGAAAACATGATAGAATTTTAATCGGTCGGAATTTTTTAAGCTGAGTACGTGGTAGACCAGCGGATCCGGGGAGTCATGTGATTGTTCAAGTGCGAATGAGAATATTTATTCGTCGAAACGAGAACCAATACGTGTTATGTTAGTATAGGTTTTTATTATGTGATACTGATGTATGTAAGGTGTGCTGTGGGCTCCCTCGATCAATCCTAATTCACTTAGGTAAATATTTTGTTAGTGATTGTATTATGAATTGTAATGAATAATCATAACTCAGTTAAGGTATAATTGTTCTATGTAGGATTTTGATGTTTTTATTTTTAGTGGTAACATGGAAGTGATGCTTATTATGTGCACTTTTTTTATTACTGATTTTTATGGATATGCATGTGAATACATTCTTGCCACTTAGTTAAGTTTGTTGCAATCTGAGCCGAACTTATATTTAAGGAAATTATTTTAGTGATTGTTGTTGATAATAATATAAGCTGATAAATAACTACATTATACATTATATCATCATATACTTGTATATGATTATCCTTTGTTTGATTTTTGCTAACTTTGTAGACTGATGACTAACAACAATATAAGTTTATGATTATTTGAAGAAGTAATATTGATTGTGTTTGTTATTCTTTCATTGATGTGATGTGTGAATGTGTTAGTCATTCATCAATCATCATGTACCTATAAGGATAAGATACCAACAATAAAAAAATAAAATATAATATAACATAAATAACATACAATTTATAAGCCCATTTAAAATATTTTTATTCCTTCACAGTCACAAATAACAGCTTGAACATTTGAAATAATTAATCTTTATCTCATTTTCTTCAGTTTTTGGCTGTCTGAGATTTGTAGAAGGACATGACTGACAATGTCACCAGGCATGCAGACAAATGATGATAATGTTATCTGGCTTATGTATGTATATATATATATATATATATATATACATATATGTATATATATATACACACACAAAATAACTAATATATCCATACTACAAGAACTTAATATTGAAGAAGGCTGGCTAGTAAAGAGGATTAAACAAAGAAAACTTAAATATTTTGGACACATTAAACGTCATGATAATCTAGAAAAGATCGTCTTGGAAGGGTACATAACGGGACAAAGAAAGAGAGGAATATCAAGGCGAAGATGGTTGTAAGACATCGTTGATGATCTGCAACTGGATGCATCAGCAGCAGGCATCTTGCTCACAACCGAGAGGCCTACAGGAGTGCTGTTAGGTAAGTAAAGTTCCGCAAGGGACATGCAAATGAAATAAAAGAAAAAACAAATACCCTGTCTTCACTGGCTAGCAAAATAGGACTTGAAATTAACGAGGATAAAACAAAAATAATGAAATTTCCTATTAATCAAACAGGAAAAATATACATAGAAGGGACAACTGTTGAAGAAGTCAACAAATTTGCATACATTGACAGCTACATAAACCAAGATGGTGACACTAGAAAGAAAGTTAGAATTATAATTGCAAAAGCAGCATTGACCTGAATCTTGAGAACATATGGCACTCAAAAGTTGTAAGCACAAAAACGAAGTTAAAATTATTCAATTCAAATGTAATATCCACCATGTGAAAGATGGACAACAGCTAAAGAAACAGACATTACTCTTTTGAAAACAAATACCTAAGGTATAAAGTGGAACGAATTCAAGAACAAGGCAGAAATAACGCAGATTAGCAAACAGCAACCTGTCTCATGGGTGATCAGAAAAAGGAGAAGGACATATGTCGGTCACGTGATGAGAAGAAACAGTCAGATAATCCCAAAACAAGCTATCAACTAGAACACAACAGGCCGAAGAAAATAAGGTCGGCCGCGTGAAACTCTAAAGAGGACACTGTTAAGAGAGACCAAATTAGTAGGCATAAAATCCATTGATAAGGTTGAAAAGCTCGACGAGGACAGGAAACTTTACGAACTACCATGTGAGACCTGTGTGAAGTTTAACGGCACAGGAATGATGTAAGATATAAGTATATGCTCATGCCTGCAGAACTATGCTTTCCTATCTATTGTGTCATAGCGCGAGGGTGTTTTCGCTCTTTCTTTTATCTAGTTTTCAAATTTTTCAGGATTTCATCAGTCATGTGGTATGTCTCTCTTACTTTCTCAAGCTTGGTTTGTTGCTTTTATTGTTTCCCCAGTTATTCTATGCACATAAAAGGTAAATGATTAGTAAATTAAAAAATGAAATAAGTAACTTTTATAAAATAAACTGAAGCATACAAAAAATGTGATTTTTGAAGAACCTGAACTTAAGAAACAGCCATGTTCTGCTGCTGGCCTTGAGATGAACCTTCTTGTATTCAGAACACCCCCATGTGTGCTCAGCCTTTAACCTCAGTTCGTAGCGTGTACTGGGTGATAGTGCAAATGGCACATTAATTGAATACAGGTCGATCTTTTCCACAAAGTTCTGAATGTTTTTGTTATTCCCTTTTCGCATAGTCTTTGGTGATAGGTAGGTTCTGCAGTCAATTTTTTTTTTTGTTCATTTCCCTGTAATTTTGTTATATTGTCTGCTTTGTTCATTTATAGGTCTTTCAGGGTTATTGCCCTGTTTGCCATTTGATTTATCATTTCATTAAGCTTGATACCAGCGTATCCAGGGCAAGAAGTCCATATTAGGGAAGAGATTATGGTTTGGCCAACCACTCGCGACCTTGTTTTCAATTTTTTTTTTTAGCATGCATTTTGAGTCTGATAATATTATGGTTTGTGATGCTTGCTGGTTTGCTGGCCAGTTTATTGCTCTTGATGCTTGCTGGTTTGCTAGCCAGTTTATGGCTTGTGATGGCTTGTGTTTCAGGCAAGGAAGAGGATCAAGAGATCATATATTCAATATAAGATTAATAATACAGAAATGCAGAGTTTAATGTGAATCTATATTTATCCTTTATAGACTACTCAAGGGCATTTGATTGTGTACAACACCAGAAACTTTGGGAAATAATGGAAAAAAATGGGATTTCCATCACATTTGATACAATTAACATCACTGCTGTATCTAGACCAACAAGATTAAATGGTGAAACAACTTGGTTTGACATAAAACAAGGGGTCCGTCAGGGGTGCATATTGTCACCCTACTTATTTAACTTGTATACTGAAAATATAATGAGGAATGTTAGAGAAGATGTAGACAAAGAATATTACGATGCCATAACAATTGGAGGTTATGAAATACCAGAGATTAGATATGCTGGTGACACAGTATTACTGTCCACAACAAGGAATGGAAAAACTAATTATGTCAGTCTGTAAGAACAGCGAAGAGCAGAACCTCTATCTTAATGCAAAGATAACTAAATTGATGACAACTGACAAAACAAATAAGGCACCTGAAATATGTATCAATGAGGAAAAACTGGAAGAAGTGGAGAGTTTTGAATATCTTGGATCACTACTAACTAATAATGGAGATACAATGAGGGAAATTAAAATATATCGCTCTTCAGAAAGTAAAACAAATAAAGAATCTGTGGAGAGGAGCAGACAGAACTACAAAAATAAGATTTTTAAGGACATGCATCTTTCCCATCGCAACATATGCCCGTGAGACCTGAACACTTAACAAAACAGCTGAGAAACACATAAATGCCTTTGAATGTAAATGCTACAGAAGAGTTCTCCAAATATCGTGGACACAAAAAAGAACAAATATATCTATACTACAAGAGCTTAATATTGAAGAAGGCTGGCTAGTGAAGAGGATTAAAGAGAGAAAACTTAAATATTTTGGACACATTAAACGTCATGATAATTTAGAGAAGACCGTATTGGAAGGATACATAATGGGAAAAAGAAAAAGAGGAAGACCAAGACGAAGATGGCTGCAAGACATCGTTGACGATCTGGAAATGGATGCAACAGCAGCAGGCCATCTTGCTCACAACCGAGAGGCCTACAGGAGTGCTGTTTGGGAGGCAAAGTTCCGCAAGGGACATGCAAATAAATGAATGATTGAACGATGCTTGATGGTTTGCTAGCCAGTTTATGGCTTGTGATGCTTGATGGTTTTCTAGCCAGTTTATAGTTCAAATGGTTGCTTCAGTTTCCATCTACACGCTGGATGTGCATGTAGCGAAGGCTCCAGACTCGCTGACGATGGGGGGTCCATTGCGATAGACCACGAATCCCCATCTGCTCTTTCGTCCGAGTGTGACCGATCCATCTGTATATATTATAGGGTCATCTGGGTTGGAGTGCTTAGTAACTCGCTCTTTGATTTCTGATTCTGCTCTTCCTACCGCTCGATTTCAGTATTCTTGACTGAGACATACGTGAACTTTGGTAAGGTTTGGGTGTTTTCAGGCATCAAATCCAGTCGGCACCCATGGGGATTTCTTCAGTGTTGCATATCTGTCCTATGGTCTTTTCAGTCTCCACTGTTCTTGATTGACCTTGTTTTATTCGTGTACCTTTTTTGTTTATACATCACACTGTCATGTGCCGAAGGTCATGGAAAATACGGGCCTAACACCGTATTCCCCAAAATAAGCCTTAATAGCATGGAAACGGGAATTTTACCTTGACCTTTTTACCCCTTTTTGTGTCTGAATCTCCTTTTCCAGTTGGTGGTCTTCCATGCTCTTGATTCGTACGTATTTTTTTTTTGTTTTTTTGAAGTGATAGGCAACATGCACCTTGATTGACCAGTAAAGCGGAAAAAAGAACACTGCAAATTATTTTTTAAAAAACATCAAGAGACAAAATCTATCGACATGTTACGAGAAGACTGCAGTTAGAAATGTCATTCACCGAAAAATTTTGGGACAAAAATATAGTGAACATCATGATAAATTTACAAAAGTTAGGAAAAAAGAGTCAAACTGATGAAAGACACCAATATTGGTACCAAATAAAGAAACATTACTGGTCACGTCTGGTGTTGCGACACCTGATATTGATGATAACACTTGTATTTAGTTAGTCTCATTTTGTTGTTAACTGATGTTCTAAGTTTTCTCTTTTGTATTTTTTATATTCTTCCACTCCACATTTGCCAGATAAATGTTTTCACTCTTTTTTTTATCTCAAGGTTGTTAACAGTCTATTAACTGTTTTGGACATATTTGGTGTTCATCAATTTTATTGTAATCCTTTATGCTGATAATTTGAGTTTTCTTGATCCTCGCTCCCTAATCAGTTTTCTTCGTGAATTTACACCTGATCTGGTTTCTATGTCGTTTATAGTTCTCTTTGCGCGAAGAGTTCCTTGCATTTCCTATATTTAGAATTGGGTATTCTGCGTACGGTTGGGGAAACACGAAAAGTCTTTGTATGACGGGCAGCGAAAGTGCTGTTAGCGACGACACACTTTAAAGTAATGTGTTACGAAATATAGACAAAGTAGTATTTTAAAATCTTTTTCGCGTGGTTTATACATCGCCTGCAACACTAAAGCTGCAAATTTTTCATATAAGCGAGAGAAAACAAACGAATCCATCTTTCCATAGATGATGCAGACAATGCTCGTTCAAGGGTGGTCACCCACAGAATGAGGACTTCTAGATGTAGCCAGGTTCATCAGTTTGTCGTAGATCCAGGCTGTTATCTCTGGCTGAATTAACAAATCATAGATCAGCTGGGAAAAAAAGACTTTCAACATTAGTTTGTATTTCGTGGTAGAAGCTGACCGCCAGAGAGTTTGCTGACGTTGGACGCCTGACAATGCTGGGAATATGCTGGACCCCAGCTACAGTCCAGGGCTTGCAGAAAATGGTAAGCTAAACTGAGTTTAACATTTATGACAGTTGTCCCAGCTTCCTGTTCAGTGTGATGCGCTATCATTGTTGTGGACTTACAGGCTAAACAATCAATTTTACACACAATTTTGTGATCCTGTATGTGTTAATGAATCTCTCATATATAGGAATGTAGTGAACTGTTAGCACAGAATGAATGGGAAATATTCATTTTCACTAAACATTCATTTGCAGTGACCTTGACTGGATGTAAATGTAAAATGTTTCAAATTGTTTGAAATGTTTGCAGTAAAGCACATAAAGTGTTACTACATCAAATTGATGTTACCAAGCAAATGCTAGATACGACATGCAAAATATTATTGTAGATAAATGCCTTGAAGTAGCTCTTGCAGTTTTCAAATTGTCATCAGTTGAAGGTGGCTGGTTACCTTAATAAAATATGTATTTATTTTTTTTCTGAATGTGACTTGCAGTTGATGACAAATAAATGACTTGATGTAGGTGGTTGTGTAAACTTGTGTATCATTTCCATGTCTCAATGAAACCTGGTAATCACAGCAGAATTTCACAAATTTCTGTGTTAAAAAAATCATCAGAATTGAGACTGTTCTTAAGAAGTGATAGTTAAAATGTGAAGAGGGCAGTCAAATCCAGGCAAAGGACAAGGTCACAGAGTAAGACTTTAGCACATTAAAAAAGAGTAGCAAGTGACCACCTTGTCTTAAGATGCATTTATCAAATTTTTAAAATTAAATTCTTTATATTTCTGTGATTACTCAGGGAAGCTGGAAGTCAGGGAGGTAAATGGAAGCTTTCTCTTCCAGCAGAACAACGCACTAGAATATTTCAGCTTTTTTTCCTTTAGACAAAAACAGTTAATGTCCAGCAACACAAAGGAGAAAAGGAGTTTAAAAACAAGGAGAGAAATATACATGAAAAGTTAACTTTCACTTCAGTCACTCATTGTCTTGCCACATGTCCTTTACTCACATTTAGTGCACTATTTTACTTCAGTGAAACTATAACATGTGATGTTGCTGTAACTGGTCATACATCATTCATAGAAAACATGCTTGGAATTATCACATTTTGGTCACATCAGCGTAAGAGATGATACAAATGTTGCTGTTTAAGTGTTTATGTTAGAATGTTGTCATGGTTTGCTGATGAAATGAAAACTACAGGAGACTTGCATAGGCTGTGTTTTGATTGATATAAATATTTATGAGTAACTTTTGTAAAGCTGTGAAAAATAAATTACCTAGTGACAAAAATGTGTATATTTTATCCATTAACAAAACAGGAAACAATACAACATAACAACAACAACAGCAAAAAAGTGAAAAATGCCAATCAGCTGATTTGTACTATTTGGTAAAGCTTTTTTAACTGTTATAAATTTCTTGAAGAATGAAAATGAATAACATGAGTGATGAAATGTTACAAGGACATGGAAATGTTTGGAATGAGAATTAATAACATGAGCCGCTGCTAAGAGCTATGCTGGTGGTATCATAGCTAGTGGCAGGGTCTCCCAAGGTGTACAAGTCATGGGGGAGGGATCAGACAAAGAGACTCTGACCTGCTGCCTTGTAGGCGACTGGGGACAGCTAGAGGCTAAGAAGGGCAACCTGACAGAAATGCCATTAACGATGGATACTTTAAACAATGCAGTTCATATTTATGATGATGACATGAGTGATGAAAGTTACAAGGAAATGAAAATGTATGGAATGAACTTTTAGGTGTGTAGGGGAAACATTTTTTTGACTACCTTTAAATGGGTAAATTAGGTCAAAATGGAGGGTGAAAGATTCAGGGAGACTGGAAAAAGAATAATAAAAAAATATATAAAACCTGAAATAGACAGAGTTGCTGACCCAGGATAAATCTAAATGATGAAAGCTAATTTATGCCCATGATGAGCATCAGGGAAAAAAATGAAGTTTGAATTGTTATGGGCACTTCTTTAGTGTTCGTAGTTTGGATCATGCTGATTGTGATGGGCTGTTACCACAATTAAATACAGTTTTTTTTTCCTCCAGTTTTTTCCCCACAGTGCCATAACTTCTTCCTAGATTCAGTCATTGCAGCCAGGTCAGATGATATGGATCTTTCTTGGGCTGGCCAGACTTGTAGTAGATGTTCTTATGCTTTCTCAGATTTTCATTGTTTCTAGATGAAAATCTCAAGAATCTGGTGTCTTTAGTGTTGATCAGAACTGTAACACTAAATCTTCATCTCAGACTCCTTCTATTCAATTGTCTTAGCCACAACTCTTTCATGAATGGTCAATTTTCTACCAACTCCTTTCCATCATATATTGCTTCCAACTGTGAGACCTTTTTTTTTTTGCTGTCAGACTCCTTCATAAGTGATACATGTCCACCAACTTCAACCGTGCTACCATGGCTTCAGTACATTTTAAAGGTAGAAAAGTTAAAGGGAGAGTTTAAAAAAAAACAGTTTAAGCATATTTTTGAAGTTATCTAATTCATGAATGGAATGGTTGTATCAGATACTACACTTTGATTTCCAGTATGAAGTTAGTTTCTGTTTTCATTATCCAGGCTAGTACTGTTCCTTCCAACCCAGAACAATTGCTGGGAGCCATTCTTGTGAGGAAAGACATTTTTAATCGTTTTGAGACAGCCATGCGTGACACCTACATGGATGCCAACAACTTGCTGGAGTATCTGTTTTCTCTATATTACCAGTAGGTCACATTTAGCACCTGAAGTGAAAAGTTTTATTGTTTATATTTTCATTTTAATGTCCAAGATTTTTTTTTGTAATGGAGATGTTGAAATTACATTAGCTTAGTTTGGCAGGAGAACAGGCAGATGAGTGGCATAGTACAACATATGCATTATTCATAGATTTTGAGAAAGCCTTTGACAGTGTCAGCAGAGATGCACTGTGGAAAATCCTAAGATGGCATGGCCTCCCCCATAAAATAGTTAATGTAATCAAAGCCCTATATGAGGGTTTTCAGTGCAAAGTTATCTGTGGAGAACATACCTCCAGCAGCTTTAGGGTACAAACAGGAGTGAAACAGGGATGTGTACTATCACCAACATTATTTATCTTGGCAGTAGACTGGTTACTGAAGGAGGCAACATCAGACAAACGCAGAGGATTACAATGGACCCTTGACACAGTGCTGGAGGACCTTGACTTTGCAGACGACATTTGTCTATTATCAAGCAGTCACAAAGATATGCAAGATAAAATAAACAAGCTAACTCAGAATGCAAACAACATAGGACTAAAGATCAACGTAGGAAAGACAAAGTTAATGAAGCAAAATGTGAACAACAGATATGTACTCAGAGTAGATAACAAGTTAGTGGAGGAGGTCAACGAATTTGTATACCTTGGCAGCAGAGTAGTAGAAAATGGAGACAGCACAGAGGACACCAACAGTAGACTTACTAGAGCAAACCAGGCTTTTGCAATGCTGCAGACTATGTGGAAATAAAAAAAAAACTAAGCATAAATATGAAAATCAGGATATTTAAGAGTAATGTTCTAAGTGTACTACTCTATGGTAGTGAATGCTGGAAAATCACCAAAACCATAGAAAACAAGTGGAATTCTTTCCAGACTAAATATTTATGAAGAATTAGAGAAATATTTTGGCCAAACACCATAAGAAATAACATCTTATTAGCAGAAATGCAGATGAAACCACTGACAACAGTTATTGAGGAAATACGCTGGCGATGGTTGGGACATGTGCTCCGAATGACTGACAACTCACTACCAAAAATAGCACTAAGATGGACACCACAGGGGAACAGAAGTAAGGGTAGACCAAAAGAGACATGGAGAAGAACAACAGAAAGGATGTTGAGGAATCATTCATTCATTTGCATGTCCCTTGTGGAACTTTGCCTCCCAAACAGCACTCCTGTAGGCCTCTCGGTTGTGAGCAAGATGGCCTGCTGCTGTTGCATCCATTTCCAGATCGTCAACGATGTCTTGCAGCCATCTTCGTCTTGGTCTTCCTCTTTTTCTTTTTCTCATTATGTATCCTTCCAATACGGTCTTCCCTAAATTATCATGACGTTTAATGTGTCCAAAATATTTAAGTTTTCTCTCTTTAATCCTCTTCACTAGCCAGCCTTCTTCAATATTAAGCTCTTGTAGTATAGATATATTTGTTGTGTCCACGATATTTGGAGAACTCTTCTGTAGCATTTACATTCAAAGGCATTTATGTGTTTCTCAGCTGTTGAGGAATAGAGAGCAGAAAAAAAAAAGGCAAAGGATAGGCTATTTGTGGAAAACCCTTGCGGAAGCCCCATGTGCCCTGGGCACTTAAGGTTCAGAGAGAGAGAGAGTTTGGCAGGACAAGGTTAAAAATCTGATGAGATAGATGTGTACAGAGACTAAACACTGTGGTTCAATATATCATCTGGTGTATACTTAGAAGACTAAACATTATGGTTCAGTATATCATCTGTTGTATACTTAGATTATTTCTGTGCTTGTAATGTGGTAGTGAGGTGTTTTACTGCCAATCATCTGGCATCTGCAGTTTAAAATGTTAAAAAGTTGGTATCAGATTAAAAAATGATCACAGCATGGTGTATATACTCTATAGCACTGACATGAATAGAAGCGTTAGCATTATATGCCCAGACCCCAATTTCCAATTTGAGTGGAGATATTGATTTTATAGTCCTTCTCCAGGCATCACCCATCTGTAAGTCCATTATTAGTTTTGATTCTTCCTTGTTTAACATGATCATTAAATGTAAAGTTTTTCTTCATTATGTTACATCATTAGATGTAAAGTTTATCTCCTTGTTATATTATTTCATTATAGCTAAAGTTTTCTTTATTACATCATGTCATAACTAAAGTTTTCTTTATTACATTATGCCTTTAATATCAAGATTTTTTTTTTTTTCATTATTCCATATCATGAAAGAGAATTAAGTACAAAAAAAAACCACTATATGAAGCTGTTGTTGATATTAGATTTATATATTTTGTAGCACAACAGTTCCTGCAGGAAGGGAAAAATGTCAGTCGTCACAAAGCCTTGGAAGTGTACATAAAGGCATAAATCAAGACAGAAAAGGAACAGTTGGCGGACTGTATTGTTCTCCAGATCAGTCCATCACAGACAGCTCACAACTTCCACAACCACTCTTACAAGGAAGGCTTTCTGATTCAAAGGAACATCCAACAATTCCAGCTGAAGGACACAGAAAGAAGATAAAGACAGAGCAGTTCAGTTTTCAGAGAAAAGAGAACTTTGTAACACAAAACCAGGGCTGTGGACAGTCTGGCTTCAGTACAAACTTTGATGGCCCAGGTACTTTCCTTGGTGCTAATGGTGGTCTAGCTTCAAAGGTCAAAACACAGCTAACATCAGATAGAAAATCTCAGCAAGCACAGTCTTCATCTCCTCTTCCACCTTTTAGTCAGATTCGTCACCAGGGCAGCAGACCATACAGCCCTGGCTCAGCCCAACGCTTACACTCACCAGCTGTACTTGAAGATCATCAGTTGAACTTTGGAGTGGTTTCTGCAGGAGATGGCAGCATTAGTGAGATTAAGAGAGAAGTGGAAGAACTGGCGGGAAACCAACAGGCAGTGAAAGATATGCATTGTGTATCCAGGCTTACTAAAAAATTGAAAGGTTTGTTTAGTTTCAGTTTATGTTGTCTTAGATTATATCTAACAATAATTAATGTACAGAAGAAAACTAACTGCTGATTACATCAGTGTGATGTATGTTTGTGACAAACATGTCATGTCTGTCTATGTCTAAAACATTGTGAATAAGATTTCAGAGTGCATTAAAGCAGCTAAGAACTAGCAAGAATGTTGCTGTCCTAACATCATGAGCTTTATAATTGATTTAAAAATTACCCATGGATTTATATTTCCAGAGTTTAGGTCTGTAATCCCATTACTTGAGTACTACCTGTATGACAAAATTAATATACATATTTTTTAAATTTTGGAAACGTTCTGCGATCATAACTTGAATGTCATATGGGGGAAGAATGTTTCATATCTTTTGCAGATATCTTTTTAAGAAGGAAACATTGAATATGGATCAGAGTAGAGGATTTAAACAGACAAATTATGGAGATCACTAATTCTCAGAACATCTTGTGGCATGATGGTCACTTTCAAGACATTCCTATTTAGAAATGCTCTCATAATAAGTTATGCACGTGTTAGCCAGAGACAGATATTTGTACAGAGTTTGAATAAACATTTAAGGACACCTGTACTCAAGACAGAGTGGTTGAGACTCTGGAAATATTTCTTGCAATATTACTAGGCTTTGTGGATATCTAGGAGCACTGTATGAAGTCCTTCATGTTATTCAGTGATGGTGGGGTTTGAAAGAAAATCAGCATCGACTAAGACTTGACTGTGAACAGATTGAACAGCACTGAAATGTTATCTCAGACCTTCTGTATGATCTGGTGGTGTAACATATGAAGGCTGTACATTTGGCGGAAAATTCTGACATTAGTTAGCCATATTTGTCATCAGGTGAGACAGCAAGCGGTCAGCACAGGTGAGATTTCAGTGCAGGTCTTAGATTTGTTTGATTGTTCAGTCAGTATTGTAGTGATGCTTGTTCATATTGAGGTGGCTAAAGCAAATGTAAATGTGCATTTCTTGTAGGTTCAGACAGCGACGTCACTGCCAGCGCTGAGAATGCCGGGAGGAAAAAGAGAAAGCACCAGTGTTTTTGTGGAGCCATGTTTACAAGGGCAGACAACCTCAAACGACACATTCGTAAATGCCATGAAGAGAAACAGAAGAAGCTGAGTGGAGTGGATGTTGATGATAGGGATCCACCAGCTGCAGATTTTATACATGAATTTCCTTCTTCCTGTCAGGAGAGGCTTGAGACACAAGATCTTCATCATGTTCAGCAGCAGCAGCAGCAGCAACAGCACTCAGACCTGCAGCAAGAGAAGCATCATTTCCACCATGACACTGACATGATGTCAGTGCCCAGAATGAGATGGTCTTGTTTCTGTGGTGAAAGTTATGAAGATCATCAGAAGTTAATGGAACACACGAGAACACATGAAAACAATACATGATATGCTTAATCTGTCAGCTGAAGTCTGAGATTCTGCATGTTGTTAAAGTCAGAAACAAAGTTACAGCACTAAATGTTAACGTTGCTTGCTGAGCAAGTTTGGCAGTCTGCTAGATATTTGATTGTAGTGTCAGTTGCTGAATGTTGGAACGTGATTTTAGTGTGTGAATATTAAAATTGAATGCTATGTGTAATACAAATTATTTGGCATTTAGCTGTAAAATTGCTGTTTTCTAAATGCAATACTTTTATCAGCTGGGATCTCAATGTAATAATTTTGTTATCATGAAGTTTTTATCTAATGTTTTTATTAGTTTAGGCATGAAAGTAAATATTTATTAGCTAGATCTGAGTGTAATGTTTTTTAATTATCCTGATTCAGAAGGTAATGTTTTTTTTATTACTTTGGATCTGAATGTAAGGTTTTTACCATTTGGGATCTGAATGTAGTGTTCTTATTAGCTTGGATTTGAATGTAATGTTTTATTAACTAGCTAGAATCTGAGTGAAATGTTTTTACTAGCTAGAATCTGAATGTAATGTTTTTACTATTTAAGATCTGAATGAGTTATTTTTTACTGGCTTGATTCAAAATGTAATGTTTTTACCAGCCAGGATCTGAATGTAATGCTTTTACTTGCTGAATATTTGTTATGATGTTGGTTGATGGGTTTTTTGGAGGAGAAATCTCTCTGCTGATTACATCAATGTGATGTTATTGCTAGGTCACACAGAGACACAGTACTTAGACTGTCAATTTAAGTCAAAAGGGCATGGCCTGTATTCTTAAAAGCATTGTTTCTCTTTCCTTCCTTTTCCAACACTAGAGAAAATAACAAACTGTCTAGCCCCTTATATTAGGGATCAGACTATTCCATTTGTGTTCATTTATTGTCTTTTCTGTTCTTAAGGTAGTTATTTTGTGGCCATAATATTTTTTTTTTATATTATTTCTTTTTAAATATCTTCTTCTTTTGTAAGACTGAGCAGTAAAGCACCGTCAGTCTTATTGTAGTGGATGCATGAGGTTAGTCATTGTCAACGTAGATTGGATCGTTGTCGTTCAAGATGTTTGCATAAGATATTAGTTAATGGATGCTTGTCATATACAACTATATTGTTGGTTTTCAGAACATTTGACTGTAATGTTAGCAAATATTGAAACAACATTAGAGAAACTATTCATGAAAGTGAAACGAGAGAAGAATTAAAATATCTGTAAAATATGACATTTTTTAAATGTAAAAACACAGAAAAATTGAAGGCAAACAAGTCAGACTTGTATTATTAGAGAAAATATCAGCTAATAAAGAGAGATTATTTTGTTGATGTACCAGAAAGATGAGACAGAAGATTAGCAGAAGTTACCTATGTATTATTGTGAAGAATTTGCATGATATTTTACTGTCAGTGGAAAGACTGAGATTTTACCATGTTGTTTGTCAGACTTGCATATCTTGGTAAAAAATATGGAAAATAGGAATGTATGATAAATAACAATATGCAGAATTTTGTCAGCATATGCCTCAAGAAATATATCTATGCTACAAGAACTTAAATATTGAAGAAGGCTGGGTAGTAAAGAGGATTAAAGAGAGAAAACTTAAATATTTTGGATATATTAAATGTCATGATAATCTAGAGAAGACCATCTTGGAAGGATACATAATGGGAAAAAGAAAGAGAGGAAGACCAACACGAAGATGGCTGCAAGACATCATTTAGCAGGCCATCTTGCTCACAACTGAGAGGACTATAGGAGTGCTGGTGGGGAGACAAAGTTCTGCAAGGGACATGCGAATGAATGAATGAATGAATGAATGAATGCCTCAGGAGCTACTGACTAAAGATCGGATGGTCAGAAACTATAAATGTCAGCTTGTGGGCCCAGAAGAGGTAAACAGACTCCAAAGCTGTACATGCAGGTTTGACAGATTTCAATCACTACCCATCATTGAGGTCTGCAGAAGGAATTGAGTGTAACCAAGTCCAAACTGCTCGGATATATGAGTTGTAGCATGTCTTCCAGCCGCTCAGATAAAAATGAGTTAATGGCATGTCATCCAATCTCTTGGATGAAATGTCAATAGTGTCTTCCAGCTACTCGGATAAAATGAGTTAATAGTGTCTTCCAACTATTTGAATAAATCCACAGCATTTATATGTCTGTCTCATTTTCACTTACATTTTTAAGAGCATAATTTCATCAAGCCTGTGTTTTTCTCTAAATGCAAGCTTCCAACATGTCTTTAGTTTGGCCATTATGTATATGTCACATATGACAAAGTCTGTAAGACCTGCTCATGGGTAGAGTTGTGGAATATAACCATATCTGCCTTGCCTGGAAGGACAAAATAAACTATCATCATGTGCAACATTTTCAGAAATGCTGCCAATTTTTTTTTGGACATTTATTTTCTGTTGCAGGTGACTTACATCTCCTATCAGTGTGGCAGTCATGTCTTCTGATGAAAAGAAGGATATAAAAATTGCTTGTTCAGTCAGCCTGTGTCAGTCATGTGCTGATTCAGGGATCAGACTCTGCCAGTCGCGTGCATCAGCCTGTGCCAGTCGCGTGCTGATTCAGGGATCAGCCTGTGCCAGTCGCGTGCTGATTCAGGGATCAGCCTGTGCCAGTCGTGTGCTGATTCAGGGATCAGCCTGTGCCAGTCACGTGCTGATTCAGGGATCTGACTGTGCCAGTCGTGTGCTGATTCAGGGATCTGACTGCCAGTCACGTGCTGATTCAGGGATCAGCCTGTGCCAGTCGCGTGCTGATTCAGGGATCAGCCTGTGCCAGTCGCGTGCTGATTCAGGGATCAGCCTGTGCCAGTCGTGTGCTGATTCAGGGATCAGCCTGTGCCAGTCGTGTGCTGATTCAGGGATCAGCCTGTGCCAGTCACGTGCTGATTCAGGGATCTGACTGTGCCAGTCGCATGCTGATTCAGGGATCTGACTGCCAGTCACGTGCTGATTCAGGGATCAGCCTGTGCCAGTCACGTGCTGATTCATGGATCTGACTGTGCCAGTCATGTGCTGATTCAGGGATCAGCCTGTGCCAGTCATGTGCTGATTCAGGGATCAGCCTGTGCCAGTCATGTGCTGATTCAGGGATCTGACTGAAAATAAAATCACCTTAACAGAACCACAATAAAGGCTGCTCGTATATTTTAAACATTTGTTATCACATATCAGAGCTATTAATATATTCACTTTTTGTTATTTTTAAAAAAAAAAGGATTGAAGAAAAGTGGAGCTTTTTAGAAGCAATAAAGTGGAAACATCGAGTCAGTGTAGCAATAAAGTGGAAACAGTGAGTCAGTGTAGCAATAAAGTGAGTCAGTGTAAGGACTGGAGAAAAGTGGAGCTGTTAGAAGCAATAAAGTGGAAACAGTGAGTCAGTGTAAGTATTTGAGAAAAGTGGAGCTAATAAACTAGAAACAGTGAGTCAATGTAAGTATTTGAGAAAAGTGGAGCTAATAAACTAGAAACAGTGAGTCAATGTAAGTATTTGAGAAAAGTGGAGCTAATAAACTAGAAACACTGAGTCAATGTAAGTATTTGAGAAAAGTGGAGCTAATAAACTAGAAACAGTGAGTCAGTGTAAGGACTAGAGAAAAGTGGAGCTAATAAACTAGAAACAGTAAATTAGTATAAGGACGAGAAAAATTGAGCTAATAAACTAGAAACAGTGAGTTAGTGTAAGGACTGGAGAAAAGAGGAGCTGCTATAAGCAATAAAGTGGAAACAGTGAGTCAGAGTATGTATTTGAGAAAAGTGGAACTAATAATAGAAGAAATAGAGGAGACAGGAATAAAAATAACCAAGTTACTAAATGACATTTACAACAGTGGTTAATATGCCCAGTGACTTGCTTAAATCCACGTTTATAGCACTACCAAAGAAACCAGGTGCAAAGGAATGTGATGACCACAGGACAGCCTCTCATGTCACATAACAAAGCTGCTTCTGAGAATTACGAAAAGAACAAGGAAAATGATACAAATGGAAATAACAGATGAACAATTCAGATTGGGTGAAGGAAACAGAACACACAATGCCATTTATGCTTTATGAACATAACAGAAAGAGCTTTAGAAGTACAGAATGATCTCTACTTATTTTATACCAAGGCATTCAACAAGGTGAAACATGCTGAGATTATTAAAATGCTTGAAAACATAGATGGCAACGACTTGAGGATTGTAAAAAATCTATACTGGCAGCAAGAAGCAGCGATTCGAGTTAAAAATAAAACTAGAAAATATCAACCAATAAAACAGGGAAAGCAAAAGGGGTGTGTACTATCTCCAGACCTTTTTTCTCTGTACAGCGAGAATATTCTAAGAACGATCATTGGAGAACCAGGTATAAAAGTAAGAGAATACAATATTAACAACCTTCAGTATGTTGATGACCAACAAGACCTGCACATCTCTTGGATAAAGTCACTAAAGGAAGTGAACAGAAAGGCCTTAGTTTAAACATAAAAAAGACAGAGACTATGGTTATATCTAAAAAACAGAATCCACCAAAATGCAGTATAAAATTAAATGGAACTATTCTAAAGCAGGTGCAGAAATTCAAATACCTTGGAGCAGTAATAACTTCATATGGGAAATGCAGAACAGAAATTAAGAACAGAATAGGCCAAGCAAAGACTGCATTTCAGAGAATGAGAAACATATTATGCAACACATCCTTGTCAATGAATGTTAGAAAATGAGTCCTAAAATGCTATATTGAACCTATCTTGTTATATGGAAGTGAATCATGGACAATAGGCAAGTCTGCACAAAAATCATTGGAAGCAGCAGAAATGTGATTTATTAGAAGAATGTTGCAAATCTGCTGGACAGCAAAAATAACTAATGAAGAATGTAGGAGAAGAGCTGGAGAGACAAAAAAATCTTGTGAAAAAAATAAGAAAGAGACAATGTACTTTAATAGGATATGCAATGAGAAGAGGGGGCATTGTAAATATTATAACAACAGGAAAAATGGAAGAAGACCAAGAGAAATGATACTGGACAGTCTGACAAGATGGTGTGAGAGGAGATCACCAACTGAGCTGATGTCCTGCATGAAGGATTGTTTACTATGGAGAAGCATAATAGCCAATGCCAGTCGGCATGGCACCTGATGATGGTGATGATGATGGTGGTGCTGATAAACTAGAAACCGAGTCAGTGTAAGGACTGGAGAAAAGTGGAGCTGTTGTAAGCAAATAAAGCAGAAAAAGTGAGTGTAGGGACTGGAAGAAAGTGGAGCTGTTGTAAGCAAATAAAGCAGAAAAAGTGAGTGTAGGGACTGGAAGAAAGTGGAGCTGTTAGGAGTCAGCATAAAAACCTGAACAGTGTTTATTCATAAATCATGAATTATTAGCAATTTATTTTCAGAGAATAGGCCTAACAAGGACACACATATGCAGAGATTGCCTAACAAGGACACACATATGCAGAGATTGCCTAACAAGGATACACATATGCAAAGATTGCCTAACAAGGACACATATGCAGAGATTGCCTAACAAGGATACACATATGCAGAGATTGGCCTAACAAGGACACATATGCAGATATTGCCTAACAAGGACACACATATGCAGAGATTGCCTAACAAGGATACACATATGCAGAGATTGCCTAACAAGGACACACATATGCAGAGATTTTGAGACTTCAATTCTACATGACTGTCACAACTGTCTTACTAGCACATCATTTACACGAAAGCGGTGATAGTTTTTTTTTTTTTTTAGCTCAGTATCTGAAAGATAAAAATGTCTAGAAGCTGAATGATTTTAGAATGAACTCTTCAAATGCTGAGAGAACACTGTTAGAAACTGCTGGATAAGTTACTGTGTAAGCTAATGTTTTTATTTGCTGAATAATAAATGAACATGCTTCATACAACCACAATGGTTACTTAAATGCAATATTTCTAGATAAAGTACAGTTTACTATCAAATAAATAATGATTAATTTCTGAATAACCACAATAATGGTGAAGTTCATGTTACTGTGGTGACAGTCTGCCTACAAAAATTGTGTTGTAGAAGTGACACATCAGCTAGAATCATCATCATCTCATGGTAAAGGGTCCGAGTGCCTGGTTCCTGTCAAACTTCAGTCCCCTCACCTGGCACCTGATTGTGTTAAGCAGGAGAAAAAATTATGAAGAAGAAAAATGGCCCTCACATCAAGAAAACTCAGACCTGGTACAAATCACTTGATCATAGACTGACACACAAGCTTACAAGAATCAACTAAAATTTCTCATTAATCCAGTACTGCTTTTTGAACTGTTCCATCTCTTTGTCTAGAGCAAACTATAAATACAAGAATACGTGTGGCTCTTAGATGATAGGAATCTATACTATAATCTCACCATTTCTGTAAAGCTCATGAAAATCTCTCTGAAGCACACTGACTGACTGTTGATAAAATATTTCACAAAAAAAAATTTTTTTTAATTAAAGCTAAAAATGATACTTCTTGCTGATTGCAGAATTAAAACGAGATTTTGCAGAAATTTAAGTATTAGATTTAATGGAAGTGACTTACATAAGGAAATGATTACAGAAATATTGGTTTCTTCTGCAATAACTTCTTTTACTTCAGCACTGCTATTACAGCCAGCCCAGAGTTGATCAAGACCTTGTGATATTTTATGACCAATGTGTTCTGTTTGGCAGTGTTTACTTGTTGCAAATCAACTTTTTAATCCACTCTATTAAAAACTCTACAGACCACACTATGGCCGACTCCCTGGCCAATAATTATAATTGTGTCAAGATTACCACCACCGCACCAGCTGACAGTCACAGTGAAATGTAAAGAACTCTAGAATGTACGTTTTTTTTGACAGAAGCTAATGGAGATCATTACAGAAATATGAGGTGTCTTCAAGAAGAAGAGTGAGCATTTGGAAACAATCACAGCATCAAAAACATGGAAACAGAAGCGGAAGTCACTGAGGCATGAATGTCTACAAGGCTTGAAATTGTGATCTGATGAAGAGAAATTACATCACTACAGAACATCACTTGCCTGGCACATGACAATACTTGTCTCATAGGAGTCCACATTTTTCAAGACAGCTACATAGACCAGGATGGTGACACCAGGAAGGAAGATAGAACTGCAAAAGCAGCATTGTCCTTAAAAAATCTTGAGAACGTGTGGAATTCAAAAGTTATAAGCACAATAACCAAATTAAGATTATTCAATTCAAATGTGATATCCACCCTCATTTATGCATGTGAAAGCTGGAAATCAACTAAAGAAATAGACAAGAAAGTAGACTCTTTTAAAAACAAATGCCTCAGGAAAATACTTGGTATAAAGTGGAATCTTCTTCTTCTTCTTTGTTCACTTCTACCACCAAAAACCGCACTGTGAACCTACTGAAGTCACGCCTGTGGTCCTCGTTAGGTCCCGTGGTCCCCTGTGTGGTCCAAAATAGACCACACGAGAGGACCACAAGGGGTTCAGAGTATCACAGTGCTTTAGCCTGTATTCTTGGTGGGTCTCGGAAGCGGGATTGCGTGACACCGTGGTTTTCATTGCACCAGTTTAGTCTAGGGTTGGACTTTCTCACCGGAAGACCTCGACGTGTTTAGGATATCAGTGCATCCCCGCTGGGTGAGAGGCGGTAGCCCACCCAGGCCAGAGTTGGACTTTCTCACCGGAAAACCTCGACGTGTTTTGAGATACCCGTGTATCACCGCCGGGTGAGAGGTGGTTGCCCATCCAGTCTAGGGTTGGACTTTCTCACCGGAAAACCTCAGCGTGATTAGGATACGCAAACATCCCCGCCAGGTGAGAGGTGGTTGCCTATCTAGACTTCCCTGGTCCAGTGTCTCCGACTTCAGCATTTTGCGGTCGTGGCCGCTACCCTTCCTAGTTGTGACCAGGATGGAGCTTTTGTCCAGGAGGACGAATCCTCGCCACTAGTGACTTCTACCCCTGGGTTGAGCCGGTTTAGGCATTATTCCAGTATGGGCGTGTTTGGGACGGGACCGACCTCTAGGGCAGAGGTACTGTGACATGCATAGCCTTCAAGATTCACCCCTGGTATGAGCCGGTTTAGGCAAAATTCACCAGTATGGGTGTTTATCAGGCGTTACCGACCTCTAGAGCGGAGGTGGCATGACATGTCTAGCCATCAAGTTCCACCCCTGGTGTGTGCCGGTTTAGGCATATTTCACCAGTGTAGGTGTATTTCGGACGTGGGCGGCCTCTAGAGCAGAGGTGCCGTGGTATGGCTCTCGTAGCGATACTACTGGACATACCGGTTAAACTTCACTTTCCACCACCTTTTCCCATCGGCGCCGCACAGCAACCTTTATTTCTTTTCCGCATTTACTTCCTTAACTGGGAGGAGCTTCACTCCACGCGCAGCATTTGAGGAGTCTCGCCAGCAGTGTCTTAACCTCTGGGACAAGCCGGTTCATGCATTTCGCCCTATATGACTGCACTCAGGACGTGGCCGACCTCCAGACCAGAGGTGCCGTGATTTGACGGTTTGCTTCGCTTTATCCTTTCTACCACCTTTTCCGCAGTGATGCTGCGCGGCAACCTCATTTGCAAATTTCTTCATTGGCCGGGAGGAGCACGGCAGCTGAAGATCTCGCCAACAGCGGTAAAGTGGAATGAATTTAAGAACAACACAGAGATAAAACAGATGAGCAAGCAACTTGTGTCTCATGGGTGATCCGAAAAAAAAAATGACATATGCAGGCCACGTGACGAGAAGAAACAGAATACCAAAACAAACTGTCAAGTGGAGCACAACAGGCCGAAGAAAAAGAGATTGCTCTGAAGAGGACGTTGTTAAGAGAAGCCATTTTAGTGGGTATAACATCCTTTGATAAAGTTGAAAAACTCGCTGAAAGCAGGAAAACTTGGCAAACAACTAAGTTTAATGTGATGTTTAATGGCACGGGAAGTGTGTAAGATATAGTGTGATCAGACAGAATAAAATATGTCTGAAAGTCATGCATGATTAAATACTAAACTGCTTTTGAAAGAGGGAAAACTCAGACAGGACTGGAGGTAGAGAGGGTGCAGGGACGATGAAAATTAACATTTCATCCATCATTCCATTCATCCATCCATGTCTTTGATCGGCGATTGGCTAAAGCAATCATTACACCATACACCCTGTGGTGTCTTGCAGGACAGCAACAAATTCCATCTCTCACAGTCTGGCCAGTTTTTGTATTGTGGAAAATTAACTTTATAAGCTACAAATGAGAAGTACACTCATACTTGGTTTAAAGTGCCAAACTCTGCTGTTCCACTTCTATGGCAACTCATAGCAATTTGGATTAACTGTGTAAAACATCACTTTAACTGGTTGATGAGAGATGACAAACTGGTTGAAGATCATGAGACATGACACAAACTGGATGAAGATCATGAGACATGACACAAACTGGTTGAAGATCATGAGACATGACACAAACTGGTTGAAGATCATGAGACATGACACAAACTGGTAGAAGATCATGAGACATGACACAAACTGGTAGAAGATCATGAGACATGACACAAACTGGTTGAAGATCATGAGACATGACACAAACTGGTTGAAGATCATGAGACATGACACAAACTGGTTGAAGATCATGAGACATGACACAAACTGGTTGAAGATCATGAGACATGACACAAACTGGTTGAAGATCATGAGACATGACACAGTGCACACAATAGGGGAAAAATGCATGTAAAAGATGTGATAATATTTATACAAAGTGTCTGCTAGGAACCAACAGGTAGGTGTAATCAAATATCTTTCAGAAATACAGAAAATTTGTAGAGAAATCCATGAACACACAAGAAATATACTACAGCTGGTAGAGTGTACCTGTCATTTGATCCATCATTTCACAATTTGAGGTATCAGCATTTGCTATATTTGTGTTAAGGTTAACTTGCTGGTAAGTTAGCCATAGAGGTATTTCAGGGACTTTGCTAGTCTGGTGGAAAACTGAAGCAAAATTATAAATACAGCACAATAATTCTTGTATTTGTATGATAAAAATCTCACAGCAAAAAAAAAAAATGACAAAGCAAGGAACTGATTTTGTACTGCAGTTGAATGCTCAGTTACCATATTCTTCCATGCATAATACACTCCCATGGATACTTAAAATTTTGGAAAAAAATTTTCATCAAAAGTCATAACATAAAAAAACTGTCATATTTCTTCATCATAAAATCCATAGAACTCTTTGTTGATATTAGTATCAGAAATTGTGAGCCAAATCTTTATCACTGCAAGTATCAGTCTTCATAAACTGTACCATCTTTAGTTCTATCCGGACATTGCTAATTCTGAACTTCTTAAAAGATTTAATGACCACTTCTTGTATGACTCCATTCCTTGATATAATGACTCAGCAGACCTGCTAGTTTCATGACTCTTACTGTTAATGTCAGATATCATTACCAGTTGACTGCATCCATCTTTTCATGTCGGCATCTTAAAATTTTTGTTATAGAAACATCCAAACACTGGAATTAACTTGTTAGGCCACCAGTAATCACAGCAAACTGTGTTTTGAAATAGATGTGAAGGAACACACAAACTGTTCCTATCTATCTAATCTATCGCCCATTTAAACACACACCCTTATTTTTGGACAAAAAGTGCATGTTCATTCATTCATTCATTCATTTGCATGTCCCTTGCAGAACTTTGCCTCCCAAACAGCACTCCTGTAGGCCTTTCGGTTGTGAGCAAGATGGCCTGCTGCTGCTGCGTCCATCTGCAGATCGTCAACGATTTCTTGCAGCCATCTTCATTTTGGTCTTCCTCTTTTTCTTTTTCCCATTATGTATCCTTCCAAAATGGTCTTCTCTAAATTATCATGACGTGTCCAGGTCTCACAGTCATATGTTGTGATGGGAAAGATGCATGCCCTTAAAAATCTTATTTGTGTAGTTCTGTCTGCTCCTCTCCACAGATTCTTTATTTGTTTTACTTTCTGAAGAGCAATAGATGTCCTCCTTTTAATTTCCCTCATTGTATCTCCATTATTAGTTAATAGTGATCCAAAATATTCAAAACTCTCCACTTCTTCCAATTTTTCCTCACTGACATATATTTCAGCTGCCTTGTTTGTTTTGTCAGTTGTCATCAATTTAGTTTTCTTTGCATTAAGATAGAGGTTCTGTTCTTCGCTGTTCTTACGGACTGACATAATTAGTTTTTCCATTCCTTTTTGTGTTGTGGATAGTAACACTGTGTCATCAGCATATCTCCCCCGTGTAGTACCCGGGATCTGCAAAGAATAGGACCACTGTACCCTACCAAGCATGATCGTAAAAGGCGACTAAGGAGGGTTCGGCATAGGGCCAGCAACCCTATCTGGTAAAAAAACTATCAGACTGCTACAGAAACGGAAGCAAGGGAAAAAATAAATGCAGGTGGAAGGAGAAATGCTTATCAAGAAACTGAGCCCATGAAGGTTGTGGATGAAAGCCAGCCACTGGAAGTCCCCAGCCGAACTGCAGACCTCCTGGAACCTAAACACAAGATGCAAATAGGCAGCTGGAATGTAAGAACACTTAACCAGACTGGAAAACTAGCACAAACCATCAAGGAAATGCACAGATACAAACTAGACATACTAGGAATACAAGAAGCAAGATGGACAGGACAAGGCAGAAGGAAATTAACAACACAGCACACAGAAGATACAATAATATGGTCAGGTAAAGAAGATCTTTATGAAGGAGGAGTAGCATTAATTATAACAAAAGAAGCATCAAGAGCATTGTTGAAATGGACCCCAATAAATGAGAGATTATTATATGCACACTTCAACTCAAGATTCACGAAGCTGTCTATTATAGTTTGTTATGCGCCAACAGAAGCAGCTGAAGAGGAATTAAAAGAAGATTTTTACAACAGCCTCCAAGCCACAGTAGAAACAATACCCAAGCATGATATGCTACTCATCTTGGGTGACTTCAATGCAAAAGTAGGTGAAGGAAATGAAGACAGAAGAATAATCATGGGAAGAGAAGGAATTGGAGAAATAAATGAAAATGGAGAAAGACTGCGCAGTTTCTGTGAAGAAAACATGATGACCATCGGAGGGACAATTTTCCAACACAAAAACATCCATAAGGTGACTTGGAGGTCACCAGATAAAACCACAGAAAACCAAATCGATCACATACTGATAAACAACAAGTGGAAACGGTCACTACAAGATGTGCGAGCAAGGAAAGGAGCAGATGTAGGAAGTGATCACAACCTTTTGGTAGCAAAAATAAAACTAAAATTAAGGAAAGCCAAAATCGGAGAACACAGAAAGATACATTTTGATACAAGAAAACTGAAAGACCAGCAAACAAGAAATGAAGTCTCAATAGTACTTAAGAACCGCTTCAGTGTCCTACAAGATGAAGCAGAAATGTCCATACTAGAGTTCAATAAAACACTACAGGAAACAGCAAAAGAGGTGCTGGGATATCAGAAACGGAGAAAAGAGTAATGGATAAGCAAGACCACATAGGAAAAGATAGAGCAAAGAAAAGAAATCAAGAAAAAATTACTGAACACCAAATCACAACGGCTTAAAGAAAAAGTTCTAAGTAATTATGTGTAAAAAGACAAAGAAGTGAAGGAATCATGCTGTCAAGATAAACGTCAATACTATGACAACTTAGCAGAAGCAGCAGAGAAAGCAGCATATACAAATGACATGAAAACCATATATAAAATCACAAAGCATATGACAGGTAACTTCAACACAAGATGTGAAAGTGCAGTAAGGACACAAAATGGACAGCTGGTCAGTGGAGAAAGAGAAAAAATTGAAAAATGGAGGGAACACTTTAACACCCTACTAAACAGAACACAAGCAGCACAAACAATAGACATACCTGAAGCAAAAATGGAACTAAACATCAATACAGGACCAATAACAATAAGTGAAGTAAAGGAGGCAATAAAGAAGCTAAAATCAGACAGGGCACCAGGTGAAGATGAAGTGACTGCTGAGATGTTGAAAGCAGAAGAAACAGAAACACCAAAACAACTTTGCCGGATATTACAACAAATTTGGGATCTAGAAAAAGCCCCAGATGAGTGGAAAACTGGGCTTATAGTAAAACTACCAAAGAAGGGTGACCTCAGAGATTGCGGGAACTGGAGAGGCATTACCCTACTGCCACTCACCAGTAAAGTATTTTGCAGAATAATCATCAACAGAATTGTAACAACACTTGAGGAAAAACTTCGGAAAGAGCAGGCAGGATTTAGGAAAGGAAGATCATGCATAGACCACATATTTGTACTTAGACAAATATTAGAACAGGCAAATGAATGGCATAGCACAACATATGCATTATTCATAGATTTTGAGAAAGCCTTTGACAGTGTCAACAGAGATGCACTGTGGAAAATCCTAAGATGGCATGGCCTCCCCCATAAGATAGTTAATGTAATCAAAGCCCTATACGAAGGTTTTCAGTGCAAAGTGATCTGTGGAGAACATACCTCCAGCAGCTTTAGGGTACAAACAGGAGTAAAGCAGGGATGTGTACTATCAACCTCCAGCAGCTTTAGGGTACAAACAGGAGTAAAGCAGGGATGTGTACTATCACCAACATTATTTATCTTGGCAGCAGACTGGTTAATGAAGGAGGCAACATCAGACAAACGCAGAGGATTACAATGGACCCTTGACACAGTGCTGGAGGACCTTGACTTTGCGGACGACATTTGTCTATTATCAAGCAGTCACAAAGATATGCAAGATAAAATAAACAAGCTAACTCAGAATGCAAACAACATAGGACTAAAGATCAACGTAGGAAAGACAAAGTTAATGAAGCAAAATGTGAACAACAGAAATGTACTCAGAGTAGATAGCAAGTTAGTGGAGGAGGTCAACGAATTTGTATACCTTGGCAGCAGAGTAGTAGAAAATGGAGACAGCACAGAGGACATCAACAGCAGACTTACTAGAGCAAACCAGGCTTTTGCAATGCTGCAGAATATATGGAAATCAAAAAAACTAAGCATAAATATGAAAATCAGGATATTTAAGAGTAATGTTCTAAGTGTACTACTCTATGGAAGTGAATGCGGAAAATCACCAAAACCATAGAAAACAAGTTGAATTCTTTCCAGACTAAATGTTTACAAAGAATTAGAAAAATATTTTGGCCAAACACCATAAGAAATAACATCTTATTGGCAGAAATGCAGATGAAGCCACTGACAACAATTATTGAGGAAAGACGCTGGCGATGGTTGGGACATGTGTTCCGAATGACTGACAACTCACTACCAAAAATAGCACTAAGATGGACACCACAGGGGAACAGAAGTAAGGGTAGACCAAAAGAGACATGGAGAAGAACAACAGAAAGGATGTTGAGCAATAGAGGGCTCACCTGGGCAAGAGCAGAAAAAAAGGCGAAGGACAGGCATTTGTGGAAAACCCTTGCGGAAGCCCCATGTGCCCTGGGCACTTAAGGTTCAGAGAGAGATCAGCATATCTAATCTCTGGTATTTCATAACCTCCAATTGTTATGGCATCGTAATATTCTTTGTCTATATTTTCAGTATACAAGTTAAATAAGTAGGGTGACAATATGCACCCCTGACGGACCCCTTGTTTTATGTCAAACCAAGTTGTTGTTTCACCATTTATTCTTACTGCTGCTTGTTTGTCTAGATACAACAGTGATGTTAATTGTATCAAATGTGTTGGAAATCCCATTTTTTCCATTATTTCCCAAAGTTTCTGGTGTTGTACACAATCAAATGCCTTTGAGAAGTCTATAAAGGATAAATATAGATTCACATTAAACTCTCTGCATCTCTCTATTATTAATCTTAGATTGAATATATGATCTCTTGATCCTCTTCCTTGCCTGAAACCAGCTTGGACCATATTGACTTCTTCTATTTTCTTACGAAGTCTACCCATTATGATTTTTAACAGAATTTTACTGGCATGATTAATCAGGGCAACAGTTCTGTAGTTTGTGCATATATTTCAGGTTACCCTTTTTTGGCAGTGGTATGAATACAGTTCTTTTCCATTCTTTTGGCCAAATACCTGAATGCCATATCTTTTTGCACAGTGCATGATAGATTGTTGCACACTCCTTTCCTCCTGCTTTAATAAATTATACAATGAAAAATATGGTATATGCTCATTTTCATTAATGTATCGGTCATCTTTTTATGATAAAATCATATACATGTATATGCCATCAGTCATTTTGCATGTCCCTTACAGAATTTTGCCTCCCTAACAACTCTCCTGTAGGCCTCTTGGTTGTAAGCAAGATGCCCTGCTGTTGATGCATTCATTCACAGATCACCAACGATGTCTTGCAGTCATCTTTGTCTTGGTCTTCCAAGGCTGTCTTCTCTAAATTATCATAACATTTAATATGTCCAGAATATTTAAGTTTTCTCTGTTTAATCATCTTTATTAGCCAACCTTCAATATTAAGTTCTTGTAGTATAGATATATTTCTTTTTTGTGTCCATGATATTTGAAGAATATATATGCATTAAAACATAAGACAAGTAAAATATCTGTGTAAACTGAATATTTTATAAGACAACATCTGTAAAAGAATTCTTGTATTTCAGTACTAAACTGTTATGCTGCTTTGTAAAACATCATATCTTATTATACCATTTAGAATAAAGAAGACATATAAATCTGTCTTTTATTAGATATTGTGAAAAGAAGTATCACATTTTCATTTTTTGCATTACAGAAGAAGAAACAAAACAAAACTCTAAAAGCAGCAACATAAAATACATGTTTTTACATTTACAGTATAAAACTACTGCTAACAAATTTTCTACATCCAAATTATTCACTTCATGAATGGTTGCCATATTTCATATTTGCACCACAGAATGACATTTTGGTTTTTTTTTTCACATAATCTGAGCATTAAACACACAGATGATGATTCTTCAAACCTTGAAGACCTAACAAATAAATGGTCAGGAAATATTTTATGATCAAACCTTCAACATTTATCACATACAGAAGAAATATCTTCAGAACTAGAACAATTGTGAGCAAAATAGAAAAAAAAAGTTCAGCAGTTAAAATGTCATCACAAAATAATGTATGCAGATAAAGTTTAAATTATCAGTTTTTACAATGGAAAAAAATACGAGCTAACGGAAAGAGCACAAATTAAAGACCTGCTATTCTTCACGTATTTTTCTGCTCCTACGAGTTACTAATGTTAAAAACAAAACGCAGAGAATGCAACAATGATTTGTCACACAAAACACGTGATATGTGGAAAAAAAATTACTGTAAACTAAAAATAAGATTAAACATTAATAAATAAAATGGTATTTTTAAAATTAAAAACAAAAGAAACATTAAAAATGATTAAATATAAGTTAACATAAGGATGAATTAATATGTTACAAACAAATATTTTCAAATATCAAAATATTTCAACAGTGATGTGTATACATTTCCAGTTTTTTTTTTTTAGTTTGAGCTGACAGAAAGTGTCACAAATTTATTTGTTTTTTTTTTAACTTTAACTCCATGATTGTGATGATTTGGTTCATTGGTGGTTTGATTTATCATTCAGATAACAGACATTTCATTACAGCAAAAATAATGTTGCAGATGACAACCTGTCAGCAAGCCAAGTTATAGGAAGTAATGTCACATTTAAAGGCTGTGCAGAGTATCAAAAATATAAACCTTCCTCACAGCTTGTCAGATGCTGTGATAGTTCTTGAAGTAAACCACGATGAATGCTGAAGATGAAAAACTGTTGCAATCTTAATTTGGATGAATTTAGTTGCCAGAATAGATTTATAGGTCATGAAAACAGCACCTTCAGCTCGTACTGATGATTACTTACTACTCTGCTATGAAAATATCCATATCAAACTTTTCAATATGAAAATTTGCTGTAAGAATTTTCTGATACATCATGTGACATAAAATAATTAGTGTATAAGTATACAACTATACACGAAGCACTGCAGTAAAGCTGTGATACCAAAATGTATAAACTAGGGAAAAAAGTAAGAACAGCTTTATTACTTAACAACTACAAAGTTGTGATGTTTTGACATGAGCCTTAATCATACAAACACATACAGAATGAAGAAATAGAGAGAGAGTAGATAAAGTATAGATTTCAATGGCCCCAGCCATAGAGGAAAATCTGATTTTCTGGTAAAAGCTATCAATGTCATGCAGATGACACCTAGTGCCCATGAACTGCTACATTCAGGACTATTGGACGCTGGAACCAAACAGTTTGAACTCATTCAGCTACACTTAACATTCTTCTCCTCCACAATCATAATCCATTTCCATTAAGCTATCATGTAGATAGATCCACCTATCACACATCACAAGTCTCTATTTAAACATTCTCTATGCTTCACCATGCACATTTCTGTACATTTCTGAATGAGCATATTTTAAACGTTCACCCGGCGCATTTCTGAATGTCTGTCAGAAAAGCTCCATATTCTTTCAAGGCATTTCTGAATGACTGTCAGAAAATCTATATGTTCTTTCAAGCTAAGTGCTCTATTCATTTTATTTATTTATTTTTTTTTAACATAGGATTCATGTGAATCTATACTTTATCTCCTCTCTCTATTTTTTTGTCCTATATGTGTTTGTATGATTAAGGCTCATGCCAAAACGTCACAATTTTGTAGTCGTTAAGTAATAAAGCTGTTCCTACTTTTTTCTAGTTTATACATGTGATAGAAACTAATGTGTGAAATATCTTAAATGTTAACTGCAATTAGATACAATTTATCCATAATAAACTGTCATGTACAAACATAAAAACTGAACATTTGTAATAACTTTTTCGTAAACATATGTATTAAAACTGTCATCAATATAAACATTAAAAATAACTGATCTAAAGAAATACAATTTTTAAAAACAGTATTACAACATTTACAAGTCTGCCATAGACCATTTATATTCTTATGGAATGGTTAGTTAAACAAGTAAAGAAATTAACCTTGAACAAAATAAGGACTGGAGTTTTAGTGACATGCATCTTACATCCTTCCTGTGCCATTAAACATCACATAAGGCTCATATGGTAATTTGCCAAGATTTTCTATTTTCGGAAATATTTTCAGTGACATGCATGGTAAGAGTCAAATCTAACATGCTTCTCTCTATCTCAGAAGAAACTGGCAATGGAACAAATCATGTGTGCTATTACATCAGAGTAACAGATACATCAGCGCAAAGTAAGAGTAAACAATTGATTTGAAATAAAACAAACTTTGTACAATAAAACATAATATAACTTTGTGTAAGTTGTAAAATCAAGCCCAAACTATAATAATAAAACTCTGTATAAATGTATGCAAAGTGAATAAAACTCAATTTATTTTCTGGAAATGTGTCAGCCTAAATTAAAACTTTCTATTCAATTCTCATAACATCATCTGTATGAGAGATCTAACATAACAAGCAAGATACATTCTTGTGGTTTTAGGTCAGCAGTTGCACTGATATATGTTCAAGGTTTTTCTTCTTTTTTGTAACTGATTTAATTGTGAATATAACCTTTTTATTCACATTTACATGTGCAAAAGGAAAGATATATTTTGTTGTATTATCCATATCCTTACAAAGAGATTATAAATGTCTGAGCAGAATAACCTTCACACTGTTGTTGTTTGTTCACTTGTAAACATGAAAAGGTGAACTGATGTAAAATACTTTTTTTTTTTTTTTTCCGGAATTCCTGATAATAAGATAAAAAGGTATTCCTCGGCTCTGGTCAGGCGTTGCTATTTCTTTACATTTCAAACTTAAGTCAAAAAGGGTGACATTGCAAAAAATTGTTAGTTTTTTTAAAAAAATTTTGTTTCTGAATGTTTCCCAATAAAGTTACCTATAGTTGTAAAATAAGATTACTAAGAATTCTGGATGATTTCACATTTTGAAACCATCATTTCCACACATTAATTCAACTGGAAGCAGAAATTAATGCAACAATAAAAAGGATAGTCTTGATGTTTTAATTTGTGACTCCATGCTGGCAACTGAACATCTGATTTGAAGTAGCAGGTCTGTAGCTTCAGGTGAAGCAGTTAAATACATGCTTAGAATGTATCATTGTTATGGGCACACTGGACATTTGGAATGTGCCCTAGTAAGAGACAGTATCAAAAACAGGAATCTAGCAAGACACACATACAGAAAATCTCTTTCTAATATAGAAAGTGAAAACTACACAACTCTCTAGATCAGAAGTAGTAGCAGTTTAGTTTTCACTATGATATAGAACACCACCCTCCTCCCATTTCCTTACCAGCTGACTCAACCTGAATATTCTTTGTTGCCTGATAGAGATCGCCTGAGACTTTATCTGAAACTGTGTGACTGATATCAGGCAGTAAAGAACTACCATGTCCATCTTTGTTCTGTATATCTTCAAAACACTGCAAAGATTTCAGATTAAAACACACAATACAAAACTTAAGGGATAATTTCAGGACATATAATGGTTGCTGGTGAAAAGTTGGAATGAAAATTTTGTAAATACATTACTTCAGCAACTTTTTTTTTATAACCAATAGACTGGACAACAATGTTTGATAACTTAGGGACTGACCAGTCTACATATAGTCAGTGTGATAAGTCTTGTTAACTTTACTCTTCATTGTTATCAAGGCTGGTTAGTCTGAAAAGAAAGAGGACTGAAAGTTGGACATATTTTTTTTTATATGACTTTCCTTTGAACAGAGGTTGGAGTGTTTTTGTATAAATTGAACAGTTTCTGATCTATTTTATTTCTGGAATCAGACTAGTATGTCTTCAGAACTTCTGCAGCACTATTTAATCATATATATTCAGAATAAGATATAGAGGGCAGACTGCTTGATTTTCTCAGATACTGACTCTCACTGTTTGAGCTAGAATTTGAATAAAGCAGCACACTTTCACAATCATGTGTGGTATTAGTGTCATATTTATGATTACCATCATTACTGGACATATCGTTGCTGTAAAGGAAGGTCTCTGACATTGATCTCCTGAGTTTTTTGGGACTGACCTGAGCTTGAATGCAGAATACATCTCTCATATTGTCATCCTTATGAGTGTGACATGTAAAAATTTCTTGGATTTTGGAGATCAAGACTGCTTGAGTTTTGGCCTTTCCAGAGCCACTATTATGTAAGGGATCTTTAAAAGTTTCAGAATTTTGGCAGATGCCTGAATTGAAGTAATCCTGTGCCTCCTGGGAAAAATCAGTCAACTTAACTGAAGAGGATCTTTCTTGTGTGAATATCAAAGTGTTAGGATACTTTATAAAGTTCTTGGTCTCATGTGAGGAAGCTCTGTCAGTGGTCAAATCATTGCCAGTTGGGACTAATGAAAAGTCAGAAAATGACGTAATGGAAGCAGCTGATATTTTATTACATGTCACAGGTACAACTGATCTGGTAGACTTTGAGTCACATACCTGATCAGGTGACAGTTTTCTGCCTCCACTAAAAGATATCTTTTTAACTGAAGATTTCAGCTCCATCTCTCGATACATCTCATATAATTTCTCCATCTCCTTGTACATCTCTGGGTCTTCCTGTGGAGACTCCAGAACTTCAGGACTAACATGAATAAAACCATTTTTTAGAATGAGGGCTTGAATTTCTGCAAGAGAAACTGGACTCAGCTGTGTGGCCAGCTGTGTGGTTGGAATCTCACTTCTAATGGCCTTCATAACTTCTTTATGAGTTTGAGGTTTTATTTTATTTTCTGGCAAGGTGGAGTCTACCCAGTCTTCTGTTACATTGGTTGTGTTAGTACCAGGATGAGAAGCAGGTTCTACAGGCTTTGTTTCATGTGGTCTTTTATTCTTTGGCACTTCTCTTTTCTTTATGGATGTGGGATTAAACTTAGAGCCTGTTCTAGAGATATGCGGTCCTGAATACAACTGATCTACTGACCCTCCCAATGGGGACTGTCTACTAACTATTCTAGACTTGGGAAGTGATCTTGAAGTCATATTTTTCTTCGCTAGTTGTACCTCATGACGGCCAGAGCTATCCCTGCTAATCATCAACACATCTTCATTTTCCTTTCTATGTAAAATGTTCCTTTTATCAGGACTGGTAGATGTAAATTGTTTAGTTGTATTTGGTGACTTTACTTTCAGAGCAGAGTTCTTGATGAGATCATTGATTTCTTCATCATCAGAGAAAGTTATTTCATTAATTATTACTGGATTTTTCTCAACATCTGCTGTGTGCTGAAGCTTTGATGTGGTTTTTTGCATCGTTAGTTTATCTGTCTGAGATATGGTGTCTATGGAGTGTCTTCTTTGTCTAGTTGAAGTAAGTGTCTTGTTTCCTGAAGCAGACAAAATACTACTGCTGCCACCTATAACATATTTTTGACGAACATCACTCACTGCTGGATTTCTAACATGTGACCCAGGTTTAATTGTTCTCTTTACATTGTCAGATTTTCTATGGCCATCTCCCTTATTTTTTATGCTATTGCCATTTGCTGTGCTAAGACTACTCAGAGCTGGGGATTTGACTACTCTCAAAGATTTATCATCACTGCACATACTGGCAGGAGATAAAAGAGTTTTATCCAAGTATTTAATTTTTGGATTATTGTTGGATCTGGACACTGTTACTGTAGATATGCTGCTGAGATCTGTCATGCTGTTGAAATCTGTGTTTATTCGAGACAAATCTTTCTGAGATACCTCAGTGGAGATGGTATCATTATCACTTCTGGTAATCTCATTGTACAGAGGACTGGGTGTACGTGGTGTGGTGGAGTAACGACTGACTTGTGGTTTTGGAATACGACTAGGGGTTATAGGCCTTTCTTTGGCTGTGCTGTTCAAAGTTTGTGCCACTGGCTTTGGCAATGTGTCATCCTTTTGCTTGTTCAACACAGTTTGTGGCACATTTTTGTAAGAAGTGAGAAGACTGTTTGGTTTTGTTGGTTTAGAGCTTTTTCCTGCAAACTCTAACCCATTTTTAGATTTCTCCCAGTCTGAAATTTCACCATCTATTTTTGTTAAAGCATCCTGTTTTGAATCCACTATATTATAACCTATTTTTGAAGTTCTGTTTAAATCACTGACAATTTGCTGCTCATGACTGGATATTGGAATCTTTCGTTCTGAAGAGGCTGTCACTGTTGGATGAGATAAAGTTGTTTCCTCTGTAGCATCAAGAATTCTCTGTTGCAGTCTGGGTGCATCTGGTCTGCTGGTATCAAGTTCTGATGAAATGTCTACATTAGAGAACTGAGGCAGGCTTTTTCTTTTTGCTTTTCTTTCTGTGTCTGGCCCAGTATCTTTTATGACAGTC
Organism: Achatina immaculata; assembly: GCA_009760885.1. Lineage (NCBI taxonomy): Eukaryota > Metazoa > Mollusca > Gastropoda > Stylommatophora > Achatinidae > Lissachatina > Lissachatina immaculata. The sequence goes on from CM019698.1 coordinate 43,428,170, forward strand.
TGTCTGTTACAATCCTCAGGCGATAAAGGGCAATGCACTGAATAAGTTTTCTGACCTGAGACACAAGTATACAATGAGTCATTTTCATACAGCTCTCCTAATGATTTTCCACCCCAGAGCTTAATGTGAACTGATTGGTCTGTTGGTAAAGGATGAGTTGAACTGGGCAAAGGTCTAAACTCTGTGGTAATGGTGGTTCCTTCACCAACATTAATGGCAGTGTCAGATTCATATGGTCTGTCCAGACTTGAGGAAGAGGACCTGGTCCTTGCTGGCGAGTGCTGCTCAGCTTCATCTAGTAAAGCAGATCTGTGGAAACATCGAGTTCTCATTTAAGTATAGGATGAGATTGGACTGATGCAGTGTAAGGCATTAACTGGGAGTGTCTTGAAGATACAAATAAGAAAGTACTGATCACAATGTAATAATGGAGACATCATATTAAAAGACATTATGTCATTCATACATAAACTAGTAGATCAACTGAATAATGATCAGCTCCATATAAAACTATGGTTAAATAATGAAACAGATGTGTACAAAGACATCAAAACAAAGGAATAACCAACTGAACAATATTCTCTGATTACAGCTGATATTTTAAATGAAATGAAGTTTATACTTTTTTGAATGTTGACTGACAGTATAATCACAGTTAGCTAGAAATGAAGTGGGAAAGTTTGAATTAACAATGTCTCATTTTGTCTAGTCTCCATATAACTTTCAGTGTTGAGGAAATAAACAGACATCTGCTTCATATTATGGGACATTCAAGTACTAGGTTCACTAACAAATGATTTAGACAGGCATTTTTTTCCAATGGTGCTAGCTGCTAGAGAAATTAAAATATGTCAGTTAAGGACATGTATATAGGTCAGTTAAGGACATGTATATAGGTCAGTTAAGGACATGTATATAGGTCAGTTAAGGACATGTATATAGGTCAGCAAATCATGCCCAAGGCTTCCTGCCAGGCACAGCAGAGGGGATGTATTAGCACATCATTTTTCCGCCAACCCCATGCACACACAGACAACAAGATGGAAGTTGACTACCGCAAGACAGTGATGGACTACACGGTTTCTTTAGAAGGAAGGTGAAATCACATTGAATATCCATTGTCATTTAGCTGGTGATAAGTCATGGTTTCACTACCATACACCAGAGACCAAGCAACAGTTGATGCAATGGAGACTCAAAGAAAGCCTCCTCTTTTTTACATCTTTCCCGTGCTGTTAAACGTCACATAGGACTCGCATGATAGTTTCAGTGAGGTTTTCAACTTCATCAAGGTATTTTATGCCCACTAAACTGGCCTCTTTTTAGAATTTCATGTGGTTGCCCTCTTTCTTCGGCCTGTTGTGTTTCACTTGATAGCTTGTTTTGGTATTGTTTCTTCTCACCACATGACAAATATGTGTCCATCTCCTTTTTCTGATCACCAATGAGACAGAATGTTGTTTTGCCTCATCTATGCGTTGTTCTTCAATTCGTTCTATTTTATACCAAGTACTTTCCTTAGGCATTTGTTTCAAAAGAGTCTAATTCATTTTCTATTTCTTTAGTTGTTTTCCAGCTTTCACATGCATAAATGAGGGTGGATATTACATCTGAATTGAATAATCTTAGCTTAGTTTGTGGTTTTATAACTTTTGAATGCCATATGTTCTCAAAATTCTTGAAGGTCAATGCTGTTTTTGCAATTCTAATTCTAACTTCCTTTTTGGTGTCACTATCCTGGTCTATGTAGTTGCCGATGTATGCAAATTGGTTTACTTCTTCAGTGGCTGCTATTTCTATGTATTTTTTTCCTTTTTGATTAATGGTAAGTTTCATTATTTTTTTCCTTGTTAATTTCAAGTCCTATTTTGCTAGCCAGTGAAGACAAGGTATCTGTTTTTTTTCTTGAGTCAAATTCACATTGTCACTGACAAGAGTTATGTTATTTGCAAAAATCAAGATCTTCTAACAAAATCAAGATCATCTAGTTGGGTCCCTTATACCTAGACAATGCCTGTTTTACCTGTGCAATATTTTTTCATTATGACGTCTATGGCACTTCCAAAAAACAAGGGAGCTAGTTGTTTCACACCTCTTTCAATCTGAAATCATTCACTCATTCCGTCTTCTGTGTTGACTGCACAAACATATCCATTGTAGAGATCCTTAATGATGTTGACAATTTTAGATGGTATTCCATATAGACTTAAAATTCTCCACAATGAATCTCTGTGTATGATATCAAATGCCTTTTTTAAAGTCTATGAAGCTTAGGGTTAATGGTTTTATTTTTCAGTATGTTCTTCAAGTATTATTCTTAGAGTAAAGATCTGGTTGAGACAGCTTCTCCCTTTTTGAAATCCTGCTTCTTGTTCTCTCAATGCAGTATCTACCGTATTTTAAGTCTATTCACAATGACTTTGCAAAATATTTTCGACACAACTAAATGTAAGGTTTTTCCAATTACTGCAGTTGCTAGGTTTGCCTGGTTTTTTTTTTTTTTTGTACTTTTAACATTAACTCTTTTTTTTCCGTCTAGAAGAGACCTTGTCTTCTTTACGCTCTCTGTAGTTGGCTCATATTGTCACTGTGTTAGTAGCTTTTAACACTTCGGCTGTGAGGAAGCCTCACACCAAGAAATTTTGTGCAGCTCCTTCAGAAGGGAAACAGATGGTTATGGTTTTTTTTTTGGGATGACCGTGGTGTACACTTGGTTGACTGGCTTCCGTAGGGGATGATGATAACAATGCATTTTGTTGTTAGTCATTAAGAAGTTTATGCTGTAAAATCCAACAGTGACATAAGGGAAAGTGGTCCAGTCATATGTTGCTCCTGCATGGTAATTTTTTGCATGACCACACATGAGCTGTGAAGTAGTTGCTGAGTTGGAGTCCTTGGGATTTATGATTCTCCTGACCTTGCTCTCCTAATGACTATGCACTGCCTGAGGCTATGAGGAAACAGCTGAGAGACCACAGTTTCAAAGATAATGAAGAAATGCAAGAGGCTGTCCATCAGTGGGTGTGCAGTACCCCAAAGACTGGTTCCACAAGAATATATGGAAATTACCAGAATGCTGGCAATGGTGCACTGAGCTTGGGAGGTGAATACACTGAATATGCTGGAAGTATAATCTGGGTGCTGGGCATGGCCACAGTTTTCACTACACGTAAAGTCTAAATCATTTGTTAGTGACATAGTATTTTGTACTTTTCTTCACCAACCTATTTTATGGGCAGCCTTGTCCTGTTTTCTACAGTTATTGGTAGGAATGTTGTCTGAGGTATACTGTCTGGTGGAAGTGATGTGGCCAAACCATTTGACTTGTTTTTGGATGTAGTGCAATATTGGTGCTACTCCAACTCTTGCCCTGACTCTGTCATGCTCTGCATTTAATGTTCTCTTTAAACATCTCATTTCTGTTGTGATGAGTTTCCTTCTTTTTTTTCTTAATGTTAGTGTCCATGTTTGACAATGATAGCACAGAGTTGGGAGGAAAATGCTATTGTACAGTGTTTTAACAATAGAAGTAGAAATTTCAGTAAGAATTAAATGAAAATACAAGCTGGGTATGCAATAAGCAAAGTGAATAAAGAAATTCAGTCTTTATAAGTCAGTATATGATTAAAAACTTCTTTACAATTATCAGACTACATAACTGTCTGCCATTAGTTCTCAAATATTTTGCTTATCACTTTCTTGTGCCTTATATTTTCTGCTACTCCTGATATATGACAAGAAATGACCACAGAAACAGATTAGACTGATGTACCTGCCAGAAGATGCAGTTAAACTTTCAACAGGTGGTAGAGACTTGTTTTTTTTACTTCGACCTCTTCCTCTCAATGGCACTGCACTGACAGGTGTTCTTGTGGAAGATGTTGCTGGAATGTCTTCTGATATTACAAGAGGGGATGAGCTTCTAAGGCGTCCTGGGCTAACAGACTCGATCGGCTGACTAGATAAAGAACCACTAGGAGACTGGTGGAACAAAGCTTTGGCAATACACTCTTCATGGATTTGACTTGGCATAATTGTCGCTTTTTTAGATGGTTTGTTAAGACTGATATCACTCTTTGGGGGCACTGGAATGTGGTGAGGTATCACTAAGGTAGGACTACTTGTCCTGGAGATCTGAGGTGATAAAGAGCTATTTCTGGAATCAGGGGAAGCAGAGGGTTCTTGTCTCTGGGACCTGGAAGTCTTAGCTGTGGAACGAGTGGTGCTAGTGCTAGGATTAGGGGACCTTTGCTGCTGGTTGACAGCCATTTTGTGAGCAAACCCTCCCGTGCTTGCTCTGTGACCTGCGAATACATATGCATGAAAGTGAACCTACAAATGAAAAATAGAATGAGTAGACTGAGCATCAACCTGTGTAAACATTTTGTGGCACTAGACAAAAATATTTCTATGCAGTTTAAGTTGCAAAGATCATACCATAAAATTTATCTATCAATACAATATCCTATGTTATGTCATTTAACAGTGTGTACATAAAATTACATGAAGAAGATGCATAAAGAGAAGTTAAAAACACCGAAAAAAGAGACAATGTTATTTGGATGATTTACTTCTTACTGAGCAATAAAAACCCCCATCACACTGTGACTGACAGCGAGTCATTTTCATATGCACGAGTTCACCCTGGTTTTTTAGTTGAGAGTGAGTTAGTTGACGGACTGAGAGTGAGTAAGTTGATGGACTGAGAGTTAGTTGATGGACTGAGAGTGAGTGAGTTAGTTGATGGACAGAGTTAATTATTGATGGACTGAGAGTGAGTTAGTTGATGTACTGAGAGTTAGCTGATGGACAGAATGTGTGAGTTAGTTGATGGACAGAGTTAATTATTGATGGACTGAGAGTGAGTTAGTTGATGGACTGAGAGTTAGTTGATGGACAGAATGAGTTAGTTGATGGACAGAGTTAGTTAGTTGATGGACTGAGAGTGAGTTAGCTGATGGACTGAGAGTGAGTTAGTTGATGGATCATTCTCACTGCACATTGTACAGTTAGTCCATAAGCGCTCTGATCCCATCTTCAGTATTTCCACCAGCAGCTAACAATACCAGTTCTATGTTGATTAACTAAACTGGTTTAGTTGAGAGTAACTAGTGATACAACTTTTGACTTTTCTCTAGCTTTTCTGTAGATATTTGCTACACTAAGGAAACCAATTATTTTGTGGCCAAACAAGAGTCAGTTCTCCATAGGCCATATAAGTGTTAGGTGGTGAGTAGTAGTTCAGATTCTGTAACTCACAGTATGTGATCATGAGACAAAAAACTTGATAGATTGCAACTGTGCCTGGGTGCCTCTCACATTTTCCACTTCCTATATGAAGTCAAACAACAACCCATCTCACAGGTGATCAGAAGAAGAAGATTGACACATGTAGGCCATGTAATGAGAAGAAACAATCAGAGAATACCAAAACAAGCTATCAAGTGGAGCACAACAGGCCAAAGAAAAAGAGGTCGACCACGTGAAACTCTAATGAGGATATTGTTAAGAGAAACCAGTTTAGTGGGCATAGCATCCCTTGATGAAGTTGAAAGACTCACTGAGAACAGGAATATTTGGCAAACAACTATGAGAGCTCTATGTGACAATGAGAGGCATGGGAAAGAATGTAAGACATAAAGTCATTCTGAATAGACTTAAAAGATACAGTGGATACTGCAGTGAGAGAAAACCAAGGAGGATTTCAAAAAGGGAGAAGCTGTCTCAACCAGATCTTTACTCTAAGAATAATACTTGAAGAACATATTGAAAAACAAAAACCATTAATTCTGAACTTCACAGATTTTAAAAAGGTATTTGATAGCATACACAGAGATTCACTGTGGAGAATTTTAAAGACTATGTGGAATACCATCTAAAATTGTCAACATCATTAGGGATCTCTACAACGGATACGTTTGTACAGTCAACACAGAAGAAGGAATGAGTGAATGGTTCCAGATTGAAACAGGCGTGAAACAAGGATGTATATTATCTCCTTTGTTTTTTGGAATTGCATAGACTTCATAATGAAAAAATTTTGCACAGGTAAAACAGGCACTGACTGGGTACATGGGACCCAACTAGAAGATCTTGATTTTGTTAGAAGATCTTGATTTTGCAGATAATATAACTCTTATCAATAACAATGTGAATTCCACGCAAGAAAAAGCAGATATCCTGTCTTCACTGGCTAGCAAAATAGGACTTGAAATTAACAAGAAAAAAGAATAATGAAACTTCCCATTAACCAAAAAGGAAAAATATACATAGAAAGAGCAGCTCTTGAAGAAGTAAACCAACAATTTGCATACATCGGCAGCTGCACAGACCAGGATGGTGACACCAGAAAGGATAGAATCAGAATTGCAAAAGCAGCACTGACCTTCAAGAATCTTGAGAACATATGGCATTCAAAAGTTATAAGCAGAAAAATAAAGTTATGACTATTCAATTCAAATGTAATATCCACCTTTATTTATGCATGTGAAAGATGGGAAACAACTAAAGAAACAGACAATAAATTAGACTTTTTTTAAAACAAATGCCTAAGGAAAATGCTCAGTATAAATTGGAATGAATTCAAGAACAACATAGAGATAAAGCAGATGAGTGAACAACAACCAGTCTCATGGGTAATCAGAAAAAGGAGATGGACATATGTCAGTCACATGATGAGAAGAAGCAGAGAATCCCAAAACAAGCTATCAAGTGGAGCACAACAGGCCGAATAAAAAGAAGTAGACAATGTGAAACTCTAATAGGACACTGTTAAGAGAGGCCAAATTAATAGGCATAAAATCACTTAATGAGGCTGAACAGCTTGCTGAAAATAGTGAACTACCATGTGAGGGCCATGTGATGTTTAATAGCACAGAAAGGATGTAAGCTATACAGTTTAAATTTAACTTCATCTCACTCCTTTCCCATGCTCAAGAATGGTGCCAGTCTAGTCCCTGGTTTTGATTTGTATGCCACAGTGAGCAAAAACATACTGTAATGTCTAGAGTCAGTTTTATTCTTCCAGGTCAGAAAGTATGTGTTTCTCTAGCAGAAAATCAAGAAAAGAGACATATCCACACTCAATCACAGCTTATGCATAAGTTACCTCTGTAGTTGCACTGACATGGATCATGCTTATCCAGGTAATTTTCTAGTGTGTCCCAGCCACCCCCAACTCTCACCATGACATGGTTTCGAAGAATCTGTAAAGAAAAGTAACAATGTTACCATCTTACCTCTGCCAAAATACCAGAATATTAAAAAAAATATGATCTATACATCTTCCTTGATTTTAGGAAATATTAAGTCCTGCTGTTGTTCAAGAACTTAAAACCCAGGGCATGATGTGACTTGAACATTGCTGAGGAAAGCCATTTTGTTTATATCCTAGCATATTGTTACAGATGCTCATTAAATAACAGAATTGTAGGATCTGAAGTTCCAATTGTGAAGTGTCGAGGCCAAGACATTAAGAGAACACATTTCATGAGGTATCTAGGGATCACATTTGATTGTTCATTGTCCTTTGCACACCATGTAGACATTGCAATACATAAGCCAGGAAAGTATTGGGAGTGGTTAGGTTAATGGTCACAGCGGGCTTTCCACAGCACACTCTCCTCTTGCTGATGGTACTGTCATATACTAGTACTGTCATCACTGGATTATGGTCTTGGCCTGCTCACCCTGTCCAATGCACAGCTGAATAAACTAGAGCATGTACAGAATGAGGAGCTGAACTTTGTGTTCAAGATCTCATCCATCATCACTGTATGTCTTCCAACATGGTAATACATACAGATGGCTCAGTGACTCAGAACAGGAATGGTTGGGGTTTTGTTGCCTCCCAAAATGGAAGAGCAATGGCACAGGGTTCAGGAGCCTTTGAAATCACCGCTTCAAGCATACGAACGAATGGAAACTGAGGCTGTGTCAGCGGCAATGGGATGGTTGGTTGCTCATGATGTGGTTAATTGGTGTCATTGTGATGGATTCACCGAGTATGGATTGTAAGACTGAGAAGAATTTGCTTTGAAAAGAATGGGTTCTTCTTGGATCACTACTAATTAATAATGGAGATACAATGGGAGAAATTAAAAGAAGGACATCTATCGCTCTTCAGAAAGTAAAACAACTAAAAAATCTGTGGAGAGGAACAGACAGAACTACAAAAATAAGATTTTTAAGGGCATGCATCTTTCCCATTGCAACATATGCCTGTGAGACCTGGACACTTAACAAAACAGCTGAGAAACACATAAATGCCTTTGAATATAAATGATACAGAATAGCTCTTCAAATATCATGGACACAAAAAAGAACAAATATATCCATACTACAAGAACTTAATATTGAAGAAGGCTGGCTAGTAAAAAGGAATAAACAAAGAAAACTTAAATATTTTGGACACATTAAATGTCATGATAACATAGAGAAGACTGTCTTGGAAGGGTACATAATGGGAAAAAGAAAGAGAGGAAGACCAAGGCAAAAATGGCTGCAAGACATTGTTGATGACTGCAAATGGATGCATCAGCAGCAGGCCATCTTGCTCACAACCGAGAGGCCTATAGAAGTGCTGTTAAGGAGGCAAAGTTCCACAAAGGACATGCAAATGAATGAAGAATGGGTTCATCTGTTAAGCCAATCAGCTGTAACAAGCCTAATGTGGCTTTACTGTCCAGGGCATGCAGGAGTACATGGCAATGATGTGGCAGACAGACTTGCTGGACAGGCAAAAATAAATGGCAGACTGACAATGGACAAGGGGGACAGTGCTAAGGTTGTATTGGACAGACCGGGGGAGAATGAAGAGTGGGAATGGAAGAACAATGTAGCTGTGAAAAGACTGCTGGAGCTAGGACAAATTAAAGGTGCTGGCAGGAAATCTGAACTGCATGGCAGAAAACGCATTGTAAACAACCAGTATTTAACCAGAACTATTTGCAAACATACTCTTGGATGGATGCTGTGGAGCATATGTGAGGTTTGTCCTGATTGCAGTAAGCCAGAGTTGAATTTTGAACTTCGAACTTTACAGATGGAAAATTTTATTTGAGCATGTTGTATTAGTTTTTTTGGAAGGATTCTGTTAAGTGTATCATTTTAAAAAAATTTAGTGCAGTAAAATACATTTTTGACTCAACATTTAACAGTGTTAACAATCTTCCAGTCCATTATACTTTTGAAGAATTAAAGTTATCATTGTTATATAAGAAGATATAAAAAATAGTGATAATTTAAATGACAATAAGGCAAGCATTGTAAACAGAGTTTAGCAAAATGGTGAGATGACTTTAGTGAAGTGATAGGTGTGCTGGTTAACCATGAGTTTCTTTTTATCTATAGGATGATAAGTTTCACATTTTATTATCCATGCAGCTAGGTTTTATGTGCAGAGTTTTAAAAAAATTAGTTCAAATGAAAATTACACGTACCCCAGCATAAGATAAATGTTGGTGTGATTAGATAATGTATATGGCATGCTTAGTTTCTTAATTTTTAGGAAAATATCATTAGCAATTTGTCTGTTCTTGGTGTTTGTTGTTGGGGTCTGCTCTTGTTGTCTGAATTCTGCTCTTAGTGTTTGTTGTCTGAATTTTCCTTGTTGTTTTCCTAAATGAAGAAAACACATGAGGGGTGACTGATAAGTTCTCAGCATAAGGTACAAATACTTGAAACACACTGAAATTGTATATCAGGTTAATATAAGATTAAACGCAAAGTTTCAAGAAAATAATTTCAAACAAATTTTTTTTACAGGCTACTGAAGTAGTAAGGGGTGGCAGAAATTGAGAAAATGGATAACACCTTCTTACAGCACAGTGAATAAATGGCAGCTCAGTTCAGACATGGAAGGGAAAGTCTGGAAAATGATCCCCTTCAAGGAAGGAAGGAACCACTGGCAGAATCCATGACATGATAATGAAGGATCAATGACTAACTGAGCGGTACATTGCTACTGAGTTGGGCATCTCCCAGGAATGTGTTCATGCCATTATTCACAATGATCTTCAAATGACAAAGGTCTCTGCTCGATGGGTCCCGAAACTTCTTGGAACTGATCACAAACGACAGTGTCTCAACATGTCAAGAGACAATCTTGGCCATTTTTCTGCAGATCCTGAAAAGTGTCTTCAGCAATTTGTGACTATGGATGAGACTTGGGTTCATCATTTTCAACCAGAAACCAAAGAACAGTCAAAGCAGTGGAAACATCATGGATCCCCACCTCCAAAGAAAGCAAGGGTGGTTCTGTATGCAGGGAAATGATGGCTTCCATTTTTTGGGATTCAGAAGGTGTACTGTTGGTGGATTATTTTGAAAAGGGTAGAACAGTCACCGGGGCCTATTACACTAATCTTGTGAAGCAACTGCGGGTCAAACTGAAGAAAAAGCATCGAGGGAAATTGACAAGAGAGGGAAATTGACGAGAGGAGTCATCTTTCATCAAGACAATGCTCTAGTTCACAAGTCGACAGTGGCAATGGCTGCCATTCATGAATGCAGCTTCCAGCTTCATGAACATCCTTCTTATTCCCCAGATTTGGTCCTTTCAGACTATTATCTTTTTACCAAACTCAAAAAGGAGCTCAGTGGTCACAAATTTGCTTCAGATAATGGTGTCATTCATGCTGTAGACCACTTTCTACTGGCACAAGATGCTGACTTTTACAAAGAAGAGATCCATATGCTCCCGGATCGCTGGACTAAGTGCATAAACTTACAAGGGGACAATGTTGAGAAATAACCCAAAAAAGTTGTCCACAAATAATCCTTTGTACCTTATGCCAAGAACGTATCAGTCAGCCCTCATATCTACAGTTTCCCACCCCAAGTTCTTCATCATCATCTTGTGATATTTTCTCAAGCTAGGCTGACTGCTAAAGATCTACACTTTTCTCTGCTTCTTGCTTTAACAGAGAACTTGGCCAAGCTGAATCTCATCTAACTCTTGATATTGTTAATTAATCTATATATTGTTTTCGTTCTCTTGCTTTTTTTCTTTTTTGCTTCAACTTTTTCCTGAAGTATAGTTTTAATTGTGTGCTTTGACATAACTGAAATATTTTAAATATCATAATTATTTCTCTTTTTCAATTAAAACCTTAAGTTATCATCTATCAAAGCATCAATTTCAGTGTCATTCTGCTCAACATACACATCAGTTAGAATTATGTGAAAATTAATGATGAATTAGTGAAATACAAGATTTTACATCAGTTCAGACCTTAGGTCAAAAGGACATTAAACAAGTGCTGACTTTAAGTAAGAAAAAAAATTAATAGTTCTACAAAAAAGCAAACTGGACAATGTACAGACATCGTACAGATATCCTGGTGGGACAGCTGTCCATAGAAGGTAAGGATATTAACAGCATAGTGAAGGAATTCAGTGCTTGTATCCTTCAGACAGCCCATGAAATCATTCCCAGAGGAACTTGTAGGGACTATAAACCATACTGGTCTAGTGAGCCTAGCTGACTTTAGGTTAGAAAGAAATCAGCAAGGGTATACTTTAGATGAGAGAGAAATCAACAAGTATAGACTTTCGATCCAAGAGAAATCATTAAAGAGTGACTAAGTCAGAGAGAAATCAACAAAGACCAACTTTGGGTCCAAGAGAAAAATCAACAAAGACTGATACAAAGACTGATTTTAGGTTCATGAGATAAATCAATAAATGTTTGATTTTAGGTTAGAGAGAAATTAACATGGTCTGATTTTAAGTCACAAATACATCAAACTGGGCTGATTTATATACAGATAAATTAAGCAGGCATGACTTTAGGTTAGAAAGAAACTAACTTGAGCTGTCTTTAGGTCAGACAGAAATCAATAAGGGGTAATTCAGGTCAGAAGAAACTGGCTCAGTCAATCTTTATGTCAGAGAGAAATCAACAAGACATGAATTTACAGTTTAGGGGAGCTAAGATGGATGTAGTAGAGCTTGGGGAGCTAAGATGGATGTAGAGCTTGGGGAGCTAAGATGGATGTAGTAGAGCTTGGGGAGCTAAGATGGATGTAGTAGAGCTTGGGGAGCTAAGATGGATGTAGTAAAGCTTGGGGAGCTAAGATGGATGTAGTAAAGCTTGGGGAGATAAGATGGATGTAGTAGAGCTTGGGGAGCTAAGATGGATGTAGTAGAGCTTGGGGAGATAAGATGGATGTAGTAAAGCTTGGGGAGATAAGATGGATGTAGTAGAGCTCGGGGAGCTAAGATGGATGTAGTAAAGCTTGGGGGGATAAGATGGATGTAGTAGAGCTCGGGGAGCTAAGATGGATGTAGTAAAGCTTGGGGGGATAAGATGGATGTAGTAGAGCTTGGGGAGCTAAGATGGATGTAGTAGAGCTTGGGGAGCTAAGATGGATGTAGTAGAGCTTGGGGAGCTAAGATGGATGTAGTAGAGCTTGGGGAGCTAAAATGGATGTAGTAAAGCTTGGGGAGCTAAGATGGATGTAGTAGAGCTTGGGGAGCTAAGATGGATGTAGAGCTTGGGGAGCTAAGATGGATGTAGAGCTTGGGGAGATAGATGGATGTAGTAAAGCTTGGGGAGATAAGATGGATGTAGTAGAGCTCGGGGAGATAAGATGGATGTAGTAGAGCTCGGGGAGCTAAGATGGATGTAGTAGAGCTCGGGGAGCTAAGATGGATGTAGTAGAGCTTGGGGAGATAAGATGGATGTAGTAAAGATTGGGGAGATATGATGGATGTAGTAGAGCTCGGGGAGATAAGATGGATGTAGTAGAGCTTGGGGAGCTAAGATGGATGTAGTAGAGCTTGGGGAGATATGATGGATGTAGTAGAGCTCGGGGAGATAAGATGGATGTAGTAGAGCTCGGGGAGATAAGATGAATGTAGTAGAGCTCGGGGAGATAAGATGAATGTAGTAGAGCTTGGGGAGATAAGATGGATGTAGTAAAGCTTGGGGAGCTAAGATGGATGTAGTAAAGCTTGGGGAGCTAAGATGGATGTAGTAGAGCTTGGGGAGATAAGATGGATGTAGTAGAGCTTGGGGAGCTAAGATGGGTGTAGTAAAGCTTGGGGAGATAAGATGGATGTAGTAAAGCTTGGGGAGATAAGATGGATGTAGTAGAGCTTGGGGAGATAAGATGGATGTAGTAAAGCTTGGGGAGCTAAGATGGATGTATTAGAGCTCGGGGAGATAAGATGGATGTAGTAAAGCTTGGGGAGATACGATGGATGTAGAGTTTGGAGAGCTAGGATGGATGTAGAGCTTGGGGAGCTAAGATGGATGTAGTAGAGCTTGGGGAGCTAAGATGGATGTAGTAAAGCTTGGGGAGCTAAGATGGATGTAGTAGAGCTTGGGGAGATAAGATGGATGTAGTAGAGCTTGGGGAGCTAAGATGGGTGTAGTAAAGCTTGGGGAGATAAGATGGATGTAGTAAAGCTTGGGGAGATAAGATGGATGTAGTAGAGCTTGGGGAGATAAGATGGATGTAGTAAAGCTTGGGGAGCTAAGATGGATGTATTAGAGCTCGGGGAGATAAGATGGATGTAGTAGAGCTTGGGGAGATACGATGGATATAGAGTTTGGAGAGCTAGGATGGATGTAGAGCTTGGGGAGCTAAGATGGATGTAGTAGAGCTTGGGGAGCTAAGATGGATGTAGTAAAGCTTGGGGAGCTAAGATGGATGTAGTAGAGCTTGGGGAGATAAGATGGATGTAGTAGAGCTTGGGGAGCTAAGATGGGTGTAGTAAAGCTTGGGGAGATAAGATGGATGTAGTAAAGCTTGGGGAGATAAGATGGATGTAGTAGAGCTTGGGGAGATAAGATGGATGTAGTAAAGCTTGGGGAGCTAAGATGGATGTATTAGAGCTCGGGGAGATAAGATGGATGTAGTAAAGCTTGGGGAGATACGATGGATATAGAGTTTGGAGAGCTAGGATGGATGTAGAGCTTGGGGAGCTAAGATGGATGTAGAGCTTGGGGAGCTAGGATGGATGTAGCAGAGCTAGAGCAGTTATCAGGGCAGGTGAAGCAAATGGTGCTCCTATTAGCAGACTCAAGCTGTCCAAAAGACCAGGGCTCACTAGTGTCCAGATGCCTGAGCCTAATAAACTCATTTTTTGGAATACTTAGGTCTTCCAGCAAGCCACTCACAATGTGACACAATGCTGCATACTAACACTTCACATCTTGCTTGTAGTTCTATGGAAATTAAACAACAATAACATTATGAACTAAGCAATAAACTACAACATTGAAAATACGTATGCTATTTAAAGAACTTACCCTGACAAATATAAGACTTCGTGTGTCCCCTATCTTATATTTTCCCTCTCCCACTTTGATCATGGGAAACTGGATTGGACATGTGCATCGACCAATCAGATCTCGCACCTATAATGTATAAATAAATATAAACAAATATTATTATTAATCTTATGTAAATTATGCAAACATAAATACTGAGGACACAGATCTGTACATCTTGTCTTGTCCTTCTCATATACCTTACAGCGTTGAAGGGACAAATACAAGTAGATGTTTTGATTGGGCTTCATATAATAGGATATCATTAATATCTGGAAATGGATGCATCAGCAGCAGGGTATCTTGCTTACAACTGAAAGGCATACAGGAGAGCTGTTAGGGAGGCAAAGTTCCGTAAGGGACATGCAAATGACTGACTGACTGAATGGGATATTTAATGGATGGCTTATTCCCTGGATTCATACAGTTCTTAGCATGAATGTTTTCTGTGCTATGCGGTAACATGAGCAAAACCATTTGATTTGTTTCTGGATGCAGTGTAACACTGGTGTTACTCCATCCCTTGCCCTGATAGTGCCTTTCCTGATTTTGTCTCTTCTTCTTACATCTAGTATTCTCCTAAAACATCTAATTTCTATTGTGATGATTTTCCTTCTATTTTTAGCTGTCTCCATGTTTGAAACTGACAGCACAAGGTTGGTAGGAAGAATGAATGAATGATCTTTATGAAATCTTTATGATCTTTATTTATATTAAGACTGAGCTGCACAGTACTCTTTGTTTCAGTTATGATATTTTTGTGATGCATTTGTGATGTATAACCTGATTTGCTTTGCTGCATCTATTCTCAATTTCAGCATCAATTTTTCTAGAGAATGATATTGTATTTGAAAAGCTTCACTTGTTTCAAATGATCATTGTCTAGAAAATCTTCACTGGGATGTCTTCTCTGACAATTGTAATGACTTTTTTTTTTTCAGCACTGATTTTCATGGTGTGGTTTTTACATGCCCCTGCTAAGTTATTCATGTTCTGCTGTAGGTCTTTCTTTGGTGTGGCTATACGTGCTTGATTGTCAGCAAAATGGATTTAGTTTATGATTCACCTAATGGCTACGTTTTCTGAAGGGTGTTGTGAATGTAAGGGCATTATTTCTGGAGTTGGGCTGGCGGGAAGTTGTAGCAGAATTTTTACTATGCAAGTCAGTTTCTTTACAGATGATGTCAATGTATGTTATGAATAATGAAGGAGATAGAGACAGTACATAGCCCTGCCTCACTTCAGATTTTATAATGAATGATTCAGTGTTCTATATTTGCTCTGACTGTACAGTTTGCAAACAGGTTTTTGTGCAAGCTGATCAGATGTGCATAATGTTGTAAGATTTTCCACAGTTTGGATATATCTGCTCCATCAAATGCATTTTTATAAGAAAATCTCATAAACGAAAAAGAAAATCTCAGAGGTCAGTACTAGTAACTGCGATGACGGACATAAACCTGTCAGCATTACCAAGGAAAACCCCTGCATCAAACTAAAAAGAAAAATAAGAATAGGAACATGGAATGTGAGAAGTATGTATGAGGGAAAGTATCAAATAATAAATGATGAGATGGAAAGAATGATGATACATATTTTGGGAATCTGCAAACATCAATGAAAAGGATCAGGACACTTCAAGAGCAAAAATAATGGTATCTTTATACACTCTGTAGGAGGAAAGAATGGAGTGGCTTTTTACTTGGAAAAATCAACATCAAAAGCATTACTAGGTTACAACCCACCAAGTGATAGAGTCCTCACTATCAGACTTAAAGGCACTCCTAGAAATGTAGCAATTATCCAGATATATGCACCTACATCAGCAGCAGAAGAGGAGGAAGTAGAAGACTTTTATTTTATAACACACTACAAATGACGATAGACCAGATATGAATAAATGATACTGTATTAATAATTGGCAATTTTAATGCAAAGATTGGTACTGAAAGAGCAGAAAACAAAAAATATGATTTGGGAAAATTTAGTATAGGACATAGAAATGAGGCAGGTGGCAATCCAGTGGTGTTTTGCATGGAAAATGAGCTAATGGTTGCTAACACACTTTTCAGACATCCAAGAAGACTTTATACATGGATATCACTTGATGGGAAAACCCCATAATCAAATGGATTACACTTTAGTGCAAAGATGGTGGAGTATTACTTCAGCAAAAGCTCTACCAGGTGCCAATTGTGACACGGACCATGAGTTAATAATAGCAGACATGAAGATAAAGATGTAAAAAAAAGGCAGAGGATCAAAACCACTTTGATCTTACAAAAATACCAGAACAATACAGTATAGAAGTGAAGAACCATTTTGAGACACTGATGGCTGTACAAGAGATGATGACACCTGATGAATTGGGTACACAAGCCTGAGATATCTTAAGAACAACAACAGCTAAAGATATGGTTCCAGTAAAGAAAACACAAAAGAATGAATGGATTACACCCCTGGGAACAACTGTGTTAAGAACACACTTATCTTAACATTGTCTTTGTGAGGCAGGGAACATAGATTTGTTTGCTTAAAAACTCTGACCTACTTCTGTAGCTCATAAACCTGTAGCAATCAACACTAATTGTAATTGTTATTGTTATTTTTGTAAAATGTAATGTCAGGTTGGTGGATGGATGGTGACATGGAGATTGCCAGCAGGGATGAGGAAAGTCTGGTGTGAAACCAATGAATCCAGGACGTGACAAGTCTATGGGTCTTTACAACAATGGCTATTAGAATAATGTAAAAAAACAGAGCCGAAGGAGCCGAATACCAGGTGATCCATCTAAAAACCAGTAATAGAGACTTCCACCTCCTTAACTATTACTGTCCTAATGACTGCCCACTTGCTCTGGAAACAATCCCACACAAAGAGAGACTGATGGTCTGTGGAGATTTTAACAGCCATTCCCAGAGCTGGGGCTATGACCACATTGACAAGAGAAGAGAGGAAGTTGAGAGCTAGCAGGATGATAATGGACTTCTCCTGATCAACCAGCCAATGGATCCCCCAACATTTTACTCAAGGGCTTGGCATACAACCTCAACACCAGATCTGGCATTCCATTTTCCAGACCTGAAGTGGAACATTACACACGAAGTTGGAAAACAACTTGGAGGTAGCGACCATCGACCAGTCTTCCTGACAATAGCCTCCCCAGATGGAACTATAAAAAAAGCAAACTGGACAATGTACAGACATTGTACAGATATCCTGGTGGGACAGCTGTCCATAGAAGGTAAGGATATTAACAGCATAGTGAAGGAATTCAGTGCTTGTATCTTTAGGCAGCCCATGAAATCATTACCAGAGGAACTTGTAGGGACTATAAACCATACCAGTCTAGTGAGCTTGGAAAATTCCATAATAATGTGGAAACAGCTCGAAAGCAAGCAGAAAATAGACTGTGCCAAGAACACCACAATAATTACCAACATGCTAAGGCCAAATTTCAGAGAGCAAAGCTGCACACCAGATAGAGAGAGAAAACAAGAGTCTCTAAACTTTGAAAAGGATGGAAGGAAAGTGTGGAAACTAATCAAACAGTTAAACGATCAGAGCTCTGGAAGAAGTACAAAGATTACACTAATAGAAGATGGGAAAACTCTTACAGGTAAGCGGGTAGCAGATCACTTTGCTCACATGTTTGCACAGGACTGCAACATTGATATCCATCCAGAGAAAGAGCATACAGTGTGCAGTGACCTACAGAAAGAAGAGGAACAAGTCAGAAAAGTGGAGGGCATGGATGTACCAATCACATGCAGCGAGTTAGACCTAGCGGTCAGTAAAATGAAACCAAGGAAATCACCAGGACCAGATGAAGTGATCAAGAACCTGGGAATGGCAGCAATGGGAAAGCTGTTGGATATTTTTAATATGTACTGGAGCACAGGTAAGTTACCTCAAATCTGGAAGGAAGAAAGCATAGTACTACTGCTAAAGCCAGGGAAAAACAATGATATGGCATCCAGCTACAGGCCAATCAGTCTCACTAGCTGTCTATGCAAAACAATGGAATGCATCATTGACCTGAGGCTAAAATGGTACCTAGAAAGTGAAAACCACTTTATTCCACAACAAGCAGGATTTAGGCAGTACTACAGTACAGAAGATCAAGTGACCTATCTCTCTCAAGAGACTGAGGATGCTTTCCAAGACAAAAACCTTGTACTAGCAGCATGGATAGACCTGAAGAAAGCCTGTGATAAAGGTGTGTAAGAATCAACACAGAGAAATCAAATACCACTCTGTTCACTCTCTCATCTAAACAGAAAGCAGGTAAAATCTTTGTAAATGAAATATCCTTAAGGATGGACAACCAACCTTCTTACCTAGGAGTGACTCTTGACTCAAAACTGACCTGGAAGCAAAACATCAGCAGTGCAGAAGCAAAAGCCAGAAGAAAACTAGCCAAATTAAGAAAATTGAGTGGAACCGCATGGGCAGCTAGTGAAAGAATCCTCAAGAATGAATATTATCAAAGTATTCTACCACATTTAGAATATGGCTCAACAGCTTGGTGCACAGCATCAAACACTACGTTGCATAATCTAGACAAGGTACAAAATCAGTCAATACGGATTATCACAGGTGCCATGAGGTCCATGGTGTTCAAGTAGTAAAAGAATATAGAGACACAAAGGTCATGACCTTGAGAGAGAAATTCCTCAGCTCTGTAAGCCATCCCTTGAAGGAGAGATTCAATAACTTGGCACTAGGATGGCTTAAAAGAAGCAGCTTCATTCATCAAGCATATGCGTAAGCTGATAACAGACCTTCCAACTGTAGTTGCTCCATTATCATCTGTACCAGAGCATACACCATGGAAAGAAGCAGATTGTACACAAATAACTATTCAGACTGAAGTGAAAGGTGTGCAGAATGGTGAGATATAGAGCAGTCTTGTAAGATCAACAGCCACACTTAGTGTGCTAGATGACAAATTTCCATGTGACACCTGGATACATGTGTATACAGATGGATCTGCACACTATGCCATAAAGAATGGAGGGGCAGGAGCACATATTGAATATCCAAACAACAACCCTGACAAGATTTCCTTACCCACTGGAAAATACTGCAACAACTATGATGCAGAAGTTAGGGCAATTATTGTTGCAGTTGAAAAACTATCAGACTTTAGAATTGATATATACCTTATAGTAATTCTCACAGATGCAAGATCAGTACTGGAAGATCTTCAGTGCAACAAACTACCAGATCTTAAAGATGCCTTGTCAAAAATTGGCTTACAACACAGAGTCACCTTGCAGTGGATTCCCTCCTACTGTGGGATACCGGGCAATGAGAAAGCCAACCATATGGCCAAAGGGGGCACAGAAATGGAGCAACCAGACATACCAATCACCTATAATCAGAAGAAAAGCATGACAAAAACCTACAGAAAGCCACAAACACCACCACATGATGACTATCACATGCTAAATAGAAAGGAACAAGTCACCATTTTCTGTCTCAAACAGGACATAGCCAACTCCAAAGTCATATGTATATTAAGTTTAAGGTTGGTGCTACTACTCTTTGTACATGTGCCCAAGTGCCCCAAACTGTGGAACATATCCTCCAAAACTGCAACAACTACGAGACATGTAAAATGTAACTTGTGATGAGATGGGTAAGACCTTGACAGAGACAGAGGAAATTCTAGAAAGATGGAAGGAATATTGCAGAGGAATGTATGAAACAACCGACTGTGAAAGCAGAAATCAACAGCGTGGATTATTATTGGAGGAGAAAGAACTCAAACTGACAATTGAAGTTTTATGGGCAATAAATAATCTGAAAAATGGTAAATCACCAGGATGTGATGAGATAACAGCTGATGAAAAGGAATGTGCAACAATCTATCATGCACTATGTAAAAAGATATGGCATTCAAGTATTTGGGCAAAAGAATGGAAAAGAACTATATAAAAAACCTTGCAATTTACAGCTAAGTACTCTTTTAAAATTTAAAAAAAAAATAGTATTCATGTGAATCTATACTTTATCTCCTCTCTCTATTTCTTCGTCCTGTATGTTTTTGTATGATTAAGGCTCACGCCAAAACGTCACAACTTTGTAATCATTAAGTAATAAAGCTGCTCCTACTTTTTTCCTATTTTATGCATTCTGGTATCACCTGGACACTTAACAAAACAGCTGAGAAGCACATAAATGCCTTTGAATGTAAATGCTATAGAAGAGTTCTCCAAATATCGTGGACACAAAAAAGAACAAATATATCTATACTACAAGAACTTAATATTGAAGAAGGCTGGCTAGTAAAGAGGATTAAAGAGAGAAAACTTAAATATTTTGGCCACATTAAACGTCATGATAATTTAGAGAAGACCGTATTGGAAGGATACATAATGGGAAAAAGAAAAAGAGGAAGACCGAAACGAAGATGGCTGCAAGACATCGTTGATGATCTGGAAATGGATGCAGCAGCAGCAGGCCATCTTGCTCACAACCGAGAGGCCTACAGGAGTGCTGTTTGGGAGGCAAAGTTCTGCAAGGGACATGCAAAGGAATGAATGAATGGTATCACAGCTTTACTGCAGTGCTTCATGTATAGTTGTATACTTATACGATAATTATTGTGTTACTTATTTAACTTGTATATTGAAAATATAATGAGGAATGTTAGACAAGATGTAGACAAAGAATATTATGATGCCATAACAATTAGAGGTTATGAAATACCAGAGATTAGATATGCTGATGACACAGTATTACTGTCCACAACACAAAAAGGAATGGAAAAACTAATTATGTCAGTCCCTAAGAACAGTGAAGAGCAAAACCTTTATCTTAATGCAAAGAAAACTAAAATGACACCTGACAAAACAAAATAGCTGAAAAATATATAAATGAGGGAAAACTGGAAGAGGTGGAAAGTTTTGAATATCTTGGATCATTAATAACTAATAATGGAGATACAATGAGGGAAATTAAAAGGAGGACATCTATTGCTCTTCAGAAAATAAAACAACTAAAGAATCTGTGGAGAGGAACAGACAGAACTACAAAAATAAGATTTTTAAGGGCATGCATCTTTCCCATCGCAACATATGCCTGTGATACTTGGACACTTAACAAAACAGCTGAGAAACACATAAATGCCTTTGAATATAAATGATACAGATGAGTCCTTCAAACATCACAGACACAAAAAAGAGCAAATATGTCCATACTACAAGAAGTTAATACTGAAGAAGGTTGGTAGAGAACAGAGAAAACTTAAATATTTTGGACACATTAAACATCATGATAATTTAGAGACGACCGTCTTGGAAGGGTACATAATGAGAAAAAGAAAGAGAGGAAGACCAAGGCGAAGATGGCTGCAAGACATTGCTGATGATCTGCAAATGGATGCATCAGCAGCAGGACATCTTGCTTACAACTGAGAGGCCTACAGGAGAGCTGTTAGGGAGGCAAAGTACTGCAAGGGACATGCAAATGATCATCCTATCAAATGGTTTTTTATTATCTCGTAAACTGAAACAAAAAATCTACCTGAAGTCTTGTAACAAGTTATAACTGTTAAAAACAGAACACAGAAAATGAAAATTGAAACAGGCTATAATGAGTGATATAAAGAAAAAAAAAATGCACAGGTATTCTTAAATCAATGATGATATAGAGACATTTTTTTCACTTTTTTTATTGACTTCACAAAGATTATCCAGCTTTAATAAGTTGTGATCTTTTTTATTTATTACTTAACATCTTGACAAGAATACGTAAAAGAAGAATTACGGCTAAAGCACTACTTAAAGTAATGTGTTCAAATGTACTGTCCATTTAGAAAATCCAATACAGCTAGTATTTTCTGTGAAAATCACTAATATTTTTATCTTTAACAAGACTAACCCATCACACTGATGAAAACAAAAAAGCTGAAAAATGTAACATTTCATTTTTACAGCTTTCAAATTATCACAACATTTCACAGTCAACTAAGTTATTAACCTCAAGAAACAAACACATATCTTATATATCTTATATCTTATATCCTTGCCGTGCCGTTAGATGTCACATTGGGCTCGTAAAGTAGTTCGCCAATTTTTCCTGTCTTCGGCGAGTCTTTCAACCTCATCAAAGGATTTTATGCCTGTTAATTTGGCCTCTCTTAACAATGTCCTCTTCAGAGTTTCATGTGGTCTGCCTCTTTTTCTTTGGCCTGTTGTGTTCCATTTTATAGCTTGTTTTGGGATTCTCTGATCATTTCTTCTCATCAAGTGACCAACATATGTCCATCTCCTTTTCCTGATCACCCATGAGACTGGTTGTTGTTCAGTCATCTGGACATATACAAGTATATATAAAACTAAATATATAAATGTACACAGAACCACTGCAGTAAAGCTGTGATGATAAAATGTTAAAAATGTTTAAAACAAAAGTAGGAATGGCTTTATTAATTAACAAGTATACAGTTGTAACATTTTGGTTGATACTTTAATCATACATAAACATACAGAACAAAGAAACAGTGATACTCTCAGATGCAGCTTCTTGCAGGTCGTGTTCCCCTTTCTTCTGTTATTTTTTCCATTCTTACTTGTTATATATCATTCATGTGAATTTATATTTTATCTTCCTTCCTTATTTCTTTATCTTGTATGTTTTTGTATGATTAAGGTGTAAATTGAAATATTACAACTGTATAATCATTAACTAATAAAGCTATACCTATTTTTGTTTTAAATAGTTATACAAGAAAAAAATTGTCTTCCTTCACCTCCAGTCAATGAATTTCTTCACACGAAATGTTATTTTCAAGCACTCCTTTGTAAAACATGGAATGTAATGAAAAAATGTTTTTTTAGTTACAGTCATGTTGGCAACTTTCTAGAGCTTGCATTCATTTAACAGCCACCACAACTAATAACATTGATCATAAGTAGCATGAGTTGTATTTTGCTATTAATTTTTCTTAATTTCCACAAAAATAAAAAGTTTATATCATTTAATTTCCACAAAAATAAAAGTTTGTGTCAAATATATGTATTTCCATTTGTGTGTACAATGAAAATGTTCCACTTCTGTCACAGCGGGACTAGTCAGACAGCAGAAGTTCTGCCAAATGTCTGACAGGAAGAATAGAAATTTGCTAGAAAATTTTTATTTGAGAAAATGCTTACCTGGAAGGATTGAAATTTGTCAAAACAACAAATATCTGAGAAAATGCCTACAAGAAAGGACTGAAATTTGCCAGACAAAAATAAAATTTGAGAAAATGCCTATGTGGAATGAAAACAATCCAACTTGAAATAAAGAAAAAAATACATGTACAGGATGATACCTCATTCAAACATCTATAAAATATGATAAAAAATGCAAAAGAGAGGGCATGAATTATTGACTTACCCGCTCATCAAGAGACCGCATGTCACAAGTTTTAATTTGTACCCAAGGTTTGGGCTCCTCTCCCGCCAACTCAGCATCAATTTCTTGTTCCATCTGGACCAGTGTTGGTGCCAGCATGCCAAGCTTGGCTCCCACCTGCATTGAAGTGATGCAAAATCAAAGTCTGAGACTCATGTAGCTGAATTGTTCAAGTTAATATGTTCAGTATAGTTTTATAATTTGAAGAATTAAGAACAGGCCACTTTTACCTGCGAATATGATTGTTAACTATATCTGGACTGATTCATGTTTTTTTTTTTTTAGTTAGCTTTCATGTTTTATACTTTCACCTCTAATTTTTTATATTGTTAAATGAAAATTTGTAGGTCCTGGTTCTGATTTTCATACTCCTGTACATGCTGGAAATGGTGTATAAATTTTGTGAAATTTATTTATTATTAATGTGTCATTCATTCATTCCCTTGCAGAACTTTGTCTCCCTAACAGCTCTCCTGTAGGCCTCTCAGTTGTGAGCAAGATGGCCTGCTGCTGATGCATCCATTTGCAGATCATCAACCATGTCTTGTGGCCATCTTCGCCTTGGTCTCTTTCTTTTTCCCATTATGTACCCTTCCAAGACAGTTTTCTCTAGATTATCATGACGTTTAATGTGTCTAAAATATTTAAGTTTTCTCTCTTTAATCCTGTTTACTAGTCAGCCTTCTTCAATATTAAGTTCTTGTAGTATGGATATATTTGTTCTTTTTTGTGTCAATATTTGAAGAACTCTTCTGTAGGATTTACATTCAAAGGCATTTATGTGTTTCTCAGCTGTTTTGTTAAGTGTCCAGGTCTCACAGGCATACATTGCAATGGGAAAGATGTGTGCTCTTAAAAATCTTATTTTTGTAGTTCTGTCTGTTCCTCTCCACAGATTCTTTATTTGTTTTACTTTCTGAAGAGCAACAGATGTCCTCCTTTTAATTTCCCTCATTGTATCTTCATTATTAGTTAGCAGTGATCCAAGATATTCAAAACTCTCCACTTCTTCCAGTTTTTCCTCATTGATACATACATCAGCTGTCTTGTTTGTTTTGTCAGTTGTCATCAATTTAGTTTTATTTGCATTAAGATAGAGGTTTTGCTCTCCACTATTCTTATGGACTGACATAATTAGTTTTTCCATTCTCTTTTGTGTTGTGGACAGTAATATTGTGTCATCAGCATATCTAATCTCTGGTATTTCATAACCTCCAATTGTTATGGCATCGTAATATTCTTTGTCTACATCTTCTCTAACATTCCTCATTATATTTTCAGTATACAAGTTAAATAAGTAAGGCAACAATATGCACCCCTGACAGACCCCTTGTTTTACATCAAACCAAAGTTGTTGTTTCACCATTTATTCTTACTGCTGCTTGTTTGTCTAGATACAGCAGTGATGTTAATTGTATCAAATGTGTTGGAAATCCCATTTTTTCCATTATTTCCCAAAGTTTGTGGTGTTGTACACAACCAAATGCCTTTGAGTAGTCTATAAAGGCTAAATATATATTCACATTAAACTCTCTCCATTTCTCTATTATTAATCTTATATTGAATATATGATCTCTTGATCTTCTTCCTTGCCTGAAACCAGCTTGGACCATATTGACTTCTTCTTCTATTTTCTTATGAAGTCTACCCATGTTTCAACTTATAATATTATCAGTTTCATGTAATATCTTCAAATACCATCTGGACTCAGTTTTTCATCCAAAGTTAAGAACCCAGTCTGCACTTCCTGTGACAGCTGCTCTAGGTAAGCTCTCAGATCTCTGAGTACCCTCTTCTTCACCCACATGCACACAAGGGAAGCCAGTATGTCTGAACGAGTAGATGTGATCAATAGAGAAGAAACTTGTCAGAGTTAACTGTATTAGCATTTTATTATAGATAAAAGCTCAAAGCAGAGTAATGGTATAAACAGAATGAACAATCTTTCTCTCTCTCTGAACCTTAAGTGCCCAGGGCACATGGGGCTTCCACAAGGGTTTTCCACAAATGCCTGTCCTTCGCCTTTTTTTCTGCTCTTGCCCAGGAGAGCCCTCTATTGCTCAACATCCTTTCTGTTGTTCTTCTCCATGTCTCTTTTGGTCTACCCTTATTTCTGTTCCCCTGTGGTGTCCATCTTAGTGCTATTTTTGGTAGTGAGTTGTCAGTCATGAACAATAATGACCCCTAAAAGACATGCCTTGCCCCATGTGCCCTGGGCACTTAAGGTTCAGAGAGAAAAGACATGCCTTCCATGGAAAGCAAAATATTCATTATTTGCTCCTTTGACTTTCATGTTCTGCGTGTTGTTCCGTGAAGCAGCTTATGATGACCTGTAAGAGATGAAGAATGCCAATGAAATACTAACCCTGGCAACCTCAAGCAGACACAAGATGACACTTTTTTCATTTTTCCTCAAAACCAGATCATCAGTCTCAAAACTCAGCACCTCAGGTATGCCCAGCTGGCGTGTCCAGGTGATGAAGTTGGAAACATTGTCACGAGCCTGTATGTGAATAACATGAATGTGGCCATTACAGTGTAAATAATCCTAAAATGAAATGTTTAAACAGACTTATTAAAGAAACAGTACAGAGAGAGAGAGAATGAATGACATTGAGACTGAATAAGACTGACTCATAAATTTGATAAAAATGCATTAAACAAACAAGACAGTCAAACAAATAGGCAGATATGAACAAATAAGAAAAAAATGCTGTGTACATCTACATACTGGCATGGCTCATTCGGTCACTTGTTACAATTTACCTGAAAAGTTTCGGGCTTGACCCCCTCTCTGAATGGAATGCTGGTCTCTGGCACAGAACGGATAAAATAAGATTTCATCTCTAGTGACTCTCCCATCTCCTTCTGCTGCCTGGCACACTCCTGCACCTTTAAACAAGGAATGATTTCACACTTTTATGGTCAGAGCATTTCTCATACCTTCTGAAGGAGAAAGATTACTAATGAGGGAGGGAGGGAGGTGTGTATATGTGTGTGTGTGTGTGTTTGTGTGGGTGGGTGGGGGGTTTGTTGACAATGATAGCAGGTGCTGGCACTCAAAATGTGCTGTCTTGACACAAAAATACACTTGAGGAAATGAGAATTTCACTGAATATGTTCAAAATGATAAAGATGAAACCAATTTGTGAAGTGACGAGCATATAAATACTACAATATATTTTAAAATAAACAAGAAGTGGTTATTTTCTTATTTCACTACATTTCTTATTTAGCCACTCCTCTTTAGCTTTATTGCATTTATGTCTTATTTCTTTATTTATTTTGTCATTTTCATCTTTATCTTCCTTAAGACTTTTTCTCCGATCCATTCGTTGCAAAATTTCTTATGTCATCCACCCCTGTTTAGTGTGTCTTTTATTTGGAGGTAGGATTCCACTGTTCATCAACCATTTCAATCTTCTCCATAGCATTATATCTATTATGTACTATGGTCATATATTGTAGTGGTCCTATAAATGTAGTGAAATAGAGACACACCATCATGGAAACACAAGAGAGATATACAAACAAACAAAGGAGTTAACAAACAACAGGACATGCCACAAGACTGGCTGTCTGAAGTAGGTAGGTAGGTAGGTAGGTGTGTATGTGTGTGTGGGGGGGTGTTTCAAACACATGAAAAACAACAAAGCACCAGGACCAGATAAAATCACCAAGGAAGAATTGGAAGCATTAGGACAGCCTGGCATAGAAATAATTACCAGATTGCTGAATGACATCTATAGCAGTAACTATGTCCCATCAGACCTTTTGCAATCAATTTTCATTACCCTACCAAAGAAATAAGGTGTAGTCGAATGTGAAGACCATCGAACTATTAGTCTTATGAGCCATGTTACCAAAATCCTGCTTCGTCAGGGGCAAAATAAAACCAGAAATCGCCAAAGAACAGTGTGGCTTCGTCAAAGGAAAAGGTACAAGTAACGCCATATATATATATATATATATATATATATATATATATATATATATATAAAACGAGAACACTGATGGAGAGATCAGTAGAAGTAAAGATAGACCTATACTTATGCTTCATAGACCACTGTAGAGCATTCGATAAAGTGAGACACACAGAAATTATAAGAACGCTGGAAGACATCAACATAGATGGGAAAGATCTGAAACTTATCAAAAACATACATTGGCAGCAGTCAGCAGCAATGAGGGTTGACAGTCAAACAGAAGCATTCTAAGACATAAAATTGGGAGTGAGACAAGGATGTGTTCTATCTCCTGACCTTTTCTCCTTGTAAAGCGAAATATAGAGAGTTTGCCAGGAATATCAAATGGCGGGTACAACCTTAAAAACTTAAGATATGCAGACGACATAATTCTGATTGCTAAAAGTGAAGGGGAGCTACAGGCTCTTTTGGATGTCGTGGTTTGTGAAAATAAAAATAAAGGTCTCTGTCTGAACAAAAAGAAAACTGAAGTGATGAAAAAAGAAAAAAAAATACCACCAAAATGTAGCATCGATGATACAAATCTGAAACAAGTTGATAGATTCAAGTACTTAGGAACGATTGTAACAACTCATGGGAAATGTCATATTGAAATTAAAAAACTAAAAAAAAAAAAACGTGCCCAGGCCAAGTTAGCATTCCAGAAAATGAGAAACATCTTGTGCAACAGATCCATATCAATGGAAACAAGATTCCAAGTACTTAAATGTTACATCGAGCCAATTTTGTTTTATGGATGTGAAGCATGGTCCATGAATATGAGAGTACAGATAGAAATAGAGGCCATGGAGATGTGGTTTATAAGAAGGGTGTTGAAGGTACCATGGACAGCCAAGAAAACCACTGAAGAAGTCTGAAGAGAGGCTGGAGTTAAAAAGCAAATTTTAGCAAAGATCAGAGGCAGACAAGCGAGATTTATAGAACATTTCCTGAAAAGAGGAAAATTGTAACACACTGTGGCAACTGGAAAAATTGAGAGGAAGAAGAGGAAGAGGAGGAGAAGAAGAAGAATAAGAAGAAGAAAAGTTACTGGATGAGCTGTCAGTGTGGCTAGGAAGAAAGTCACTGACGGATCTCATAATCAACAAAAAAAAACAAAAACAAACAAACAAAAAACAGGGAACTGTGGAGAGAACTGATCGCCTAAGCCACGAGGCATGGCGATTAGATTAGATTAGATTAGAAGTTTTATTTACATTTTGTATCTAAATCAGATAATAAATACCAGCTCAAAGCTAATGTTCTTCCGTGGTAAAGAAGATAATTTTAATTAATCTAGATAATCTTATAATCAAATATTTTTCTTGACAACATGAAACCACATGTCCCTCTGCTGTTATTACATTTCAGCTGTTGATAATGCGTCACTCGGAAAACATTTGCGCATTTATGACATTCGTTAACTTGTCAAAGAATCTATGATGTATCGAACTATTTAAATTTCATCAGGTGTATAAACATTCATTAAAATGTCAGTAACTTTGACGCACAAGTCAACATTTCAACTAACAGAGTCAAAATGTCGCAATAAATGTATGTACTTGTAAAACTAATTTAAAATATTGTGAGCTATAATGGAGTGAAGTATGCCATTACAAACAAAAAAAAAATCCATTTCAAACTTTGATCTGAAGACGCACGTTAGTGAAGGCTGGATGGATGGGGAAAGATAGAAATGGAGAATAATTTTGTCTTGTGATTGTCTCCCTTCTAAAACTCGCACTCACTTTTCGTGTTCCTGGTCTCTGTTCCGCCTACAAGTCGCGTTTTTCTTTTCCCACATGTAGTTACTTTATTGGCTGCATTAATTCCAAACAACGGACGAGAGATCTAGTTATTTATCCAATGCCCTTACGTCACACGATTCAACACACTGAGTTAACACTTTTACAAGTGTTTCTGCGTTATCCTAACAACTAACAGAACAAATCAACCAAGCACTCACAACTCACCTTATTGGCGTGTTTACAGAGCAATACTCCAGTTTCTAGAACGTGGAAAAAGTTTTCTGCTGTGATATCGTAGTTCTGGTAGAGGCTGGAGAACCAGTCAGCAAGATCTTCTTTCATTGCCAGCAGGTACTCGTCGTTTGTTGTGAAGCTCCGTAGTGACTTTGGCTCTAGAAAAAGTAGAGCGCCGGCATCAAGCTCGCCGGGCTCTGTCGTACTACTGCTGCACGTGCTAGCACCATCGCTGGTACTCACGTTATAGCCAGAATCCTTTGGAACAAATGGCGCGTAACCACTTGTCATGCCCATGGTAAAACCCCCCAGTGTTCCACTTATGTCTGGAATTAGGTCATTGATCATTTGACGCCCGTGGAAGTCAGTCATATGATGTGACCGGGGATATTTTCCTGGACTGTTAGAGGCCATGTCGGACAACGGGAGAGTCTGCAAATGTTTTATGTGGCTGGTGCTGGACCTGAATAGGTCGACATCACTTGCTAGGAACGACTCCGAACTCAAATGGAAAAGTTGTTCTGAGAGTCAGCTAAGGTGAAACTAATAGCTATGTGAAGATGTCTCTTTCGTAATCTGTGAACAGATTGTGCACATGAAATACATGTAATAAAATACTTGTAAACACAATCCAAGAATAAACATGTCTCTATATATTCTTGACACAAACAGAATTTCACAAACTCGAGTTTATCAATATTTACATGCGAAGTAGTTAGTGCACTGGTCTCTCATGGCGAAGGTCGGGGTTTCCAATCCGGCCGGAGGCACCCCAGTCATCCAGCTGTAGAAATGGGTACCCGACTTCTTCTGGAGTTGGGGAAGGAAAGGCGGCCAGGCGTGATACTGATCATATCACCCTCTAGTGTGATGGCAGGTCAAGGAAAATATGGCCACTAACACCATATCCCTATATGCCTCTAGGGCATGATAGGATTACCTTTACCTGTTTTTATCTTACATGTCATGTTCACATTACGACACTTACAGTTTGGTTTTCTTCTATGTCGTGTTGAAGATAACTCCAGATTTTGGGCACATAAAAAAGCAAGGATCGTGCTAGGACCATGTATATATGGGTGTCTTTTATTTCAAGAACAAAGATAACAAGCTCCACAACAACGAATTAAAACTAGGTCCACTCTGAGACCTGAACATTTAACAAAACAGCTGAGAAACACATACATGCCTTTGAATGTAAATGCTACAGAAGAATTCTTCAAATATCATGGACACAAAAAAGAACAAATATATCCATACTACAAGAACTTAATATTGAAGAAGGCTGGCTAGTAAAGAGGATTAAAGAGAGAAAACTTAAATATTTTGGACACATTAAACATCATGATAATCTAGAGAAAACCGTCTTGGAAGGGTACATAATGGGAAAAAGAAAGAGGAAGACCAAGGCGAAGATGGCTGCAAGACATCGTTGATGATCTGCAAATGGATGCATCAGCAGCTGGCCATCTTGCTCACAACAGAGAGGACTACAGGAGTACTGTTAGGGAGACAAAGTTCCGCAAGGGACGTGCAAATGAATGAATGAATGAATGAGGTCCACTGCGGGAGATGGGAAGTTTTCCAGCCAGTGTTTTTACTCTGGCTGTCACAGCCATGCCATTCATCTTTCAGTCATCTTGTAGTTTCCGACAGTAGACCGTGAATATACTCGGGAGTTGTGTGTATAAACACCTAATACTTACAGCTGGAGGTGTGTGTATAAACACCTAATACTTACAGCTGGAGTTGTGTGTATAAACACCTAATACTTACAGCTGGAGTTGTGTGTATAAACACCTAATACTTACAGCTGGAGGTGTGTGTATAAACACCTAATACTTACAGCTGGAGGTGTGTGTATAAACACCTAATACTTACAGCTGGAGTTGTGTGTATAAACACCTAATACTTACAGCTGGAGGTGTGTGTATAAACACCTAATACTTACAGCTGGAGGTGTGTGTATAAACACCTAATACTTACAGCTGGAGTTGTGTATAAACATCTAATACTTACAGCTAAGGCGAACTAAAACTGAACCAGAAGATGATAGAGAAAATCAGCAAGAAGCAAATAAACTCCACATCTAAAGATTTTCACACACACACTCACACACACACAAACACACACACACAGAATGCTGTATTCATTACTTTCCGTCACTGACTTAGAGAAATTGATTCAAATCTCAAACGTGCAAACATTTAGTAAACTGTCGTCACACACTGCATGCCAGGCTGTCAGTATGGCTGAGGATCTAAATCACGCATATTAATAACAATCGCCATGTCACACAACTAAACAGAAATTACTGCCAGACACTGAATTTAGACTTGACTGTCTTTGAAAACATAACTGTTTGACACTGTGAACACTTGGCTGTCTTTGAAAACATAACTGCTAGACACTGTGAACACTTGGCTGTCTTTGAAAACATAACTGCTAGACACTGTGAACATAGACTTGTTTGTTCATGAAAAGAGAAATTTCCCACACAGGATAATGTAACTATAGGTTTCCTGGGATATGTATGTCTACATAGTTTCGTCATATTACACTGTCAGGCATCAAAACTATATGGGCATCATCATTACAAGTATAGTTCTGTAAACTGTGATATTACATACATACATACATATAAACAAACACACATGCATTCACATATACATACATGATGTATTGACCCTGGTGTACATTAACTTAACTTCAAAAGCTGCCATAATGTTATTAGTTAAACAAAAGTACTCACATTGTCGACGAATACAAGCAAAACTGACAGTTATATACAATAACAATAAATCGCATCTTTCATCCATTCTCTACCATTCCGTGTAGCGCCGAGGCCAGAGAAGCGAGATTGGAAGGGTTTACTATCGATTAGCTTCCAGTCAATATAAAACTGGAAGCTCTCTAGGCCTCTGGTAGTCGCAACAAATATCCAGCTCGCACAGAAACATTTATTACAAGAACTAAAACCAAATCATAATAATATTACCTTGAAGGGACACGATTAAGTTAGAATGATCATATTATTATTATTGCTATATAAAGCTCCAGTATTCAAATCTCTCGAGTTGCATTTTGTTTCCTTCGAGTGGTCTGCACTGACATTGGTCGCTGCATGCAATTTCATGTTTTGCTATAAATAATTAGATAGCATCGACAGTCACTGAAGTGAGTCACAATACGAAAGAACATAAAGCAGCTGATCTGAGAATCATGTAAACGACCATTAGTTAATGGCCAAGGAGAGAAGAGGACCTAACTTCTATGAAGAAGAAACATTTCAGTTAAGTAGGCTGTTGTGCGCAGTTTCGTGTATGTGTTTAGACATGTATGTGTAAAACATGTCAATATGGATGTATTTGTACAGATTTACGAATGATTACTTTTGTTGTTTTACTGTACTGGCCCACTCCGCCCCATGTATATTTTTAATATCTGACTATAAAAGCAAACCATGAAATAGGCACTTTCAGTTTGTTAGTTTCGGTTGTGAGTCACTAATATTTACAACACGTTCCCCCCCACCCCAC
Organism: Achatina immaculata; assembly: GCA_009760885.1. Lineage (NCBI taxonomy): Eukaryota > Metazoa > Mollusca > Gastropoda > Stylommatophora > Achatinidae > Lissachatina > Lissachatina immaculata. The sequence goes on from CM019698.1 coordinate 43,461,346, forward strand.
CCCCATACACGTGACCCCGAAGTGTCGAAAAGTGGGATTGACCATATTGTATGTGAAAAAGAACATGACATTGTGAAATGTGATGAAAATGTTGTCTGTAAACATGTTACCAGATTGTGCTTTTGCCATGAGTTTAGCTTCGCTTTAGACGACCGTTTTAAAAGAAGACTGATCAAAGCAGTGCCTTATTATTTCTGTATTTCACAATAAACATTTCATTTTATAAAAGTTTACCGTGCCAAAAACGGCAAGTGAATTCGATAAGAAAAAACTTAGTTCCTAGTTTTCATCATCATCATCATCATGTGCCGTGCCGACTGGCGTTGGCTATTATGCTTCTCCAGAGTACACGATCCTTCATGCAGGCCATCAGCTCAGTTGGTGATCTCCTCTCACACCATCCCGTCAGACTGTCCAGTATAATTTCTCTTGGTCTTCCTCTTGATCGCCTTCCTTCTATTTTTCCTGTTATAATATTTTCAATGCCCCCTCTTCTCATTGCATGTCCTATGAAAGTACATTGTCTCTCTCTTATTTTTTTTTACAAGATTTGTTTGTCTCTCCAGCTCTTCTCGTACATTCTTCATTCTTCCCCTTTTGCTGTCCAGGGGATTCGCAACATTCTTCTAATAAACCACATTTCTGCTGCTTCCAATGATTTTTTGTGCAGACTTGCCTATTGTCCATGATTCACTTCCATATAACAAGATAGGTTCAATATAGCATTTTAGGACTCGTTTTCTAACATTCATTGATAAGGATGTGTTGGTTAATATGTTTTTATTCTAAACGTAATTATTAACCTATCAATAACAACCCCCCTCCCCCCAAGACTAGAATCGCAATGGCGCTTGGCGTAGACGAGTCTGCAGTAATTCTGTGCAGGGTTAAGGACACACAGAGGAAGATAAAATTGTCTCAACATCGTTTGTTATGATCTGCACCAGGAACAGAAATTCTATTTTAAAGAAAATATGAATCCACGGGGAGACAAGGGTAACAAGAAGTTGAACAAATATTTCTCGAGAATCATATCGAGGCCAATTTCCGCTCATTTTAAAAAACCTTTTATACATTAAATAACGAGCTTTTCACGGTTCTTTATATTTATATCTGCATAATATTTTACTTATTTTAGAGACGTGAAGTATTGTGAGGAATGCTCCAGACTACCTCGATGAGGTAGAATTGTTGCTGTTGGTTTTTAATGTCGAAAATATGTGGTTCACCTATATATCGTATACTTGTATCACGAATTAAGTGGGCGTGAGTTATCTGTATTGCTCATAAACAATGAAAGAAATCTGTGTAAACGAAAAAGAACGTCGTACTGTCTAAATTTGATACAAAATTTCGGTTATAGAAGCTTCGGTGTCGATCCTACAATACAAAGAAATTAAACGAAGCAGCAATACTCATTTACTGGCGAGATGTGCTGTCAACTTATAAATGTTCCCCTGTGTGGTACCCGGGACCTGGGCACATGCCTGGGAAGCAAAGAATAGGACCACTGTACCCTACCACGCACGATCGTAAAAGGCGACTAAGGAGGGTTCAGCATAGGGCCAGCAACCCTATCTGGTAAAAAAAAAAACCAAACCCGTCAGACTGCTACAGAAACGGAAACAAGGGAAACAAAAAAACAAATGCAGGTGGAAGGAGAAATGCTTATCACAAACTGAGGTTATGAAGGTTGTGGATGAAAGCCAGCCACTGGAAGTCCCCAGCCCGACTGCAGACCTCCTGGAACCTAAACACAAGACGCAAATAGGCAGCTGGAATGTAAGAACACTTAAACTGGAAAACTAGTACAAACCATCAAGGAAATGCACAGATACAAACTAGACATATTAGGGATAAAAGAGGCAAGATGGACAGGACAAGGCAGAAGGAAATTAACAACACAGCACACAGAAGATACAATAATATGGTCAGGTAAAGAAGAAAATCTTGAAGGAGGAATTGCATTGAAGCATCAAGAGCATTTCTGAAATGGACCCCCTATAAATGAGAGATTGTTATATACGCGCTTCAACTCAAGATTCGCGAAGCTGTCTATTATAGTTTTTTATGTACCAACAGAAGCAGCTGATGAGAAATTAAAAGAAGATTTTTACAACAGCCTCCAAGCCACAGTAGAAACAATACCCAAACATGATATGCTACTTATCTTCGGCGACTTCAATACGTAAGTAGTTGAGGGAAACATATCCATTGTAGAGATCACTAATGATGTTGACAATCATAGATGGTATTCCATATATCCTTAAAATCCTCCATAATGATTCTCTGTGTATGCTATCAAATGCCTTTATAAAGTCTATGAAGTTCAGGATTAACGGTCTTTGCTTTTCTATATGTTCTTCAAGTATTATTCTTAGGGTAAAGATCTGGTCGAGACAGCTTCTCTCTTTTCAAAATCCTGCCTGTTCTTCTCTCATTGCAGCATCCACTATATCTTGAATTCTATTCAGAATAACTTTGCAAACTATTTTTGACACAACTGATAGTAAGGTTACTCCACTCTAGTTGTTGCAATCGCTAAGTTTGCCTTTATTCGGTATTTGAACAATGATTCCTTTTTTCCATTTAGAAGGGACTTTTTCTTCTTTCCAAACTTTTTTCTAACATTCTCTGTAATTGTTTCATGCTGTTTATATTAACAGCGTTTAACATTTCGGCTGTTATTTCACCTTCATCTGCGGCTTTGTTGTTAGACATTAGATTCACTGCTGTTTCAATTTCATGCAATGTAATTTCATCTAGGTTGACATTTAGTTGTGGGAATGGTAAGTCAGACCTATCAATTCTTTTGGATGTGGTCGATTAAGTAATTCTTTGGAAGTGTTCGGCCCACCTTTGCTTTTGGTCTTTACTTGATGTTAAAAGTGTGCCAGTTTTGCTAAGGAGTGGTCAGTATTAGTAATAATTTTGAATAATGTACCAAGAGTTGTACTGGTCATGGCGCTGTTGGAGAATAAACGATACAACATATAAGACAAATGTGGGTTAACTATCTTGTTTACTTAAGCGTATAGTTATATAAATACTAAATGATGACATATTGTTTTTACAGATGCCTTGATTGTATATTATTGTATTTACAGATGCCTTGATTGTATAGTATTGTATAGTATACTATATATAGTATACAGTATATCACAATAATGCATTCCATGCAGTATAGGACAAATAAATTATTTTAGGAGATCAAATATACCGATATAGATCTTTTATTTTCCAGTGTGCTTACTCATTATAGAAGACTGGACGTGTATTTTTTACTGACGAATCTTGAACTGTTAACAGTAAAGTTACACTGTCCACAATGACAAATGTAAACTGAATAAGATTGCTAGAAGAAATATAAAAAATGACAAGTTCACACTGAATAAGAAGGGTATTACAAGGAATGTCCAAAATGTCAAGTGTAAAATGAATAAGGGGATTATTAGTTAGAAGAAATATCCAAAATGACAAGTGTAAAATGAATAAGGGGATTATTAGTTAGAAGAAATATCCAAAATGACAAGTGTAAAATGAATAAGATTAGTTAATATCCAAAAAATGTCAAGTGTCATAACATTTTACTAGTATAAAATTCAATTAATTACAGATAAACTCCTGTGGCATGATACATTACAAAACTCACGACAAGACGAATCTCCAACTCAGGACACACAGTAGATTCCAGACGACTACTGGCCGTTCGTCAGAATTTCTAAGTCTCTCTACTGATCTAACACAATACACAAAGACTACATTTTGTCACAGACAATAACCTGGCTCTACTCTGTCCAAACTAGAACTTCCACTGCCCGAAATCATCTCATTTCTCTCTCACGAGTTTTCTTTCTCTCCCACTCACACGTCAATCATGCGAAAACCGTGGAAGTGAGTGTCTTATTTAAGGGGAATAAATCTACCAAGAGCTTACTGTTTACAATGGGACATAACCCTTTATATCTCAACTTTCAAATTCTCTGTCATACAATTACACGCTGATGGATATGTTGAAGGGTTGGGGGGGGGGGGGGGGGGGATTTGAGGACCTGTGGAATGGACATGTCCGGAGTGCAGTGATGGTGACCCAGACCACAAGCCATAAATGACTCGAGGAAATCTTCACGAAATTTATCCAGCAACAGAAAATACAAAAAGTGTCAACAGAAAATGAGTCTATATCCATGAAAATGAATAAGTGAGAATAAAACGTTTTTTTTTTATGTAACTGAGTATGTCTCAATGAAATAATGAGAGGAGAAAATGTTAAACAAAATACAAATATGAGTTACTTCCCACAAACGTGACAAAAGTTTTCATGTTTCTTCTTTTTTTTTCGGGGTTTAGAAGGTTTCTGTTTTTTTTTTCGGGGTTTAGAAGGTTTCTGTTCCTCCCTTGAAACAGTCGAGTAGAAGGTTCTGACTGATCAAAATGTTACGCTCCATGGCAGTACTAGTACAGAAACGCTAGTACTAGCTGGTGTAAATGTTATAACTGGTACAGAGTTTTACAAGAAGTTTTGTTAGTGTTAATAGTTTTACAAAAAAAGTTTTGGTAGTGTTACTTCTGGCTTATAAGGTTATTTTCGTCTACTACAAATTATATCCACTGTCTATTAGCCATTACTGTTATCTTACTACTACTACTACTACTACTACTACTACTACTACTGCTACTGCTGTTGCTGCTACTACTGCTACTGCTGTTGCTGCTACTACTGCTACTACTGCCACTACTACTACTACAACTACTGCTGTTGCTGTTACTACTGCTACTACTACTACTACTACTGCTGCTGTTCTGCTGCTGCTGCAGCTACTATCTCTTTTGTACATTCCTTCCAATAATTACCAAATTAACAGCCCTTACACAACAAGTTTCTACCAACTAGGGTCAGCTTAACCCTAAATGTAAGTATAACACACACAGTACACAGCAAACACCTGTGACAAAATGAACTTAACCTAAATGTAACGGCCATTGAGTGGTAGTGACGAAGGTCTTTGAACTAAGATGCTGATGTACACGTGACTGCCTTTGATAAACTTTATTTTAACATCTGAATGCGCGAAGGCTCGAGAAGAAAGGAATTTATAACACAGGCGTGGCTTGTTCTATTCTTACAACGGACAAACTGTCGATCAAACAGTGATTGACAGTGTCATTTAGCAAGATCTTGCTTGGCAGCAACTTTAGGCAGCTGACATAGTTCCATTACCTGTTGCAATTGCAAAGTTCCAAACGTTGAAGAAACATGTAGTTGAATCCAACCGTAAGACTTTATGCTTTTTTTCTATGTATTTTTTTTCGCTAAACTTTCCACTATCTTCCGTATTTTTACTCCACATTGTGACCACATTTTACATTCATGAACTGTTTTTACTTTAGTTCCATCGCACTCTGTCACTACGGGCTACTTAGTCCTAGTATTCTTTGGGCAGTGGGTCCGAAAACTCTTTAGGGCAGTGGGTCCGAAAACTCTTTAGGCCAGTGGATCTGAAAATTCTTTAGGCCAATGGGTCTGAAAACTTTTTAGGCCAGTGAGTCTGAAAACTTTTTAGGCCAGAGGGTCTGAAAACTCTTTAGGCCAGTGAGTATGAAAACTCATTAGACCAGTGGGTCTGAAAACTCTTTAGACCAGTGGGTCTGAAAACTCTATAGGGCATTGAGTCTGAAAACTCTATAGGGCATTGGGTCTGAAAACTCTTTAGATCAGTGGGTCTGAAAACTCTTTAGGGCAGTGGGTCTGAAAACTCTTTAGGGCAGTGGGTCTGAAAACTCTTTAGGGCAGTGGGTCTGAAAACTCTTTAGGGCATTGGGCCTGAAAACAGACCAGTGGGTCTGAAAACTCTTTAGGGCAGTGGGTCTGAAAACTCTTTAGGGCAGTGAGTCTGAAAACTCTTTAGGGCATTGGGCCTGAAAACTCTTTAGACCATTGGGTCTGAAAACTCTTTAGGGCATTGGGTCTGAAAACTATTTAGGGCATTGAGTATGAAAACTCTTTAGGCCAGAGGGTCTGAAAACTCTTTAGGGCAGTGGGTCTGAAAACTATTTAGGGCATTGGGTCTGAAAACTCTTTAGACCAGTGGATCTCAAAACTCTGGTCTTGAAGGATTAGGTGTAGGTGCGAGGAGCAACTCGAGATTATGGATAACACTAGAAATGTTACAAGAATTTTAACTAAAACCAACCAGTGGAGGATTGGGGAGGGGGGGGGGGAGTAGAATGTAAGGAAAACAGCGGCCAATTATCACAAACTTTAGGGGTCAGAAAATGTATAAATTTTGGGAACCACTGTGATGATCATGTTTTCTTCCATGATTTTCGACCTTGCCACATTTTTGTGCCAGTCTTCCATGAGCCGTTTCTTGTAGTTGATCTTCTTAAAGTATGACCAGACGTCTCAGATACATCTTTTCATGAGAATGTCAAGTCTGCGGTGCCCGTCAAGGCCGATCTTATCTTCTCATGTAATGTGTCAGAAACAACCTGAAGTTCACTGCGCCTCTCTCTCGTTCTCTTTCAAGCTCTCTGTCTATATCACCTCCCCCCTCATATCTCTCTCTCTCTCTCTCTCTCACACAGGTAAAGGAATTACAGACAACGAACAGGAAAAGCAATAATCAATAAGCTCACGTTCAGAAATGTTCGGAGTCTGCAGACGTTAGCATTATCGTTGGAGCGTGGAAATAGAGAAGATCAATAAAAAGTAGCAGTAATCATCATCATCATCATCATCATCATCAGCAGCAGCAGCAGCTTCTGCTGCCCAGCTAGACTAGGGAGACATCTTTAAGCAGAGTTTACTGTTTTGAGTAATCTAACAGAATTGTTATCATTTCCCCATCTTTAAACAGAGTTTACTATTTTGAGTAATCTAACAGAATTGTTATCATTCCCCTGTCTGTTCTGTTACCTACTCGATCTTTTGCTCGGAGACGTTGCTACATTCTTTGTTAAACACTTTACTCTGTACACAAGTTCTGGCTTAGTCGGTCTGACTCTAGAATGTGACTACAGAACATGGCGCGGGTAAACAATGAAGAAATAATATATAAAATTTGAGGAAAGAAAAACAAGCACAAACACACAAAACAAAAGATGTTCAGTTTTAATGAAAGGATATATATTATGTGCATATAAAGATCCTCGCCATATTCAGGAAAAAAAAATAAAAGGACAGCTACTTGCTACAGTTTAGACTATATTGTAAGCCTATTTCGTCCTAAAAGGTGACATGTGTCACAAAGTGATTGACGGATACTGACCACGTGCTTCAGCAGATAAAAGGACAAAGACAACAAAGCAGAGTATATATAAATAAGTAATTACATTTAGTAAAACAAGATTAAAATGGTGTGTGGAGTCTGCGTGTGTACGCGTGTGCTGTGTGCGTGTGTATGTGTATGGATCTAAGGGAAGATTTATGCAAAAGCTCGGCTGTTGTGTGGCTGTCGTGATTCAGCAGAAGTTACCTGACCTTTTTTTTTTTGACAGGGTACCATAAAGAAACTACACAAGTTCTAAAGATGATAAAGTAAAATTCAAACATTTATATAAGAATATTATTTTAGAAAACAACAAAATGTTGGGTACAATGGGTGCAGAGGCAAGTTTTTACATCACAAAATATTGAAGCTAATATATATGGAGTGGTAAGTTTTTAACTTCATAAAATATTGTAAATAATATATATGGAGATGCAAGTTTTTAACGTCACAAAATAGTGTACTTAATATATATGGAGTTGTAAGTTTTTAACTTCATAAAATATTGTAAATAATATATATGGAGATGCAAGTTTTTAAAGTCACAAAATAGTGTACTTAATATATATGGAGTTGTAAGTTTTTAACTTCATAAAATATTGTTAATAATATATATGGAGATGCAAGTTTTTAAAGTCACAAAATAGTGTACTTAATATATATGGAGTTGCAAGTTTTTAACGTCACAAAATAGTGTACTTAATATATATGGAGTTGCAAGTTTTTAACGTCACAAAATAGTGTACTTAATATATATGGAGTTGCAAGTTTTTAAGTCACAAAATAGTTTACTTAATATATATGGAATGGCAAGTTTTTAGGTCACACAATATTAGAGTTAATATACGGAGTGGCAAATTATTAGGTCACAAAATATTAGAGTTAATATACGGAGTGGCAAATTATTAGGTCACAAAATATTAGAGTTAATATACGGAGTGGCAAATTATTAGGCCACAAAATATTAGAGTTAATATACGGAGTGGCAAATTATTAGGCCACAAAATATTAGAGTTAATATACGGAGTGGCAAATTATTAGGTCACAAAATATTAGAGTTAATATACGGAGTGGCAAATTATTAGGCCACAAAATATTGGAGTTAATGTATGGAGGAGAAAGTTATGTGGTCACAAAATATTAGGGTTAATGTGAGTAGGGAACACTATTACGTCATAATATGTTGGGTTCAATTTAGTTGTGTAGTGGCACGTTATTACATTATAGATAAATAAATTTAGTGTGTGTAGTGGGACGTTGTTACGTCATAGTATAATTAGGTTAGCGTGTGTGGTGTCACGTTCTTACGTCATATTATATTTAGGTTAGTGTATGTGGTGGCACGTTGTTACGTCATAGTATATTTAGGTTAGTGTATGTGGTGGCAGACAGACAGATGACTGAACAACAACCAGTCTCACGGGTGATCAGGAAAAGGAGATGGACATATGTTGGTCACTTGATGAGAAGAAATGATCAGAGAATCCCAAAACAAGCTATCAAGTGGAACACAACAGGCCGAAGAAAAAGGGGCAGACCGCGTGAAACTCTGAAGAGGACATTATTAAGAGAGGCCAAGTTAACAGGCATAAAATCCTTTGATGAGGTTGAAAGACTCGCCGAAGACAGGAAAAATTGGCGAACTACTTTACGAGCCCTATGTGACGTTTAACGGCACGGGAAGGATATAAGATATATATATAAGATATAAGATGTGGTGGCACGTATTAACGTCATAGTATATTTAGGTTAGTGTATGTGGTGGCACGTATTAACGTCATTGCATATTTAGGTTAGTGTGTGTGGTGGCACGTTGTTACGTCATAACATATTTAGGTTAGTGTGTGTGTGGTGGCACGTTGCTACGTCATAGCATATTTAGGTTAGTGTGTGTGTGTGTGGTGGCACGTTGTTATATCATAGCATATTTAGGTTAGTGTGTGTGTGGTGGCACGTTTTTACGTCATAGCATATTTATACTGTTAAAAAAAAAAAGAGCCACAATACTACTGCAGTCGTAATGGACACAAAATTTCAAACTTGTATCAAAATTTTTATTTTACTGAATTAATGTTTCAATAATAATGGAAAAATGGGATTTCCAACTCATTTAATACAATTAATATTAACGCTGTATCTAGACCAACAGGCAGCAGTAAGAATAAATGGTGAAAGAACAACTTGGTTTGACATAAAACAAGGGGTCCGTCAGGGGTGCATACTGTCGACTTACTTTTTTAACTTGTATACTTAAAATATAATAAGAAATCTTAGAGAAGATGTAGACAAAAATATTACAATGCAATAACAATTAGAGGTTATGAAATAGCAGAGATCAGATATACTGATGACACAGTATTAATATCCACAATACAAAAAGGAATGGAAAAACTAATTATGTCAGTCCGTAAGAACAGCGAAGAGCAAAACCTCTGTCTTAATGCGAAGAAAACTAAATTGATGACAACTGATAAAACAAACAATGCAGCTGAAATATATATCAATGAAGAAAAACTGGAAGAAGTGTAATATCTTGATTCACTACTAACTAATACTGGAAATATGCTATATCTTATATCCTTCCCGTGCCGTTAAACGTCACACAGGGCTTGCAAGGTAGTTTGCCATTTTATCCCGTTTTCTGCGAGTTTTTCAACCTCATCAGGGGATTTTATGCCTTTTAATTTGGCCTCTCTTAACGATGTCCTCTTTAGAGTTTCACGCGGTCTGCCTCTTTTTTCTTCGGCCTGTTGTGTTCCACTTGATAGCTTGTTCTGGGATTCTCTGACCGTTTCTTCTCATCACGTGACCAGCATATGTCCATCTCCTTTTCCTGATCACCCATGAGACTGGTTGTTGTTCAGTCATATTATGACTTGATGCCGAGTATTTTTCTTAGGCATTTGTTTTCAAAATATTCTAATTTCTTGTCTATTTCTTTAGTTGTTTTCCAGCTTTCGTATGCATAAATTAGGGTGGATATTACATTCGAATTGAATAGTCTTAACTTGGATTTTGTGCTTATAATGTTTGAATGCCATATGTTCTCAAGATTCTTGAAGGTCGATGCTGCTTTTGCAATTTTAACTTCTTTTCTAGTGTCACCATCCTGGTTTATGTAGCTGCCAAGGTATGAAATTGATTGACTTCTTCAACATTTGTTCCTTCTACATGTATTTTTCCATTTTGATTAATGGGAAGTTTCATTATTTTTGTTTTGTCCTTGTTAATTTCAAGCCCTATTTTGCAGCCAGTGAAGAGAGGATATTTGTTTTTTCTTGAATGGAATTCACATTGTTACTGATAAGAGTTATGTCATCAGCAAAATCAAGATATTCTAATTGGGTCCCATGTATCTATTCAATACCTGTGTTACCTGTGCAGCATTTTTTCATTATGAAGTCTATTATAATTCCAAAAAGCAAAGGAGACAGTATATATCCTTGTTCCACGTCTGTTTCAATCTGTAACAATTCGCTCATCCCTTCTTCTGTTTTGATTGCAAAAACATATCCACTGTAGAGGTCCTTAATGATGTTGACAATTTTAGATGGTATTCCATATAGACTCCACAATGAAATTAAAAGGAGGACATCTGTCGCTCTTCAAAAAGCAAAACAAGTAACGAAGCTGTGGAGGGGAATAGACAGAACTACAAAAATAAGGCTTTTAAGAGCATGTATCTTTCCCATCGCAGCATATGCCTTTGAGACCTGGACACTTAACAAAACAGCTGAGAAACACATAAATGCCTTTGAATGTAAATGCTACGGAAGTATTCTTCAAATATCATGGACACAGAAAAGAACAAATATACCCATACTATAAGAACTTAATATTGAAGAAGGCTGGCTAGTAAAGAGGATTAAAACGAGAAAACTTAAATATTTTGGACACATTAAACGTCGTGATAATCTAGAGAAGACCATCTTGGAAGGATACATAATGGGAAAAAGAAAGAGAGGAAGACCAAGGCGAAGATGGCTGCAAGACATCGTTGATGATCTGCAAATGGATGCATCAGCAGCAGGCCATCTTGCTCACAGCCGAGAGGCCTACAGAAGAACTGTTAGGGAGGCAAAGTTCCGCTATTGACATGCAAATGAATGAATGAATGTTTCAATCTTGGCACGAAGAAACTTTAAGACGTTAACAATGAAATTATGTTCATTAAATTTGGTTTGGACTTCTATTCTTTGCGACTTAGGCCTGCGTTTCAGTAAAGTGTATGACCTCCTCTGGCCTGTATCAGAGAGCGACATCTCCTTGACATAGATCTGATTAGCCGTTGAATCTGTTGTTGTGGGATGGCTGCCCACTCTTCCCAGTAGTGCAAGAGACAAATGTCGGAGACTGGTTGGCGTCACGTCTCGCTGGTGGGCTTGTCTGTTGAGTTCATCCCTATTGGGTTCAAGTCTGGTGACATGGATGGCCACGGAATGGTCTGGACGTTGTTGTCAGAGAGGAACTTGGTGGTGAGTTGTGCCATATGAGGTCGAGCGTTATCCTGCTAAAAAATCGACACTGGAAGGAAGCGAGAACGAAGAATTTCAGAGACGTATCGTTGGGTGTTCAGACATCCTTCATTTGCACCAGGTCACTTCTTCTCATGAATTTGATCGTTCCCCACACCAGTACACCTCCACCACCATGTGGAGGAGCCTCATCCCCACAGTTCTGGGCGTATCGTTCATGGACTCTGCTCTTCTCCGTCTATTGTGTCGCTGGAGCAGAAATAATGATTCATCACTAAACCAAACCCTTCTCCAATCATTCGCAACGGTCTATTGACGATGCTGATTCGCCCACTGCAGTCTGTTCGGGCAATGCTGGTCCGTAAGAACAGGACCTCTGTAGGGTCTTCAAAGACTATCGTCGTCCAGCCGGTTGCTGACTGTGTGATCTGAAATTCAACGAGCTGCTGTCATTTATTGTACTGTTGAGGACGCAGATGCAAATCGATTCCTGAGGTGATGCAGCCGTATCAAGCGGTCTTCGCCAGGAGTTGTAACTATGGGTCTTCCATTGCGCGGCCGGTCTGCAACTGAGCCAGTTTCTTGAAATCGTCTCCAAAATCGACTAATGGTGCTTCTAACCACATTAAATTTCTGACCATTACACTTTGTGACTGTCCAGTCTGTAAACCTCCAATGATAATGAGTCGCTTTATTTGCATGAACGTGAATTGCACGGAGTGAAAGTTCTGGAAGGATGGCATAGTAAATGCGGGTTATATAAAAGAACTCGAAGCTTATTTGGGATTATGATGATTGTATTCGGCGCATGAGGATCGTGTGATAGAGGCAAGTCAGTATTAGTTGTGTAGTGAATTCAGTCATGCCCTAGTTGAGTGTAGTAGCGCCTGTGTTGTCCTTTTTTTAGGACAAGGTTTTCTTTGTAATAGTATGATAGGAATTATGTTGTAGTGTCCTTGCTAGGACCAGAGCTTACAGTTTGTGTTTTATTATTCTGGAAGATGAAGTGTTATTCTGGAAGTTGTTATTTATTCCAGACATTAGTAAGTACTGCGTGTTTTTTTTTTTGTTGTAACTGCTTGCTGGTAGAATGTTTCTTCCTTATGGCACGGACTGCGTGCACGGAAAGTTTTTCATGTTTCACTTTTTGTCATTGCTGTATGACAGCAGTTTTTCCTACCATCATCATATCCATCATCCACATCTTCCGCATCAATGATTTGTTGTCTATTGAATATGAACTACACTCTTGACTGTTTCTACGTTTGAGTTACTGTTGCTTTGTAAACTTGAATTATGGAGTCCAGATGTTCTGTTGTTGTCCGGTGGAAGAAGAAGCGTGCGTGGGTGTGTTGTTCTCTGAGTGTATCACAGAACACAAATCTTAGTCTCTCAGATCAATCTGTCTAATCTAATCCTGAAAGAGAGAGAGAGAGAGAGAGAGAGAGAGAGAGAGAGAGAGAGAGAGAGAGAGAGAGAGAGAGAAACTAACTAACTTTTATTCATAGTTGTTCTCCTGGACCTCTAACCACAACAGATACATCTTTTCTGGTGCCATGTTGGCACGTTAGTATTCAGTAAATCACACAGAACAGAATACTATTTTAGTGCTCATGAATCATCTGCTGTGTACAATTCAGTTCAGCACGTGAAGTTGATGTCCAAATGAACGTTTCAGGCAATTTGCCCTTGTCTGATCAGCACACTTCAGTTTAAATCGCAACATCGTATTTGTTGTCTTTCTTTTTTTTTTTAAAGTTATAGATTAGTTTGTGCAGTGGCACGTTGCTACGTCACAGTAAAATATAGGTTTAGCGTGGCTAATGGCAAATTATCTAATGACAAGACAGCAAGTTTAATGTGTGTAGCAGCAAGTAAGTACACTACAAAACATCGAGTTTAATGTGTGTAGCAGCAAGTAAGTACACTACAAAACATCGAGTTTAATGCGTGTAGCAGCAAGTAAGTACACTACAAAACATCGAGTTAATGTGTGTAGCAGCAAGTAAGTACACTACAAAACATCGAGTTTAATGTGTGTAGCAGCAAGTAAGTACACTACAAAACATCGAGTTTAATGTGTGTAGCAGCAAGTAAGTACACTACAAAACATCGAGTTTAATGTGTGTAGCAGCAAGTAAGTACACTACAAAACATCGAGTTTAATGTGTGTAGCAGCAAGTAAGTACACTACAAAACATCGAGTTTAATGTGTGTAGCAGCAAGTAAGTACACTACAAAACATCGAGTTTAATGTGTGTAGCAGCAAGTAAGTACACTACAAAACATCGAGTTTAATGTGTGTAGCAGCAAGTAAGTACACTACAAAACATCGAGTTTAATGTGTGTAGCAGCAAGTAAGTACACTACAAAACATCGAGTTTAATGTGTGTAGCAGCAAGTAAGTACACTACAAAACATCGAGTTTAATGCGTGTAGCAGCAAGTAAGTACACTACAAAACATCGAGTTTAATGCGTGTAGCAGCAAGTAAGTACACTACAAAACCTCGAGTTTAATGCGTGTAGCAGCAAGTAAGTACACTACAAAATATCGAGTTTAATGCGTGTAGCAGCAAGTAAGTACACTACAAAACATCGAGTTTAATGCGTGTAGCAGCAAGTAAGTACACTACAAAACATCGAGTTTAATGTGTGTAGCAGCAAGTAAGTACACTACAAAACATCGAGTTTAATGCGTGTAGCAGCAAGTAAGTACACTACAAAATATCGAGTTTAATGCGTGTAGCAGCAAGTAAGTACACTACAAAACATCGAGTTTAATGCGTGTAGCAGCAAGTAAGTACACTACAAAACATCGAGTTTAATGTGTGTAGCAGCAAGTAAGTACACTACAAAACATCGAGTTTAATGCGTGTAGCAGCAAGTAAGTACACTACAAAATAGGTGAATTAATTTTTGTTGTGGCAAGTGATTACATCAGAAAACAGTGTGAAGTAGAAAGTTATTACTTCATTACTTACTGAAGAACATGTTACACTCGGTGTGGCAACCTTGTCTGTCGCTTTGTGATTTGTAGATAATAATTTCACTCAGCTCAAGCTGTGTTCTAGGCTGAAATATTCTCTTTGCGATAATCACATGTGTGTGTGTGTGGGGGGGGGGGGTCGTAAATTTACATTCACTTTATAGGACGTTAGCGGTCCAGTACGTAGATGTTCTATACAACATGGACAAGACAGACTATATCAGGATTTATCACGCCTCTGACATATAGTTGTGCAAACATCACAGCTACAAGCAAAAATAAGATCAGAAATATGTGAATATTACAAGTGATGTAAAAGCTACCTGCTGAAGTAAGTTCGATTGTTGACTGGTTCGAGCTGAACGACTGCAGGTGACTGAGTTTCGTGATTCCCACCACGTGAAAAGTAAATTATGGAACAGTTGTAAATACAAAACCATGTAACAACCCAAAAAGAAAAATTGATTCAACAGTCTAAGAAAACAAACGATATAAGGAAAAAAAACGACCTAACAATCCAGAAAGAACAACTATCCAACGCTCGATTACGGTCCAGTTTTGAAGAAATCAGCCATGTGGCGAAGTATGGGCGATAACAAAGAGCACTCAAAGGAGAGCGGCAGAGTTGTGGTTCGTAAGAAAAGAGAGAAATTATGGCAAAATTCAGAACACGACAGTCCAGAGTTGTAGGACATGTTTTAAGAAGATGCAAACTGGAACATTTAATGACAATAGGAAAACTGGAAGAAAAAAGAGACATAGGAAGACAAGCAAACAAGATACTTGATGGACTAAAAGAGTGACACAGAGCACAGTCCAAAACGCAGCTTATGGAAAGAGCAAAGGAGAGATGGTTGTGGAAATCAATGACGACCAAAGCCTGATTGGCAATGGACCAAAGAGCGAGAGAGGCGCCACCTGTCAAACACTCGTGATAAAAAAATCTCATGTATACGAGATATTCTGATATGTTGTAGCAAATAAGTAATAGCAACGATGTAAGTTAATATACACAGGCTTGTCCTTGAAAGGTTGAGGGATGGGGATTCATGTGCTTTGCCAGTTGTTACAGGCTTCCCCAGTCTCCAAGTTCAATGGACTTTTATAGAAATGTAGTATAAGCATATATGCTTTGCAGATGAAGCCACTGACAACAATTATTGAGGAAAGACGCTGGCGATGGTTGGGACATGTGTTCCGAATGACTGATAATTCACTACCAAAAATAGCACTAAGATGGACACCACAGGGGAACAGAAGTAAGGATAGACCAAAAGAGACATGGAGAAGAACAACAGAAAGGATGTTGAGCAATAGAGGGCTCACCTGGGCAAGAGCAGAAAAAAAAGGCGAAGGACAGGTATTTGTGGAAAACCCTTGTGGAAGCCCCATGTGCCCTGGGCACTTAAGGTTCAGAGAGAGAGAGAGAGAGAGAGAGAGAGAGAGAGAGAGAGAGTATAACCATATGATCTCAACAAGAACTACTCAACATTACACTATAACAGACTTGATGATGCGCTAGGGAAAAAAACCCAGTTAACACAAGTTTATGAAATGAAGAACCAATATTTTATTTCTACAACACTTGTGGAAGACAGTAGCAGAATAACACAACTAATGTTATAAGGGATACCAACTTTTAGCTTTTGCCACTACATACACCTCCTTAACCCCAGGTTTACTGAAAGCGTGTCCAGTGTTTGCGTGGTTCAATTTTAAGAAAATATGTACTCAGATTCTCTTGAAATGTTAGCTAAGAATGTAATTAAGAAACTACATTGTAGAAAAGTGATGTAAAACATCGTTATGTGATAAAAGAAACTACAGTTTTGTAACTGTAAGTGGCCATAAACTAAGAATGTCATGTAGAAACGACATTGTTTTGTAGCTGTAAATGGCCATAAACTAAGAATGTCATGTAGAAACGACATTGTTTTGTAGCTGTAAGTGGCCATAACCTCTGGGAGAACTCTACTAAGCAGTGTTGAAATACTTTCTCCAGTGTAGAGTAATATCTGTGGTTCTTGTGTCTACTGCTCTCACAGACATGAGAGACCTATGGGGATACTTCTTTGTCTCCTGGTTTCTATCGCTTTAGAAGATAGCCACATAATGTTTACTTGAGACTTGCTGTTATCCACAGTGTGAATGTTTTAGTGATGGATGGAAAGTTTCACATTTGTGTGCACCCATTATTTTGCACAGGCAGTCAATACAGAAACTGGCAAGATTTTTTTTTCTCTTCAAGTATTGAATATTTTGCGCATGATTTTTGACTTCGTGTACTGATATCAATGAAATATCAATGAACACAAATACATAGATTATCTCCAGGCTAGAACTTTACACAATTAGCACACATTTGCCAGCTAAGACTGATTACCATGAGGCCAGTTGTAGGGCAAAATTTGTAACACAGGACCTGATGATGTTTTCCCGCAGTCTGGCCCGGATGTAGGAGAGATAAAGTCGGTTATTGACTGCTTGTGAGTCGGGTCATCGGGGGGGGGGGGGGGGGGGGGGGGGTTGTGTGTGGTGGGCGGGGGCGGGGTAGTTTTGTTGGGATAAGAGGAGAGAAATGTCGTGGGATAAAATATTGCCAAATAGAACAAGACATTTGTGTGTAGAAATGTCACGAACATATGTAGGCGGTCACATTATCACATTCTTCGCCCTTTAGCCTGCTGTTTTTTTTAAAGCGTTCAGTGATTCTTCATTATCTTATTGTATCGTCTCCATAGACAAGACTAGCTCTGTTCCTTTCTGTCACAATGTACTTGCCCAAGATGAGTCCCGTTCATCTGTTTATGTTATCCATTCATCTATATCGTCGTCTTTTTTGCTTTCAGCTGTTCCTTCAAATGTGTCTTGTTCTTGTTTTTAATTAGTTTTCCTTTGCCAGTTTTCATACTGATTTCATACTTATGTGTTTTAGTATCTATCCATAAATTTTTCATACTGATTTCATACTTATGTGTTTTAGTATCTATCCATAAAATAAACCCTAATCTTTTGTATGTTCACATTTCAAGGGCCACAATTTTCTTTTCCATTTTCTTATTTAATGTCCAAGCGTCTATACTAAAGAGGCGTGTTGATTATATGTAACACTTATACTTTATTATTGGACTGTTTAGAGTCCTCTGACATAATCTGTCCTGGAAACATTTCGAGGTTTAACGGTTTTGTCTGTTGCTGGCGTGTTGTTGGTTGAGTACTGCTAGACAAGACTGTACATCTGCAGAAAACTGCACAAGATAGTTCATCTAGAGAGGAAAGCTCAAAACCATAGGCAGCCTACGCAACATAACAGTGATGATGAATGCAGAGATCATCGAGCAAATAAAACAAAGACAGATTTGGGACACCTTCATATTGAAAAACACTCAGTTACCAGACTAGATTTTAGCTTTCACGAGATGTTGCCTTTAAGAGCAATGGCGGATTACGTGGAGATGTTGCATAAATAGCGATGGCAGATTATGTGGAGATGTTACATAAAGAACGATGGCGGATTATGTGGAGATGTTGCCTAAAGAACAATAGCGGATTACTGTTATTTTCATATTTCTAGTCAGTATTTTTTTAAACAATGTCTGAACATCTGTCAGGATTTGTGAAATGCAAAATATAAATTTATTTTTGAGGGTGTACACACCTGACGCATCAATTACTTGTGTTATGTGTGTCCTATATGTATTTAATAAAGAATCTATGGAGAGGAGCAGACAGAACTACAAAAATAAGATTTTTAAGGTCATGCATCTTTCCCATCGCAACATATGCCTGTGAGACGTGGACACTTAACAAAACAGCTGAGAAATACATAAATGCCTTTGAATGTAAATGCTACAGATGAGTTCTCCAAATATCGTGGACACAAAAAAGAACAAATATATCTATACTACAAGAGCTTAATATTGAAGAAGGCTGGCTAGTAAACAGGATTAAGAGAGAAAACTTAAATATTTTGGACACATTAAACGTCATGATAATTTAGAGAATACCATATTGGAAGGATACATAATGGGAAAAAGAAAAAGAGGAAGACCAAAACGAAGATGGCTGCAAGAAATCGTTGACGATCTGCAAATGGACGCAGCAGCAGCAGGCCATCTTGCTCACAACCGAGAGGCCTACAGGAGTGCTGTTTGGGAGGCAAAGTTCCGCAATGGACATGCAAATAAATGAATGAATATGATGGTAGCAGGTGAGGCAGAAAAAATGAAGTGCAGTGACAATAAATAACAAAGTCATGGCGCTAGTTGTTAACTGTAATGATGTCTACACATGTTGAAGACATATCATAACAGAACACCAGATGTGGATGAATTATGATATGCGATTAGAGCAGTAGACGAGTCATGTAGAAATTTGATAGCGGGCAAGGCGCTGGGCAGCTGTCGGTACAAAAAAACAAATCCAGGTGAAGTTTGTTCATGCTGAATCCTTGAAGTAACGGCCACATGTTGATGACAAATACTTTTTTTTAACTGACGAAGTCTGATATCCACAGTGATATCAGTGAACAGAAATGCGTAGATTATCGCCATAGCAATATTACAACTTCTTCTCTGATCCATTAGTTGCAAAATTTCTTCTGTCATCCACCCCTGTTTAGTGTGTATCTGAAGGTAGGATTTCGATAGATGTTTGCTGAATAGAGTCTTTGAGCATATTCCATTGTTCATCAATCATTTAAGTCTTCTCTATAGCGTTATATTTATTATGTACTATGGTCCTATATTGTTCTTGTATTGCTTTATCTTTCCGTAACAGCTCTCTATCCAGTTCTTTGTTTTTAGTTGCTACTTTTAACCTATTTAGCCTGATTCTCACTTTCCCTACAACTGGGATGTGGTCACTGTTGCAATCTGCGCTTGGTCTTGTTTTCACGGATATTAGTGAGTTCCTGAATCTTCTGTTGATCGGAGAAGTCGTCTTAAGGGCGATAAAGATGAATATGACAAAATAAATAAAGAAATAAGACACAAATGCAATAAAGCTAAGGAGGAGTGGCTAAATAAGAAATGTAGTGAAATAGAGACATACCATCATGGAAACGCAAGAGATATGTACAAACAAATAAAGGAGTTAACAAACAAAATGACATACCACAAGACTGGTTGCCTGAAGTCAAAGGAAGGGCATACAATAATGGACAGAGATGAATTAAAGGGTAGATGGAGAGAATACATTAGAATACATTAGAATACTATAAGGACAATAGAAGCGAAATAGATATACGAAATTATAATGAAGGGCCTCACATATTAAAAGCAGAAGTGGAAGAAGCCATCAAACACATGAAAAACAATAAAACATCAGGACCAGATAAAATCACCAAGGAAGAATTGAGAGCACTAGGACAGCTTGGCATAGAAATAATTACCAGATTGCTGAATGACACCTATAGTAGTAATTACGTCCCATCAGACCTTTTGCAATCAATTTTCGCTGCCCTACCAAAGAAACAAGGTGTAGTTGAATGTGAAGACCATCGAACCATTAGTTTTATGAGCCATGGTACCAAAATCCTACTTCGTATTGTTATGAGAAGAGTCAGGAACAAAATAAAACCAGAAATCGCTGAAGAACAGTGCGGCTTCGTCAAAGGAAAAAGTACAAGTAACGCCGTATATATAATAAGAACATTGATGATGGGATTGATTGAGGATGGGATCAATAGAAATAAAGATGGACCTATACTTATGCTTCATAGACTGCATTCGATAAAGTGAGGTACGCAGAAATTATAAGAATGCTGGAAGACATCAACATAGATGGGTAAAATCTGAAACTTATCAAAAACGTATACGGTCAGCAATTAGCAGCAATGAGCGTCAAGCACCAAATAGGAGCATTCCAAGACATAAAACTAGGAGTGAGACAATGATGTGTTCTGTCTCCTGACCTCTTCTCCTTGTACAGCGAAAACATAAATAGAAATATAGAGAGTTTGCCAGGAATATCAGTTGGCGGGTACGGCCTTAACAACTTAAGATATACAGACGACACAGTTCTGATTGCTAAAAATGAAGGGGAGCTACAGGCTCTTCTGGACATCGTGGTTCGTGAAAGTAAAAATAAAGGTCTCAGCCTGAATACAAAGAAGACTGAAGTGATGGTCATCTCAAAGAAAAGAATGCCACCAAAATGTAGCATTACCATCGATGGCACAAATCTGAAACAAGTTGACAGATTCAAATACTTAGGAACGATTATAACGACTGATGGGAAAATGTCACAAATAAAAAGCAGACGGGCTCAAGCCAAGTCAGCATTCCAGAAAATGAGAAACATCTTGTGCAATAGATCCATATCAATGGAAACAAGATTCCGAGTATTTAAATGTTACATCAAGTCAATTTTGTTTATGGGTGTGAAGCATGGTCTATGAATAAGAAAGTACAGCGAGAAATGAAGGCCATGGAAATGTGGTTTATAAGAAGGATGTTGAAAGTACCATAGCCAGCCAAGAAAACCAATGAAGAAGTCTTATGAGAGACTGGAGTTAAAAAGCAAATTATAGCAAAGATTAGAGGCAGACAAGCGAGATTTATAAGACATTTCCTGAGAAGAGGAAAATTGTAACACATTGTGGCAACTGGAAAAATAGAAGGAAGAACAGACAGAGGAAGACGGAGAGAGAAGTTACTGGATGAGCCGTCAGTGTGGCTAGGAGGAAAGTCACCGGCGGATCTCATAATCAAGTTTAAAAACAGGGAATTGTGGAGAGAAATGATCGCCTACGCCACGCGGCATGGCACTTGAATGGCGCCATACAAGACATGGTAGTATCCCTCAGTATATACAATGGTAGTACTCCTCAGTATATACGATGGTAGTATTCCTCAGTACATACGATGGTAGTATTCCTCAGTATATACGATGGTAGTATTCCTCAGTATATACGATGGTAGTATTCCTCAGTATATACGATGGTAGTATTCCTCAGTATATACGATGGTAGTATTCTTCAGTATAATGAGACAATACTGCTTCTATACACAACACAGCGCTTACTTATGATATGTGTTTCCTATAAGTACATACCCAACACAGCACTTACCTGTGATGTGTGTGCCTCCACACACTCCACTGACTTTACTGCTAATCTCATAATTCTACTCAATGTGAGAATATACTACTATATATGGCATTTATTGTGAGGACAAGTAATCCATTGCGCTAATATGTCTGTTATCACGATGACTGTAGCAAGAACAAAATCATCTTATATGCCTAACATGCAATAGCAGAATGGGCTGTATTTTGTCAAACATATGATAGCCAAAGATATTTATTCTTTGATCTGGTCTAACACAAACGGAGCTGATAAAAGACATAATCCAGGACATGAATGTGCATGACTCACAATGACGTTATCAATTAAAAAAAACAAAACAGGTCACCGAGTTCAAGTCGTAATTTTGTAATTTGTTGATCGATTCATAATGACCCAGATAAGGTCACGGAACCTGTTCTAAACAAGGAATCTAGACTACAGCTAGGAACCTAGATTATAATTGGGAATATCAATGTTGGTCGGGAACGCACCACAGGATATATGGATCAAGGCAAGGAACTAAGATCAGGGCAGGGAACTTAGATCACGACTGGGAACCTAGATTAAGGCAGAGAAATCGTCAGAAGAGTCCAGATCACTGGAAATCTAGATTACTGCTGAGAACATAGATCATGCAATCTAGCTGGGATCTGACAGGGCGGGGAACCTTGATTATAATCGGGATCCGACAGGGCAGAGATATAGATTACAGACAGGGCAGAGACCTAGATTATAACTGGGATCTGACTTGGCAGAGACTTAGATTATAGACAGGGCAAAGACTTAGATTATAGACAGGGCAGATACCTAGACTATGGACAGGGCAGAGACCTAGATTATAGACAGGGCAGATACCTAGATTATAGACAGGGCAGAGACCTAGATTATAGACAAGGCAGAGACCTGGATTATAACTGTGAACTGACAGAGCAGAAAATCTTGATTATAGATGAGATCCGACAGAGCAGAGACCTAGATCATAACTGGAATATGACTGAGCAAAAAATCTTGATTATACCTGGGATCCGACAGAGCAGAGACCTAGATTATAGACAAGGCAGAGAGCTAGATTATAGACAGGGCAGAGACCTAGATTATAGACAAGGCAGAGACCTAGATTATAGACAAGGCAGAGACCTAGATTATAGACGAGGCAGAGAGCTAGATTTAGTTGGGATCTGACAGGGCACATAATCTTGATCAGAGCTGGAATAAGCTACTTCAACCTTCCTGTGCTGTCCGTACCAAGTCTGTACGAACTGGAGCTGCCGGTGCGCATTGTTTCTGTGTGAAGAAAGTTCAGAGCTTGTTATAGGCTGGATCTGAGGCCCTTCTAGGAGCAAGCCTCATGAAAGTGGACATTCAAAATTATACCGGCGAATCAAGCAAAATTAGTTGCATTTTGGACAGATTAAACGTCATGATAATTTAGAGAAGACCGTCTTGGGAGGGTACGTAATGGGAAAAAGAAATAGAGGAAGACCAAGGCGAAGGTGGCTGCAAGACATCGTTGATGATCTGCAAATGGATGCATCAACAGCAGGGCATCTTGCTCACAACCGAGAGGCCTACAGGAGTGCTGTTAGGAAGTCAAAGTTCTACAAGGAACATACAAATGAATGAATGCATGCTGTACAGGCTGCTTGGAGGATTACTGATTCTATGCGATGATTACATTATCTTTTCTCTAAACATAAAATTGCCTACACGGAAAGAGCACCAAGGAGATAGTTTTGACATAAATGTTATGTGGCCAGAAAGTTTAGAAATAAATATTTATGGAGAGAAAGTTTTGTATGCTGAGAAAATTTATACATAAATACTGTATGGAGGGAAAACCTTAGACACAAATAGTATATTGAGAGAAAAACCTTAGACACAAATAGTATATTGAGAGAAAAACCTTAGACACAAATAGTATATTGAGAGAAAAACCTTAGACACAAATAGTATATTGAGAGAAAAACCTTAGACACAAATAGTATATTGAGAGAAAAACCTTAGACACAAATATTGTATGGAGGAAAAATCTTAGACACAAATAGTATATTGAGAGAAAAACCTTAGACACAAATATTGTCCTGATGGAAAATCTTAGACATAAATAGTATGTTGAGAGAAAAACCTTAGACATAAATAGTATATTGAGAAAAAAACCTTAGACACAAATAGTATATTGAGAGAAAAACCTTAGACACAAATACTGTATGGAGGAAAAACCTTGGATACAAATATTGTCCTGAGGGAAAACCTTAGACACAAATATTGCAGGCTATGATTCATTTGACGTTTGCTGACAGTCTTGAACTAAAATCAAAGAAAAAGATGAAGCAAACTGAGGAATTTAGCGCCCACCCTGCTCTATGAGAGAAGACCCAACAAACAGAATGTTTACTCTCACAGAATATACAGTAACTGTTACAGCCTGACACAGAATCAAAGACCTGTCATAGCACTAACTTTCTGTAACAGCCATTCATGTTCCATACCATTAACAGTTCTTACCTTTAAACATTCTGCCGAATGATTTTCGCTATAATTAATATTTACCAGCTGTAATAATTTGATTTATTGTATTCTGATCTGAATTTTACAAGGGTACAACATTCCAGTATGTTGCTAACAACATATGGTTTCACTTCTCACACCTTGACGCGCTGTCTTGATTGCGTACTTGTCAGTGCCCGTTCTATTGATGTCTCTTTCAAAACTGAAGTCTATCATTTTAGATAGCTTACAGTATTTTGCTACATTGTTCAAGGAAATTCTCCGTCGTCTTTGGTTCTTTGTCATTCTTCCTTGTCGGACTTCATTAATGGACGGACCATGCAATATAGTTAGCACTTTATGATATTGTCAGATATGTTTTTGACAGTTTTTGATATTTGATCATTGCTGGCCACACTCAGCCACCGTATAACATAATATTACAGTGCAGGAAATAGACGAAACTACTCTCTCTCTCTCTCTCTCTCTCTCTCTCTCTCTCTCTCTCTCTCTGTTGCAATACAGATCTGTTGTCTAGTGTTCATTATTTGTTTTCCTACCCTACAGCAAGTTAAATGTAAGCATTACGTGCTTAAGTGAGCGGAGCTGAAGCTAAGATACAAATAGTCGCTCCTTTACTAGACTGCAGAGAACGAACATTCTGACAGCTGAAGCCAGGACCGAACTTTGATGGTGACACTTTTAACAGTCAGACAATTGAACCAAGGAAGGCAACATTTTTAAATCAGAGAAACTTTTTTCTAGAGTTTTTAACAGCACAAAAACATATAAAATAAGCCATGGATAAAGCAGACGTTCATAACTTCATGAGGCTAAGATCTCTGGTGAACGGTCAGTCATCATTAACTAGAGTGGCCATATTTTAGTACAGAACTATGGCGACCTGGGAATACTGCCACCAATCAATGGGGAGGAAAGTGCCAGGAAGAATTATACGAACTATATTTCTATCGTTAACCTCCATCGAAGTAGGTCATTCTTAGGTTGCTAGGATACGATGAAACTATACATGTGTAGTAACTAGGATGAGAAATAAAGATTTTAGGTCAGGTCAAAATAACGAAAGCTGTGAGGTCAATAGCGAAGGTCACGGAAATAAATATTTTAGGTCAGGTCAAAATAATGGAAGTTGTGAGACCAATAACGAAGGTCACGGAAATAATGAGAATATAAAGCAAGGTCAGTAAGCGTGTCAGTTACATCAATGGTCCATAGAATGCCATCAAACAGAAGTTAAACTATGGGAATAGATCTGTGTCACAGCGTTGACTGTTTACGAGCAACATGTTGTTTAAAGATTTTGTGAAATAAAAAAATGTCCAGAAACTATGAAGAAGGACGTGATACTAAAGTAACAATTAAAGAGATGTGAAACTGATGTACCGATAAAAAAAGACGTGATACTTATGTAAAAATAAGAAAAGACGTGATACTGAGTAAAAGTTAAAAAAGACGCGATACTGATGTAACATTAAAAAACGTGTTACTGATGTAACAATTAAAAAGATGCGTTAATGTAACAGTAATTTGATTATGTGGTGCTCATGTGTTGATAATGTTGACAGTGTGAAGACTATGCGATGATGATGAAAATTATGTGATGATTACGATATGATGAATAGACAATAACATCTACATTGTGTCGATAATTGTCAGATATAAAAGATACGAGGGGTGATTGATAAGTTATCGACATAAGGTACAAATACTTGAAACACACGGTTAATATTAGGTGCATTTGTAGATCAGATTAATGTAAGATTAAACACCAAGTTTCAAGAAATGAACTGCAACCAATTTTTTACAGGCTATTGAAGTGGTAAGGGGTGGCAGAAATTGAGAAAATGGATAAAATTTCTCATCGAGCAGTCATTCGCTACCTCTGCATCAAAGGCTTATCATTGAAGGAAATCCATGAGGATATGGTGGAGACTCTAAGGGAGAGTGCCCCTTCTTACAGCACAGTGAAGAAATGGGCAGCTCGATTCAAACATGGAAGGGAGAGTCTTCTGGAAGATGATCCTCGTCCAGGAAACCAAGAATGGTAATCACCGGTGAAACCACCGGCAGAATCCATGACATGATAATGAAGGATCGACGACTAACTGAGCGGTACATTGCTACTGAGTTGGGTATCTCCCGGGAACATGTTCAAGCCATTATTCACAATGATCTTCTAATGACAAAGGTCTCTGTTTGATGGGTCTCGAAACTTCTTGGAACCGATCACAAACGACAGCGTCTTAACATGTCAAGAGGCAATCTTGGCCATTTTTCTGCAGATCCTGAAAAGTTTCTTCAACAATTTATGACTATGGATGAGACTTGGGTTTGTTATTTTCAACCAGAAACCAAAGAACAATAAAAGCAGTGGAAGCATCATGGATCCCCACCTCCAAAAGAAAGCAAGGGTGGTTCTGTCTGCAGCCAAAGTGATGGCTTCCATCTTTTGTGATTCAGAAGGTGTGCTTTTGGTAGACTATCTTCAAAAGGGCAGAACGGTCACCAGGGCCTATTACGCTAATCTTGTGAAGCAACTGCGGGTCAAACTAAAGGAAAAGCGTTGAAGGAAATTGACGAGAGGAGTCATCTTTCAGCATGACAATGCTCCAGTTCACAAGTCGGCGGTGGCAATGGCTGCCATTCATGAATGTGGCTTCCAGCTTCTTGAACGTCCTCCTTATTCCCCAGATTTGGCCCCTTCAGACTATTACCTGTTTACCAAACTAAAAAAGGAGCTCAGTGGTCTCAAATTTGCTTCAGATGATTTTGTCATTCATGCTGTAGACCATTTTCTACTTGCACAAGATGCTGACTTTTACAAAGAAGGGATCCATATGCTCCAGGATCGCCGGACTAAGTACATAAACTTGCAAAGGGGCTTGTTGAGAAATAACGCAAAAAAATTGTCCATAAATAATCCTTTGTACCTTATGCCGAGAACTTATCAGTCACCCCTCGTATAATGATGATCAAAGCGTGAAGCTGTAAATTGATAATGTACTGCAGATGTAAAAGTTATGGTGATGAAAATGTTCTGTACTGATGCCTATGTGAAGATATGGTTATAGTAAACGTTGGTATATTACTGATGTTGTAGTCATGAAGTAAAGCAACTAAAGAAGCTGTGGAGAGGAACAGACAGAACTACAATCACGCATGATATCAGCAGTAAAACATGATATCAGCAGTAAAACATGATGTCAGCAGTAAAACATGATGTCAGCAGTAAAACATGACAAGTGCTGACTAAAACTGACAGTGACTTGCTACATCTAATAAGACACTACCTGTAACTCTATCGATCCTGTATGTCAGACGTACAGAACTGATTTTTTTTTAATTTAAAGAAAAAAAATTGTCGAGGCGCATGACTGCATATTACTGAGGTTTTAAATTCCCCGCTCCTGATCACAGGAACAAAGAAGCAAACATCAAGGTAAGCGTCTTCGTCTTTGAAAACTGACATTTTTCCAGTGGAAACTCCGCTATCAGCATAAACATTCAGTCTTTGTTCTTTATATGAATAATCGTACCAAACATCTGGTGAATTATATGATTTTGAAAAAAGCTGGTGGATTATTTGATTGTTTTAAATATCTGGTGAACTGCATATATCCATACTACGATAACTTGTATATTGAAGAAGGCTGGCCAGTAAAGAGGATTAAACAAAGAAAACTTAAATATTCTGGACACATTAAACGTCATGATAATCAAGAGAAGACCGCCTTGGAAGGGTACATAATGGGAAAAAGAGGAAGATCAAGGTGAAGATGGCTGCAAGACATCGTTGAGGATCTGCAGATGGATGTATCAGCAGGAGGGCATCTTGCTCACAACCGAGAGACCTACAGGAGAGCTGTTAGGGAGGACATGCAAATGGATGAATGAATGAGCATGTACAATGTTTTCAAGATTATTTCGTGGCCCGTCATCAGGCTAAATAGCTGAAGTGGGTGTTAAACAAAACTCATTGAATCACAGAGAGTAGAATTTAACTAGAGAGATCACTGCTCAAGGGGATATGAATTTATGAATAAAGGATTACTTTAAAAATAATTATTCATAATTTTATTCCTCATATTAGTTTTCTAAAACAGTCCTTGAGGACGGACACGAAAAATTGTACGGTTAGAAGGACGTCCTTGCAGAATAAAGTGTAGCAACCATGGACAAAAGCAAGAGCTTACAGTACATCGTGGAGGCAGCCTCAACAACACACGTCTGTACTGTAAGGATTTCAAACATGGCGCTTTCTTAACCTACCAAATAAAGAATTGCCGGTTTTACAACGGAAAATGTTGCATCGCTGTTGTTGTTTTTAAAATGGCATATCTTTCTCTCTCCCACTCTCTTCCTCTTTCACCCTACCTCTCTCTCTATCTTCCTCCCTCTCTCTCTTTCTCACTCCCTCCCTCTCTCTTTCTTCCCCCCTTTCTCTTTCTCCCTCCCTTCTCTCTCTTTCTCCCTCCCTCTCTCTTTCTCCCTCCCTTCTCTCTCTTTCTCCCTCCCTATCTCTTTCTTTCACCTTTTCCCCCCTCTCTTTCTCCCTCCCTCCCTCTTTCTCCCTCCATCTCTCTTTGTCCCTCCCATTCTTTCTCCCTCCCTCTCTCTTTCTTTCACCTTCCCCCTCTCTCTTTCTTTCACCTTCCCCCTCTCTCTTTCTCCTCTCTCTCTCTTTCTCCCTCCTCCCTCTCTCATTTTCCCTCTCTTTCTCCCTCCCACCTTTCTCTTTCTCCCCTTCCCTCTCTCTCCATTTCTCCCTCCCTCTCTCTTTCTCTCTCCCTCTCTCTCCACAGTAGGTACTGAAACATGATCACATATACACACACACTCAGAATTACATTAAGCTGAGACACATACACATCACACACATTCACACTCGTGTGTATCAAGTTGACACATATACATACATCACACACACACATTCACACTCGTGTGTATCAAGCTGACACACACATCACACACACACACACATTCACACTCAAACTTACACCAGACTGACACACCACACACACACATCAGACTAACACGCACACAGACTGATTGACAGACAGAGGGTGAGACTCAAACTGGCGCACACAGAACATTGAACTGCAGACATATTAAACTTCAGAAATCACGAGAAGTCTGTGGATAACAACAGAAAACACGCAGAATTCATTTTGTGTCACCAGTTGCAAGAACAGACGTGAGAAGTTTGTTTTTTCTTCATTTTTGTAGAAAAGAATTTCTCTCCCCAAAAACTCGCCGTCTATCATTCATGGTTATGTTATTGTTCCCACAAACTAATGGTTATTTTATTGTTCCCACAAACTAATGGTTATGTTATTGTTCCCACAAACTAACGCTGGTAGCACGTGTCCAAGGCGACAAACACGAGACAGCAGCCAGTAGTTCATGGCTCAGCTTGTTCTAATCAATAAATACACACACGAGGAAGGGAAGGAGAGGGTAATCTACTGGATATTTATAGCAACGTTCAATGCAATCACACAAGCTTGTAGGCTGAGAGAATTTCATCTTGTAAAAGTGGTTTGTGATTGCTCTTTGCTTGACATAATCATGGAGTTTTTAGTTATATGAGAACATAGACGATAAACTCTGTTTACGTAGTTTCTTGTGTTTGTATGCGTATGCGTGCGTGCGTGTGTGTCATGCTCCTAATTACGGCCCAGGTACCATGGAATAGGAAAATGTTTTGGAAATGACCAGACCCGACTGGTAGACAACTCCCAGGAAGTGACTGTGGAGGTGTTGTCAGCCATACAGTGCTACACAGTACACATCTAAGTTATAACACAGTACGATGCCTCATGTGTGTGCATGTACAGGTAGATATGTACGTTTGTGTGTCACTGACAAGTTATTGCAGCATGATTCTTTGACCTCGTTTCTTTCCGGGCGTTATGATTTCGTGTCGACTGAACAGGCACTAATGACTTCGTTTTAAAACACGTTTTTTTTTGGAGGTGCGAGATAGCGCAGTTCGTTAGTACGCTGTTCTCTCGTGGCTAGACGGCTGCTCGTCCTACCAGAGTCCGTGGTTCGAATCCCAGGTAATTCTCTTGTGATTTTTCTTCCTCTCACGTGTCACTAAAGTGATTTGTCTACGATTTTTTCAAGGTCTAATCCTACAAAACTGTTCTCTTAAAGTGCTCAACAGTGCTCCCAGAAATCTGACTTAACTGAAGGAGAGGGTCACGGACAGTTATGGACAGGTCACAAGAATAATGCTCACCTGTTCTGTACAGAACTTTGTTTTACGTCTCCAAGCGGTTCTAGAGCCACAAGGGGCTCATATCAAGCATGTCATCCACAAAGCTACCCCTATGTGAAACTCTACAAGGTTACTCTGACACTGTTTTCATATAAATAAATTCGCTTTCGCTAGTAACTGCTAAGTTGAATTTACAATAATTGACTGAAACACACTGTGGAAGTTATTCAGTGTCTGACCTCCCCCTATAGCAAGTGACATACAGCCAAATCAACTTACGGCCAGGTCTGCCTCAAATGCGGCCTTAAGTCGGCGCACGACGGTGAATAACCTTGGCCTTGTAGACATGGCATTCAACCAACAAACACGTCAGCCAAACGCAGGCTATATCAATATGTAAAAAAAAATCCAGAACAGATTTATATAACAGAATGTATGTGCATATGTATGTATAAGGAAGTACAGAAAAATACATTACATGTTGAATTAACTAGGTTTATTGTTGCCAATTTCATACTGCCCCCCCCACCCGGGCATTTCTACGTGCACATATGTTGTGTCTGCATGTAAATATTTTGAATGGTTAACATATACACTGACATATATATATAATGCATACATTATAACTATTTTGAATGCTTATATCGACACATATGTGTTCAATTGAACACTGATATGTTTGCAGGAATATATAAAGGACTCTCAGTTTTATATTTTATACATTTTATGTTTACTTGTGTGAAGCTGGTTCTTGTACGTACGTAAACAAACATGGAAGTTCCAATGTAGGAACCAGGAGATTATGGTTATGTTGTGTAAATGTTTAGTTATACAGAAATCTGTATCGTATATGTGGACATATCTGAGCTACATATTATATCTGAACATACATCACCTGATCTACATGCAGGAAACTCTACTGTAGAGAGCGGAACAACAACACAACTCCTTCAGATCATCAGAGGAAATACCCCCCCCCCCCCAGACAAGTGTTTCAGCCCTATTAAACTCCTGACATTCTAAAGGGGGGGGGGGAGGGGCCTCTGGGTCATGACTCCCAGAGGTCTTGTGAGTTGTTGCTTTTTTTTTTTCGTCCTGGAATTGAACCCGTGATCTTCCAGTTGGTACTTCAAAGTGCATCCACATACTCGTATTATATCCGGACATAAACATCACGATATCTACATCCTATAACTAGACATACACATCACGATATCTACATCATATAACTAGACATACACATCACGGTATCTACATCATATAACTAGACATACACATCACGGTATCTACATCATATAACTAGACATACACATCACGGTATCTACATCATATAACTAGACATACACATCACGGTATCTACATTATATAACTAGACATACACATAACGGTATCTACATCATATAACTAGACATACACATCACGATATCTACATCTAACTAGACATACACATCACGATATCTACATCATATAACTAGACATACACATCACGATATCTACATCATATAACTAGAATACACATCACGATATCTACATCCAATAATTAGACATACACATCACGCGTCGTAACTGAATAAAAAGCCCGGGTGTATGTATATACCCACACTCATTTCCTTCTATATAGATACACACATACGAACATAGACATTTATACACACATAACAATCAAAGCAGAAACGACGGCAATAACAATAATCTCTCTGTCTGTGACATGATAGACAGAGTCACGTAACTAATTTCCTGGTAAAATGAAGTTGTAAGTTATCGCCAGAGCCTGGGACACACGTGGGTTTATATGTATAACAGGGACTGGGACAGATAACTGCAGCAAAACTTGAAGGAGAGGAGGGAGTGGGCGTCACATCCTGTGTCAGACAATTAAAAAAGATAATCACCTTGGATGAGGTACAGGAACAAGTTAGATTACTGAGAACACGGAAAAAAAACATCTTTTAGAATGTGTGACAATCTGGCAAATAAAACTGATAAAGTGTCTGACAAGTTTACATGTGACTTGATATGGCAAATAAAATTGGTAAAGTGTAAGACAAGTTTACATGTGACTTGATGTGATTGATTAAAATACTCCTACTATTAAGTGTCAGTCAGACAATTTTACATGTGATTAAGTCAAGAGAGTGGAAACAAATGACTAAAATAATTTGTAAAGTCTGGAGACCATGTTTTGTCTTATATCCGTCCCGTGCCTTTAAACGTCACATATGGCTCGCAAAGTAGTTCTCCATTTTTTCCTGTCTTCTTTCAACCTCATCAAGGGATTTTGTGCCTATTAATTTGACTTCTCTTAGCAATGTCCTCTTCAGAGTTTCGCACAGTCTGCCTCTTTTTCTTTGGCCTGTTGTGTTCCACTTTATAGCTTGTTTTGAGATTCTCTGACTGTTTCTTTCCATCACGTGACCAACATATGTCCATCTCTTTTTCCTGATCATCCATGAGGCTGGTTGTTGTTCAGTCATCTTTCTTATCTCTGAATTGTTCTTGAATTCGTTCCACTTGATGCTGAGTATTTTCATTAGGCATTTGTTTTCAAAAGAGTCTAATTTCTTGTCTGTTTCTTTAGTTGTTTTCCATTTTTCGCATGCATAAATGAGGGTGGATATTACATTTGAATTGAACAGTCTTAACTTGGTTTTTGTGCTTATAACTTTTGAATGCCATATTGTTCTCAAGATTCTTGAAGATCGATGCTGCTTTTGCAATTCTAACTTCCTTTCTGGTGTCACCATCCTGGTCTATGTAGCTGCCAAGGTATGCATTGACTTCTTCAATATCTGTCCCTTCTACGTGTACTTTTCCATTTTGATTAATGGGAAGTTTCATTATTTTTGTTTTGTCCTTGTTAATTTCAAGTCCTATTTTGCTAGCCAGTGAAGACAGGCTATCTGTTTTTCCTGCATGGAATTCACATTGTTACTGATAAGAGTTATGTCATCAGCAAAGTCAAAATCTCCTAGTTGGATCCCATGTACCCAGTCAATACTTATGTTACCTGTGCACCATTTTTTTTATTATGAAGTCTATTGTAATTCCAATAAGCAAAGGAGAAAGTATACACCCATGTTTCACACCTGTTTCAATCTGGAACCATTCATTCATCCCTTCTTCTGTCTTGACTGCACAAACATATCCATTATAGAAGTCCTTAATGATGTTGACAGTTTTAGATGTTATTCCATATAGACTTAAAATTCTCCATAATGAATCTCTGTGTATGCTACGAAATGCCTTTTTAAAGTCTATGAAGTTCAGTATTAATGTTTTCTGCTTTTCAATAATGTTCTTCAAGTATTATTCTGAGAGTAAAGATCTGGTCGAGTCAACTTCTCTCTTTTCGAAATCCTGCTTGTTTTTCTCTCATTGCGGTATCCACTATATTTTTAAGTCTGTTCAAAATGACCTTGCAAAATACTTTGGACACAATTAATATTAAGGTTACTCCTCTCCAGTTGTTACAGCCACTAAGGTTGCCTTTTTTTTGGGGGGGGGGGCGGGGTATTTTAACAACGATTCCTTTTTTCCATTTAGAATGGACCTTTTCTTCTTTCCAAATCTTATTAAACATTCTCTGTAATTGTCTCATGTTGTCACTATTGATAGCTTTTAACATTTCGGGTGTTATTTCATCTTCACCTGCAGCTTTGTTGTTAGCCATTAAATTCACTGCTGTTTCAATTCCATGCAATGTAATTTCATCTACATCGTTGATGATCTGCAAATGGATGCATCAGGAGCAGGCCATCTTGCTCACAACCGAGAGCCCTACAGGAGTGTTGTTAGGGAGGCAAAGTTCCGCAATTGGTCTTTACTTGATGTTAATAGGGTTCCAGTTTTGCAAAGGATTGGTCTTTCTTAGATGTAATAGTATCTGTTAGCCTCTTTTGTATGTTATATATAGTTTTGCGGTCTCCTGTTTTTGTTGTTTTCTCTGCCTCCTTCGCCATATTGTCTATGTATTCTCTTGTATCCCTTCTAGCTGAACTTTTTACTTTCTTGTCTAGTTCATTGTATGTTGCTTTCCCCAGATCTTTTCCAAGGTCTGTTTTTACATTCAACATGTCTAATTTGGCTGCTTGTCTTTCATGTATGTACTTCCATGTGTTTTCTGATATCAATGCTTTTCTATTTGTTTTTTTCAATCCAGCGCTTGCTTTTGCTGATGTGATTATGGCTGTGCTTGTAAGAATTCCATAATTCATCTATACTTATCTCCTCTACTTCATTGAGTGTCGTGTAATGATTGGCAAGTTACTGATTGAAATTACTGTTAGTATTCTCTTCTTGTAGGCTGTGGCTGTTTATCTTTCTGTGTATTGATTTCTTGTGTTGGCTTTTCAGTTTGTTTTATTTTCCCTATGCACAGGTTGTGATCACTATTAACATTTTTGTATTAGAAAACAATACAGAACATCTTTCATAGATGTAAGGGCTTATAGTGAAATGCGATGGCCAGAAGCAGGTAAAAGATCGGCGGAAAACGGTAAGTTTTGTGCTTAAATAAAAATGATATTAAAGTATGTGCGAGCGACGAAAACAGTGGCTATTAGAACAAATCTGAAATGACTCTTACAATAGGAACTCTTTATTATAGAACTATATTATTAGTGAGTGAATGAATGAATGAATGAATGAATAATCTTTATTTTTAAAGGGTAAAGAATTGGGCACGCAGGCCCGTCTTACATTCTGCCCTTCAAATGAGTATGAGTGAGTGAGTGAGTGGCAGGCAGCAAATGCACGCCTGGAGTTGACTCGTTATAATGCAACAAACTAAAGACTTACCTCAACCATAACATCAACGAAATGTGGCGTCAATACCCGTAGCACACACAACAAGAAAACTATCCGGCATCAATACTTGATGTAAGTTGTCTCCACGTCCAGATATGAGCCAGCTACAAAAGAGTCCAAGGTTACAGACTACCTGTTGCTGGCTGTGACAGACGTCGCGTGCCCTGAAATGTCGAAGGGTGTCTGGAGGCAGGTCGCTGATTGGCTGGCTCTCATAGGTTCCCGCTGGGGTGTCCCGTTGTTTGTGATCACTTGGAATACGAAACGGGACGTCTGATTTGATTTTTGTTGAAGTGCCTGGGAAAAAATGGGATATATGATCGTACGTTGATGAGTACATGGAAAATAATAGATGTGATAAAAAAAAATCTCCCCGCTTAACATCGTATGATGACAGCTCCGTGTTCCTGCGTGTACTTCACGTGTTCATTCTCTAACGACTGTCAGATGACCGTCGATTTGTGTTTCTTCTTTGTGTTTTATCTCGCACAAACATTCACTTGTTAATTTTTTTTGGGTAATTTCTAGAGGAAATATGAAAAGAATTTTTGAACGAAAGAAACAGGAAAAGTCACTAAAGTGTACAGTAACGGGGAAATAAAGGGCGTTTTATTTGATTTCATTGAAACATGGTATGCATGTAGCAAGATTCTAGCAGCCCCATGTGTCTTGGCCACTGACTGCACAAGAGAAAGATGTATGTAGCAAGTAATAACGTTTCTATACTGGTCTTTGGCCAACAATCATTGCGCTCAGTAACAGCTGCTATCTTAATAATCTTTGTACAAAGAAAATCTATAACTGTATGTTTAGTTTCAGCTAGCGTGGCTGTGACAATGATATAGTTCACATTGATCTAATCTCACTAACAGGCTGTAGCTTACGCTGATCGAATCTCACTAACAGGCTGTAGCTTACACTGATCTCCTCTCACTATCAGGCTGTAGTTTACACTGATCTCCTCTCACTATCAAGCTATAGTTTACACTGATCTCCTCTCACTATCAAGCTATAGTTTACACTGATCTCCTCTCACTATCAAGCTATAGTTTACACTGATCTCCTCTCACTATCAGGCTGTAGTTTACACTGATCTCCTCTCACTATCAGGTTGTAGTTTACACTGATCTCCTCTCACTATCAGGCTGTAGTTTACACTGATCTCCTCTCACTATCAGGCTGTAGTTTACACTGATTTGCTCTCATTATCAGGTTGTAGTTTACACTGATCTCCTCTCACTATCAGGCTGTAGTTTTTACACTGGTCTCCTCTCACTATCAGGCTATAGTTTACACTGGTCTCCTCTCACTAACAGGCTGTAGTTTACGCTGGTCTCCTCTCACTATCAGGCTATAGTTTACACTGGTCTCCTCTCACTAACAGGCTGTAGTTTACATTGGTCTCCTCTCACTAACGGGCTATAGTTTACACTGGTCTCCTCTCATTAACAGGCTGTAGCTTACACTGATCTCCTCTCACTGTCAGGCTGTAGTTTACATTGATCTCCTCTCGCTATCAGGATGTAGCTTACACTGATATCGTCTCACTGTCAGGCTGTAGCTTACACTGATTTCCTCTCACTGTCAGGCAGTAGTTTACATTGATCTACTTTCACTAACAGGCTGTAGTTTAAAATGATCTCCTCTCACTATCAGGCTGCAGTTTACATTAATCTCCTTTCACTAACAAGATGTAGCTTACACTGTTCCCCTCTCACTAACAGGCTGTAGGGGATCAATTGGTCATTGATTGTCTGAAGCGATCTTTTTAAGTCGGCTACAGAAGGAATAAAACTATTTTATTCGGCTCTGCCATTCAGAAGATTATCTAGCACAATATCTTCATGACACGATCAGTCACTAAGATCTTCACAACACAAAGTCAGTCACCAA
The DNA here is from genome assembly GCA_009760885.1 of Achatina immaculata. Classification (NCBI taxonomy): domain Eukaryota; kingdom Metazoa; phylum Mollusca; class Gastropoda; order Stylommatophora; family Achatinidae; genus Lissachatina; species Lissachatina immaculata. The sequence continues at coordinate 43,498,578 of CM019698.1, forward strand.
GATCTTCACAACACAAAGTCAGTCACTAAGATCTTCACAACACAAAGTCAGTCACTAAGACCTTCATAACACAAAGTCAGTCACTAAGACCTCCACAACACAAAGTCAGTCACTAAGACCTTCACAACACAAAGTCAGTCACTAAGACCTTCACAACACAAAGTCAGTCACTAAGACCTTCACAACACAAAGTCAGTCACTAAGATCTTCACAACACAAAGTCAGTCACTAAGATCTTCACAACACAAAGTCAGTCACTAAGATCTTCACAACACACAGTCAGTCACTAAGATCTTCACAACACAAAGTCAGTCACTATGATCTTCACAATACAAAGTCAGTCACTATGATCTTCACAACACAAAGTCAGTCACTATGATCTTCACAATACAAAGTCAGTCACTATGATCTTCACAACACAAAGTCAGTCACTATGATCTTCACAACACAAAGTCAGTCACTAAGATCTTTACAATACAATCAGTCATTAAGATCTTTATCGTAATTATCAGCTACTGAGATCTTCACAACGCAATGAGTCACCAAGATCTTTAGTTACGCAATTGCAGGTAAAAATAGGTAGAGGGTGTTGGCCGTCACACGTTCATCATGTGATGGTGTTTAATCATTGCTACCGGTGTCGTTTTCTCAACATTTAATCTTAACCCTTTCCTTCAAGATAGTGTCAGATATATTGTTGTATCTCTCAGTATATTTATTCTCAATAAATGTACAGCACAAATGTTCTTGCTTTTCTGTTCATTTTTCACAGGTCACGTGAACATGTCAGGAAAATGAACGTCAAGATTGATTTTTGTCATGAGACACGAGACAAGTTAAGATAAAATGGCTGGCCACTGTGGAATGTGAGCAGATGTATCGGTATATTGACAGGCAGTTTTAAGACTCGCTGGGAATGCGGTGTGGGTTTATGAATGTGAAGACTGGTCAATTGATATTTTAGTACAAATATTATTTTGAAGGTTTTAAGAAAAGCATGTTAAATACAAAATGCTCTCTGTGTGAGGTCGTTGCTATCGTTACGTAAGATTTATTGAGAGGGGCCACGAATAAACAAACTAATGGGCAAACAGATGAATTAACAAGCGAATAAACAAACTAATAAACAAACGAATGAGTGAACAGATGAATTAACAAACGAATAAACAAACTAATGTACAAACGAATGAGCAAATGAATTTAACAAACGAATAAACAAACGATTGAGCAAAGGAACGGAGAAACGAATGAGCGAACAGATGAATTAACAAGCGAATAAATAAACCAATAAGCAAATGAATTTAACAAACGAATAAACAAATGAATGAGCAAGTGAATTTAACAAACGAATAAACAAATGAATGAACAAATGAATTTAATAAACCAATAAGCACATGAATTTAACAAACGAATAAACAAACGAATGAGCAAATGAGTTTAACAAACGAATGAGCAAATGAGTTTAACAAACGAATGAGCAAATGAGTTTAACAAACGAATGAGCAAATGAATTTAAATAAACCAATAAGCAAATGAATGAGCAAATGAATTTAACAAACGAATAAACAAACGAATGAGTAAATGAATTTAAAAAACGAATGCGCAAATGAATTTAACAAACGAATGAACAAACGAATGAACAAAGGAATGAACAAGCGAATTAAGAAACAAACAAACGATCTTTATTTTCAGAACGTGAAAAATTTTCCACGTAGACCTGAAACCATAATGGAACTAATAATCTTAGGTCTCTGCACGTAAACGTAAAATTATTTAATTGAACATCACCTTCACACTGTTCTATATATCGACATACGGTGACAAACAACATGATCTCCGCCTACGTGTTAGAAACCGGGTTAAGATAAAAACTGTTATTAGCAAGCAGCCGCATCTTTCACTGTTGGTGGATTCATTCAGGGAAACAATACGAGGCTACTGTTATGGCGACAGTTACAGATGGGCGTAAATTTGGTCGTCTGACGTAATCATACTTCAGTTACATTTCATGTACAAGTTAAGTAATGTGGCTGAAAATATTCAGTTAGTTCTTTTGATGTTTAAAGTTAATTAACTTCGACAAGTTTTAACCATTATTTACATTTCTTTATTTTTTTTACAAGAAAAATAATTAACATAATTACGTTAATGAAAATAGTCAAATACTTACAGTACTGGAAGTAATGAAAAAGTACTCGTATAATGCTGAGCACAGTATTTGCCACAAACACAATCATGGAGATCGGTGTTTCATAAACTAAACGAACTAAAACTTTTCAAATGTAAGCTTCCAATCTTTCTCAAATCCCCATCACAAACACAGCTGATGAACTCGAAGAACATTGTTCACAAATAAGAGAATGTATAAACTAGGAAAAAAGTAGGAGCAGCTTTATTACTTAACGACTACAAAGTTGTGACGCTTCGGCGTGAGCCTTAATCATACAAAAACATCCAGGACAAAGAAACAGAGAGAGAGAGAGAGAGAGAGAGAGGAGATAAAAGTATAGATTCACATGATTGCTTAGATTCACATGAATGCTATGTTAGAAAAAAGGAAATAAAATGAGTAAAGGCACTTAGCTGTAACTTGTAAGTAGATGTGGCTTGTCCGACGCTGTGTGTCAGAAATGGGCATGGTGGAACGTAAAGAATGTTTAAATTGAGGATTGTGATGTGTGATAGGTGGGTTATAACTGAGAGTGGTGGGTGGGAAAACCGTAGAGGGGAGAGAGAGAGAGAGAGAGTGATACAGTGTTAACCTAGCCAGGAGAAGGTGAAATAGATGATTATAGGTGGGGTGGGGGGGGGTGTAATGTGAGAAGGTTTTGAACTATGTGTAAAAATTGAGAAGGGAGTGGAACTTAGTGGAGAGGGGTTATGATTGTTGAAGAGGAGAATGTTAGGTGTAGCTGAATAATGACTTAAACCTGTGTGGTTCCAGCGTCCCATAATCCTGAATGTAGCGGTTCTCAAGCGCTAGACAGCTTATGTCATCTGCGTGACATTGTTTGATGGCTGTTACCAGAAAACCAGATTTGCCTCTGTGGTTGGGGGCCATTGAAATGATTCGGGACTGGTTTCGAAGCATGCTGGGCGATGTCGTACAGATGTTTCTGCATGCGGCCCACTAATCTGAGGCCAGTCTCACCAATATACGTTATCCGGCATCTTTGCATTCGATGACATATATCACATTACGGGACTCACATATGAATCACTCATGTAGAATGAGGATAGTAGCTGTTCCTATCTGTTTCCTAGTTTATACATTTTGGTATCACAGCTTTACTGCAGTGCCTGTGTATAGCTGTATACTTATATATTAGTTATTGCTTGTTCACAAACGTTTCTAAGGAGCATTGCTCAGAAATATTAATGAGGGCGACAAAAATATGCTGAATATTTACAACTTTATGTCGTTATTACAAGCCACTCCGCAGTGCTAGAAAAATAAAACAGTAGAATAACACAGTAACAGAACATCAAAATACAGAACAACTGAAAACAAAGCAAGAAAATAGCAGACATAACAGAACAAAACAGCATAACACCAATGCAGTGGATCAGCTTAATAGCAGAACAATATAATAACAGAATAATGAAATAGCAGAGAAACAAGAACGTGCAACAGCACAACAGCTAGAATGTGGAACAGAACAACAGAACAGTCAGAGTGTAGAACAGAACAACAGAACAGTAAGAATGAACAGAACAGAAGAGCTGCAATAGACACATCGTTAAAAATTCGAACTAGAAGAAAATTACTGTTAGGAATGGAGTCAAGCAACACTCTCAAAGGTTAATATGAGTCTAACCTCAGTGAGACCTGCGTGAGACAAGACCTCAGCGAGACCTGCGTGAGACAAGACCTCAGCGAGACCTGCGTGAGACAAGACCTCAGCGAGACCTGCGTGAGACAAGACCTCAGCGAGACCTACGTGAGACAAGACCTCAGCGAGACCTACGTGAGACAAGACCTCAGCGAGACCTGCGTGAGACAAGACCTCAGCGAGACATGCGTGAGACAAAACCTCAGCGGAGCCAGAGTGAGACAAAACCTCAGCGGGGCCAGAGTGAGACAAAACATCAGCGAGGCCAGTGTGAGACAAAACCTCAGCGGGACCAGTGTGAGACAAAACCTCAGCGGGGCCAGTGTGAGACAAAACCTCAGCGGGACCAGTGTGAGACAAAACCTCAGCGGGACCAGTGTGAGACAAAACCTCAGCGGGACCAGTGTGAGACAAAACCTCAGCAGGACCAGTATGAGACAATCCAAAATAGGACCAGCGTGGGACAAACCTCACTAAGTGTAGTATGAGACAACCTCTCAAACAGCACACAGACACGGAATGAGTTTAAAATTTGTGTCTGTACACCAACTGAGAGTGAGCTAAAACTTTGTGTCCACACAATATTGAATGTCGAGAGTGAGTTAAAACTTTGTGCTTATATAACATTGAAAGTCGAAAGTGAGTTAAAACTGTGTGCCCACACAACATTGAAAGTCGAAAGTGAGTTAAAATATGTGTGCCCACATAACATTGAAAGTCGAGAATGAGTTAAAACTGTGTGCCCACACAACATTGAAAGTGGAGAATGAGTTAAAACTTTGTGCCCACACAACATTGAAAGTCGAGAGTAGGTTACAATTATGTGTTCGCACAATATTGAAAGTCGAGAGTAAGTTAAAACTTTGTGTCCACACACAATATTGAAAGTCGAGAGTAAGTTAAAACTTTGTGTCCACACACAATATTGAAAGTCGAAAGTAAGTTAAAACTTTGTGTCCACACACAACATTGAAAGTCGAGAGTAAGTTAAAACTTTGTGTCCACACAACATTGAAAGTCGAGAGTAGGTTACAATTTTGTGTCCACAAAACACTGAAAATCGAGATTAAGTTAAAACTTTGTGTCCACACAACACTGAAAGTCGAGAGTGAGTTAATGTTAGTAAAGGTAAGCATCTTTGTCTACACGACACAACAGTAAGTAGATCTGCCTTCTCCTGTTTCCCCATTTTGTCATTATAGAAAAGGGACTCAAAAAGTCTTTTCACATATTTTATAGGGGTTATGTCCCCTGAATGGTAAATCACCAGGATGTGATGAGATAACAGCTGAACTTATTAAAGCAGGAGGAAAGGAATGTGCAACAATCTATCATGCACTATGTAAAAAGATATGGCATTCAGGTATTTGGCCAAAAGAATGGAAAAAACCTGTATTCATACCACTGCCAAAAAAGGGTAACTTGAAATTATGCACAAACTACAGAACTGTTGCCCTGATTAGTCATGCCAGTAAAATTCTGTTCAAAATCATAATGGGTAAACTCCGTAAGAAAATAGAAGAAGAAGTCAATATAGTTCAAGCTGGTTTCAGGCAAGGAAGACGATCAAGAGATCGTATATTCAATATAATATTAATAATAGAAAAACGCAGAGTTTAATGTGAATCTATATTTATCCTTTATAGACTACGCAAAGGCATTTGATTGTGTACAACACCAGAAACTTTGGGAAATAATGGAAAAAAATGGGATTTCCAACACATTTGATATAATTAACATCACTGCTGTATCTAGACCAACAAGCAGCAGTAAGAATAAATGGTGAAACAACAACTTGGTTTGACATAAAACAAGGGGTCCGTCAGGGGTGCATTTTGTTGCCTTACTTATTTGACTTGTGTACTGAGAGTGGAATGAGGAATGTTAGAGAAGATGTAGACAACGAATATTATGATGCCACAACAATTGGGGGTTATAAAATACCAGAGATTAGATATGCTGATGACACAGTATTACTGTCCACAACACAAAAAGAGAATGGAAAAACTAATTATGTCAGTCCGTAAGAACAACGAAGAGCAAAACCTCTATCTTAATGCAAAGAAAACTACATTGATGACAACTGACAAAATAAATAAGGCAGCTGAAATATGTATCAATGAGGAAAAATTGGAAGAAGTGAAGAGTTTTGAATATCTTGGATCACTACTAATTAATAGTAGAGATACAATGAGGGAAATTAAAAGGAGGACATCTATCGCTCTTCAGAAAGTAAAACAGCTAAAGAAACTGTGGAGAGGAACAGACAGAACCATAAAAATAAGATTTTTAAGGGCATGCATCTTTCCTATCGCAACATATGCCTGTGATACCTGGACACTTAACAAAACAGCTGAGAAACACATAAATGCTTTTGAATGTAAATGCTACAGAGGAGTTCTTAAAAAATCATGGACGCAAAAAAGAACAAATATATCCATACTACAAGAACTTAATATTGAAGAAGGCTGGCTAGTAAAGAGTATTAAAGAGAGAAAACTTAAATATTTTGGACACATTAAACGTCATGATAATCTAGAGAAGACCGCCTTGGAAGGGTACACAAAGAGAAAAAAAAGAGAGGAAGACCAAAGCTAAAATGACTGCAAGACATCGTTGATGATCTGCAAATGAATGCATCAGCAGCAGGCCATCTTGCTCACAACCGAGAGGCCTACAGGAGAGATGTTAGGGAGGCAAAGTTCCACAAGGGACATGCAAATGAATGAATAAATATGTTCCATGACGTACGGGTACTTTCTGACTTGCCCTAGCGCATTCACGTTTTATCCTTTCATCATCCGTCTAAAATATAATCAGTTCCTGGTGTAGGTTGTCGATCATTAAATATTATAAATGGAGTGAACTTTTATGATAACTTGAATCTAACGTAATATTAGTAGCCTTGCTCAACTCTGCTGAATTCTCTACTCTCTCTGTGTAGTCAGTCTCATGTAAAATTTGCTGTCCTCCCCACAGAATTAGATGGATGCAGCTAATCTGTGCGGAGCAATAGATAACATAATATTTTGTCTTCATTGTCTACCATTTTCAGGTTTTGCTCTACAAAAAGACAAGTTTACTAAGGAAAAGTGTTGATGCTGCTGCTGCTGCTGATGCTGATGAAGAGATGATGTAGATGATGATGACGATGATATAGATGGTGATGATGATAAATACCGAGAAATTGTCTTCAAACTAATTTTCTTCATCTCAAGAAAAAAAAAGTAAATCAAAACAGGTAAGCTCGTGTTAGCAGGAAACTAAAAAAAAAAAAACCGCGCATTGAAATAAATGGTAAACAAAACAACTGTAGAGACATGAAAATGTCAGCTTCACGAGGCCAAGTTTCTGATATCTGCAAATGTCTTGTCTGTAACGAGACTAAATGTACAGACTTCAAGGACAAAGGTCAAATTTCTAGCTTTTTTTCTTGCTCTATAACGGAAGTGACCTGCAAGTCTAAAAAAAATTGCTCAAAAGTTTCCAGTAATTTATTTTCCTGGAAATTATATTTTTAAAATGACAGTACCTTCTCTATTAATACTCCACCATTGGAGTAGACGTTTTTTTTATTTAAAGATAGACCAATGGTCGAACAATAAGAGAAAACGTGAAGAATGAGCGGGAATGAAACGATCAAATATTTCAATGATAACTCCTTAACAACGATCAAATATTTCAATGATAACTCCTTAACAACGATCAAATATTTCAATGATAACTCCTTAACAACGATCAAATATTTCAATGATAACTCCTTAATAAAATATTTCAATAACTCCTTAATAACGATCAAATATTTCAATGATAACTCCTTAATAACAATCAAATATTTCAATGATAACTCCTTAATAATAGCAGAAAAAGGGTGATACAAAAGATAAACACATACACACAAACATCAGCAACACAAACACACACATTAAATAATGGTACCACTAAATCCGCAACCATTGAAGTAGTGTTGCTGCACGCTACTAAGACGTATATTTGGATGAGTTGTCTAGCGGTTATTTCTTCTAATAAGAAGGTTTTCTTTCAGCAATCAGAGTTTTGATAGATCTGATTTGTAAAGATCTTTGAACTTCTTGTTTCTAAGTTAGATACTTAGAAACATTCACAAAAACGAGTCAGGCACTCGAACAATCACATTCTTAGCTGACATTCTCAGCCTGAGACTGTCTAACAACATGGCTGCGACTCTTCCTAGCAGTCCAAACCCTAAGTTCGTAATGAACAACTCTGAACCATCATAATCATTATCTCTTCTTTTTTCTTTTATAAAAAACAGTTTTATAATCCTTCTACTGCTCTAAAATTCAGCGGTTCCACACTTTACCTATTAACTAAACTCGCACTAAACTCACTACAAAACTTAACCTTTTTCTAACCTTGAGACCCTTACCTTTACTATTTTGTTATCTCCTACGTGTTATTTGTTCAAAATTCAACGAGCGAGAATCGTTACTCAAGGGACTGTACTTCTGTCATCCTAAGACTTTAGCTTATTTCCCTTTGACTAAGAAATCCTATCACACACACAGAAACTTATATATACACACAAACACAAGATTGGCCTGGGAGAGCGTGACCTAATGTGGCCGAGGAGCACTGTGGGGAGGGATAAAAGAAATGATCAAGTACAGGAGGCAGCAGGTGAGAAAGTGGGAGAACATTAACAACACTTTACCTTGAATCAGATGGAAATACATGACGGTAGGGAAAACAATATTAATAATAATAATAATAATAACAGTAATTTAGAAACGAAAAAAGTGAAAGAGGAAAAAAAAACGAAAAGAAAGAAACGAAGAATTACAAAAAGCTAAATTAAGAAGTAAGTTTTAATCTGGCGCTGTTCCCATCATCTGTGAACACAAGATTGAATTTTTTTCATTAATTGCTTGATAGTGAGACGAGATAGGTGTAAACTATAGATTGATAGTGAGACGAGATCAGTGTAAACTATAGCTTGATAGTGAGACGAGATCAGTGTAAACTATAGCTTGATAGTGAGACGAGATAGGTGTAAACTATAGCTTGATAGTGAGACAAGATAGGTGTAAACTATAGCTTGATAGTGAGACGAGATAGGTGTAAACTATAGCTTGATAGTGAGAAGAGATAGGTGTAAACTATAGCTTGATAGTGAGACGAGATAGGTGTAAACTATAGCTTGATAGTGCGACGAGATAGGTGTAAACTATAGCTTGATAGTGCGACGAGATAGGTGTAAACTATAGCTTGATAGTGCGACGAGATAGGTGTAAACTATAGCTTGATGGTGAGACGAGATAGATGTAAACTATAGCTTGACAATGAGACGAGATAATTGTAAATTATAGTCTGATAGTGAGATGAGATAGGTGTAAACTATAGCTTGATAGTGAGACGAGATAGGTGTAAACTATAGCTTGATAGTGAGACGAGATAGGTGTAAACTATAGCTTGATAGTGAGAGGAGATCAGTGTAAACTATAGTCTGATAGTGAGACGAGATCAGTGTAAACTACAGTCTGATAGTGAGACGAGATCAGTGTAAACTATAGCTTGATAGTGAGACAAGAGCAGTGTAAACAATAGTCTGATAGTGAGACGAGATCAGTGTAAACTATAGCTTGATAGTGAGACGAGATCAGTGTAAACTACAGTCTGATAGTGAGATGAGATCAGTGTAAATGATAGCGTGATAGTGAGACGAGATTGGTGTAAACTGTAGTCTGATAGTGAGACGAGATCAGTGTAAACTATAGTCTGATAGTGAGACGAGATCAGTGTGAACTATAGTCTGATAGTGAGACGAGATCAGTGTAAAGTACGGTCTGGTAGTGAGACGAGATCAGTGTAAACTACAGTCTGATAGTGAGACGAGATAAGTGTAAACTACAGTCTGATAATGAGACGAGATAAGTGTAAATTACACTTTAATAGTGAGACGAGATCAGTGTAAACTACGGTCTGGTAGTGAGACGAGATCAGTGCAAACTATAGTCTGAGACGAGATCAGTGTAAACTAAAGTCTGGTAGTGAGACGAGATCAGTGTAAACTATAGTATGATAGTGAGACGAGATCAGTGTAAACTATAGTCTGAGATGAGATCAGTGTAAACTATAATCTGATAGTGAGACGAGATCAGTGTAAAATATAGTCTGATAGTGAGACGAGATCAGTGTAAACTACATTCTGACAGTGAGACGAGATCGGTGTAAACTACGGTCTGGTAGTGAGACGAGATCAACGTAAACTACAGTCTGATAGTGAGACGAGATCAGTGTAAACTACAGCCTGATAGTGAGACGAGAGCAGCGTAAACTACAGTCTGATAATGAGACGAGATCAGCGCAAATTACGGTCTGATAGTGAGACGAGATCAGTGTAATCTATAGTCTGATAGTGAGACGAGATCAATGTAAACTACAGCTTGATATTGAGACGAGATCAGTGTAAACTACGGTCTGATAGTGAGACTAGATCAGTGTAAACTATAGTCTGATAGTTAGACGATATCAGTGTAAATTATAGTCTGATAGTGAGACAAGATCAGTGTAAACTATAGTCTAATAGTGAGACGAAATCAGTGTAAACTATAGTCTGATAGTGAGACAAGATCAGTGTAAACTATTGTCTAATAGTGAGACGAGATTAGTGTAAACTATAGTCTGAAAGTGAGATGAGATAGGTGTAAACTATAATCTGTTAGTGAGACGAGATCAGTGTAAACTAGTGAGACGAGATCAGTGTAAACCATAGTCTGATAGTGAGACGAGATCAGTGTAAACTATAGCTTGATAGTGAGACGAGATCAGTGTAGACTATAGCTTGATAGTGAGACGAGATCAGTGTAAACTACAGTCTGATAGTGAGACGAGATCAGTGTAAACTACAGTCTGATAGTGAGAGGAGATCAGTGTAAACTACAACCTGGTAGTGAGATGAAATCAGCGTAAACTACAGCCTGATAGTGAGACGAGATCGATGTAAACTGCAGCCCGATATTGAGACGTTATCGGTGTAAACTACAACCTGATAGTGAGACTAGATCGATGTAAAGTGCAGCCCGATATTGAGAAGAGATCAATGTAAACTGCAGCCTGATAATGAGACGAGATCGGTGTATAAAACAATCTGTTAGTGAGTCGAAATCAGTGTAATCTACAGCCTGGTAGTGAGATGAGATCAGTGTAAACTACAGCCTGAGAGTGAGACGAGATCAGTGTAAACTACAGTCTAATAGTGACATCAATGTAAACGACATACTGATAGTAAGACGAGATCAGTGTAAACTACAGACTGATAGTGAGACGAGATCAGTGTAAACTACAGTCTAATAGTGACATCAATGTAAACTACATATTGATTGTAAGACGAGATCAGTGTAAACTATAGACTGATAGTGAGACGAGATCAGTGTAAACTACAGCTTGATAGTGAGACGAGATCAGTGTAAACTATAGTCTGATAGTGAGACGAGATCAGTGTAAACTACAGCTTGATAGTGAGACGAGATCAGTGTAAACTACAGCCTGATAGTGAGACGAGATCGGTGTAAACTACAGCCTGATAGTGAGACGAGATCAGTGTAAACTACATCCTGATAGTGGGACGAGATCAGTGTAAACTACATCCTGATAGTGGGACGACATAGGTGTAAAATACAGCCTAATAGTGCGACGAGATAGGTGTAAACTACAACCTGATAGTGGGACGAGATCAGTGTAAACTACATCCTGATAGTGGGACGAGATCAGTGTAAACTACAACCTGATAGTGGGACGAGATCAGTGTAAACTACAACCTGATAGTGGGACGAGATCAGTGTAAACTACAACCTGATAGTGGGACGAGATCAGTGTAAACTACAACCTGATAGTGGGACGAGATCAGTGTAAACTACATCCTGATAGTGGGACGAGATCAGTGTAAACTACAACCTGATAGTGGGACGAGATCAGTGTAAACTACATCCTGATAGTGGGACGACATAGGTGTAAAATACAGCCTAATAGTGAGACGAGATCAGTGTAAACTACATCCTGATAGTGGGACGAGATCAGTGTAAACTACATCCTGATAGTGGGACGACATAGGTGTAAAATACAGCCTAATAGTGCGACGAGATAGGTGTAAACTACAACCTGATAGTGAGAGGAGATCAGTGTAAACTACAACCTGATAGTGTGAGGAGATCAGTGTAAAGTACAGCCTGATAGTGAGACGAAATCAGCGTAAACTACAGTCTGGTAGTGAGACGAGATCAGTGTAAACTATAGTCTGATAGTGAGACGAGATCAGTGTAAACTATAGTCTGATAGTGAGACGAGATCAGTGTAAACTATAGTCTGATAGTGAGACGAGATCAGTGTAAACTACATCCTGATAGTGGGACGACATAGGTGTAAAATACAGCTTGACAGTGAGACGAGATCGATGTAAACTACAGCCTGATAGTGAGATGAGATCGGTGTAAACTACAGCCTGATAGTGAGACGAGATCAGTGTAAACTACAGCCTAATAGTGAGACGATATCAGTGTAAAATACAGCCTGATAGTGAGACAAGATCAGTGTAAACTACAGCCTGA